>CM067174.1:116323232-116340732 GCA_034093135.1 Erigeron breviscapus | reverse complement strand
TAGCGCATTGTTTACGATGTAAGTCGCACCGTTAGCGCATTGTTAATTATTAACTATGTAAGCCGCACCGTTGTTGAATGTTATTGATTGTTATGTGACAACTTGATGGACGTATATGATAGTGTCGGGATACACCGTGAATTGTGGAATTATTGTAATAAACGTCGATGTGTGTGGAATCTTGGATGCATTTATTATTTGTCCCCCAGCAAAATGAAATGATGACATTAATGGAGTATAACATTTGATAACCCTAGAGGCGCCTGATCAACAAATCTATGGTTATCCTATGTTATATAAAGTTAATGATCTCATGGATTGCGCCTCGTGGATAAAGTATAGTAGCTAACCCGGTATGTTTAATAAGTGTTGGTTAGGTGGAGGGTTAGCCGTGGTACACCCTGTATACATACCCGGTCAACACTTAGAGAACATATCGGAACCGAGTTTTGGACATCCATTCTATATATTAACGGTGTGGAGGGTTAGCCGATGGTACACCCTGACAAGCAGTGGAGCCCACTGACAGTCTTACCAGATCTCCCGACTGGAGCTTTATCAGTGTTCTAGACCTTACAAGTCTGAACACTGATTACGAGGAATTGACTTTATGCCTTTACACACTTTTACACGGACAACCCATTTGTCTATTGATAAAAGTACAATACGTGTGTAAAGGTGGTTGGTTAAAAGGATGACAAGTCACATCAATATGACTTTATCCTTGTACTTTAACCAATGCATTTAAGGAATTAAAGTAGTTGTCTTAAATGCATGCAACCATATTTGTACGACATAATAAATTCACTGTTGAATTTTATTTGCCTATAAATACAAAGTCACATACCTCGTACAAATTACTTTTTTGCAATTTGGTGAACTTGCTAAATACTCTCGATCAAAATAGTTATACTTCACAACTTTAAGTATATCGATCCAAGGAGATTATTTAGCAAGTATAGATCACTTGTAATTCAAAGATTGTTTAGATAGTTACATACTTGTAATATCTAGGTTCCGCAACAATCTTGTATTTTGTTTATCATCAATAAATAAAATACACTTGAAAACTATATTTGTGTTCCACCATTTATTTACTTGTTTAAATATTGCTTTAAGTCATTATTACTTTATTTATATTCTTGCATTTGTATTTAAAGTAATACTAGTCCAATCTAGTTCATACTTGACTTGTTATTTTACACTCGTGGGTTAAACCATCGTGTGAGGGACTTTACAAAATATGGTTGAGAACTTTTAAGGAATTGCATTTAATTCCTTAAGCATGTATGTTAAAGTACTAGGTAAAAGGTACTTTAACCAACCACCTTTACACATTTTTGTACTTTTATCATAGACAAATGGTATTGTCCGGATAATAGAGTGTAAAGGTAAAAGGTCTTCCTCGTAATCAGTGTAAAGCTTTGTAAGTACTTTACACTGGTCAAAGCTCCAGTCTTGATATGGGTAAAACATTCACTGGGCTTCACTGCCATGAATGTTTTCTTCCTTCCACTTGTTGTATTCGACTTCAACTGGAATGTATTCAGTTTTGATCAGATCTCAACTGGAGTGAAGCTCCAGTGGCATTAACTGTACACTGGCCACTGGACTTCGTTTATCTCTGTACAAATCTTCTACACTCCGGGTTTGCACCAGAGTCTGTCCAGTTTCACTGGACTAACAGTTTTACAAAATATCCTGAAACAGGTAAAGGTGATAAAATATATACAAGTTTGTTCAATTTCATAATTAGTATATTCTTACAAATTATTGAAAAGTTAAATAAATTACTTAACAGAGATCATCAAATTGTTGAAAGATTAGATAAAATATTAGAAAAGAAAGTAGAATCTAGTAAAGTACAAGAAAATGATATAGATAAAATAACAAAAGCTTTAAATAAATTAAAAACTAGTGATCTTAATATAGAAAAGAAACAAGAACATTATAAACATTGGATACCAGGAAATTTAATAATATAAACAGACCTTTTTTAGGAAGAAGTTTTAAGTGCATGTCTATGTCAATAGCAGTCTAGATTGTTTGGTCTTATATTGTAATATGTCTTTGTAACGTACTTGTCATTAATGAACTTCATATTATGCATAGAATACTAGATTAAGTTTGAGTATTGAATGTATAAAGTCTGCTAAGTGTGAATTGCGACCTCGCAATTCACAGAGGAAATACGACCTCGTATTTGCAGGGTCAAATACGAGGCAGGACACGAATTGCGACCTCGCAATTGTGTCGAGCTGGGCCAGAAATGCGAGGCTGCATAGCTGAAGCCCAAGTCGTATTGTTTCCTATATATATCGAACCCTAACAGAGATTAGGGTTGAACATTTGTCGAAATTTCAAGCATATTTGCAGGTTATAGTCGTCAAGCATTGTTCCGCTAGCCTAGAGAAGATCTGCGAGGCAGCAGATAATCTGAAGGCTTGTTGTGAATCACCAAGTTATAGTGAGGGATTCCGCACGTCAAGATAACTAGAACAAACTATAAACGATCCAGTTCAAGGGGACTTACAGAAGTCGTACAATACAAGAAGCAAGAGCGTCTACCAGTAGTTTACATGACACTATTTTACCAGATTCATTTTTTAATACATAAAAAAAGAGGATTTAGTTCCAATAGTACACCACAGACTATATAGTTAGAAGAAGAGATAGATTTAAACATAAATATTAGTTTATATAATCAACATCAGTTAGAAATCTTAAATCCCAGAATTTTATGTCAAACAGGAAGATTAAATGTTAATACAGTATTAATAAGAAGTAGTAGAGAAGAAAGTATAAGAGTAGTTGTCAGAACAATAATAATAGACTTATTTACTCCAGATACTATACAAAGAATAAAACAATCAGGAAAACATTTTTCACGTATAGGTTTAGTAGTTATAGGGATAAAAGCTCTAGGTATAAAAAACTTAGGAACAAAATTACGAGCATTATTAATAGATAAAAGTTGGAAAACAAAATTAACAAAGGCAATCATCTCAGGAATGGAAGTAGACCTCAGCCAAAATACAACTTTATTTTACTATCCACCAGATATTTTAAAAGATATAAAAGATGTATAGAATATTAAAATAGATTTTCAGACTATAGGAAATGAAAATTATGAAGGCAATAACATTGTAATAAGCATAGGAGTATTAGGCAGAGCAAGTAATAGATCAGGAATAAAATATAAAGTAAACATAGAAGGAATAGTAAACACTATAGCTTCAAAATCAATACAAATGATAGATCCAGTTATAATAGATCTTGAAGAACTAGCATTATTAGAATGGAATTTAGATGAATTAAAAGAACAAGAAAATGAATTTTTAGTTCCCAAACACAATTATATATATGAAGGATTAGATAGAACAATTAGTCTTAGATTTCTTAACTTTGCAAAAGAAACACCCAATGTAACATCCATGACTTTTGACCTATTAATTTTCGTTGACTAGCATTTGACTTTGGCAATTAATTGTAATATGGTGATTATTGAAGTATATGGTTAATAAGATGTCGAGTCGACTTTACTTTATTTGCGTATTGGTAATAATTTACATTTATGTGTTTAGTCGGGATACTCGTAAGGTTGTAACTAGCTAATGGTAGGGGCAGTGTATGCCTTGTGTGGATGTGGTAGTGCCTTAACCCCCTTCCCCTACTTTCATTTCTCACACTCTCACTCTTTCTCTACCCTATCTCTATCTTTCTTTCTCCCTTTTCTCTCCCAAAAGCAAGAAACACACACACACACACACTCTTCTTCCTCTTTTCTTATACAAATTTCGGATCTAAGGGTTTTGTGGTACCAAAATTGTTAGTTAATCTTTGCTTAATAATAATCTTCTTCTAAAAGTTTAAGATCTTTGGGCTGTTTCAAGTGTTCATCCACTTTAAAGCTCCAAAACTGGATTTGGAGTTACAGGTTGAATTGGTAAGTGTTTCTTCGCTCAAAATGTTCCCTTTATATTGTAGGTTACTTCCTTGTTATACATCTAAACGATTGGTGGTCGATTCGGGTGAAAAATGTGTGTTTTAGCTCAAAAACGGGTTTTAAAATAACAATTGAGAAATCAGAAGTGGGTTTGTGAAATGTTATGTTTTTATGGTGTGGTTATACTTGAATTTGATCGTGTCAAAGTTTGGTAAACAGATTCAAAGCGAAATGGTCGATTTGGTGATTTTGGTTTTGGAATATAGCTTGCTTAAAAAAAACCATCCTTCCCTTTCCTACTCTCAATCTCTCTCTCTCACACACACACACCTTTCCACACAACAAAACAACGTGCTTTACACACAATCCAAGAACCCTAACTTTTAATGAAGCTCTCCATCGCCCTGTTAATTCCGACGAAGACGAAGACGCCACCGCCGTTGCTGATGAACCGGTTGATGATGAAAGATGATAAGGTTAGAGTTTTTTTATATTTAATTTTTTGTATTTATAAAGTATGTTAGTTTGGGTGATATATATAGGTTTTGTGAAATATATTTTTGTTACGATTGAATTGAAAATGGGTACAAGTATTCTTTTTACCTTTTTTTTGTAATTAAATTTGGATTTTTTGATTTCAATTTTGCAATTGCATGTGATTTTGAGGTTTATTGACTTATTGTGGCGGTGTCTGTCTATATTTAAATTTATTTGCATTAAATTCTAAGTGGAGGCAATAGGCAACTTCTGCATGTTGTTCATCTTTGTCAGCAAGATGGAACCCACAATGGTTGAAGAAGCTCTGACTGATCCATCTTGGGTAACTGTCATGCAAGAAGAACTAACACAGTTTGAAAGAAACAAGGTTTGGAAATTGGTTCCAAGGCCTCACTCAAAGACTGTAATTGGCACCAAGTGGGTCTATAGAAACAAGATGGTAAAAGAGGAGTTGTGACCAGAAACAAGGCAAGATTGGTAGCTCAAGGGTACATACAAGAAGAAGGAATTGATTATGATGAGACTTTTGCTCTTGTTGCAAGATTAGAGGCAATCAGAATGTTCTTGGCCTTCTCAACTCACAAGGGTTTCAAAGTCTTATCAGATGGATGTGAAGAGTGCATTTCTAAATGGGAAATTGGAATAAGAAGTCTATTGTTAAGTCCAAGTTTCACTGGACTTGCTCCAGTAATGAAGACTGGAGCTCTACTGAAGATTTGTCCAGAAATAATAGAAGACCAGTTAACGCCTTACTTGTACATGAAATCTAGAAGGCACCAGATTTCAGTTCACTGGACTTGCTCCAGTAATGAAGACTGGAGCTCTACTGAAGATTTGTCCAGAAATAATAGAAGACCAGTTAACGCCTTACTTGTACATGAAATCTAGAAGGCACCAGATTTCAGTTCACTGGACTTGCTCCAGTAATGAAGACTGGAGCTCTACTGAAGATTTGTCCAGAAATAATAGAAGACCAGTTAACGCCTTACTTGTACATGAAATCTAGAAGGCACCAGATTTCAGTTCACTGGACTTGCTCCAGTAATGAAGACTGGAGCTCTACTGAAGATTTGTCCAGAAATAATAGAAGACCAGTTAACGCCTTACTTGTACATGAAATCTAGAAGGCACCAGATTTCAGTTCACTGGACTTGCTCCAGTAATGAAGACTGGAGCTCTACTGAAGATTTGTCCAGAAATAATAGAAGACCAGTTAACGCCTTACTTGTACATGAAATCTAGAAGGCACCAGATTTCAGTTCACTGGACTTCTCCAGTAATGAAGACTGGAGCTCTACTGAAGATTTGTCCAGAAATAATAGAAGACCAGTTAACGCCTTACTTGTACATGAAATCTAGAAGGCACCAGATTTCAGTTCACTGGACTTCTCCAGTAATGAAGACTGGAGCTCTACTGAAGATTTGTCCAGAAATAATAGAAGACCAGTTAACGCCTTACTTGTACATGAAATCTAGAAGGCACCAGATTTCAGTTCACTGGACTTCTCCAGTAATGAAGACTGGAGCTCTACTGAAGATTTGTCCAGAAATAATAGAAGACCAGTTAACGCCTTACTTGTACATGAAATCTAGAAGGCACCAGATTTCAGTTCACTGGACTTGCTCCAGTAATGAAGACTGGAGCTCTACTGAAGATTTGTCCAGAAATAATAGAAGACCAGTGAACGCCTTACTTGTACAGGAAATCTGGAAGGCACCAGATTTCAGTTCACTGGACTTCACTCCAGTCAAGATCTATTCCACTGAAGACATTCTCACTGAAGTGAAAGACTGAAATCTGAAGAAAGAAGACTGACAAATGGTGGGGCCCAATGACAGTCTTAACTGATCAACGACTGGAGCTTTTGTCAGTGTTCCAGAACTTACAAATCTGAACACTGATTATGAGGAATTGACTTTTTTCCTTTACATGCTTTTATCCGAACAATCCATTTGTCTATTATTAAAAGTACACACGCGTGTAAAGGTGGTTGGTTAAAGTAAGACAAGTCACATCAACATGACTTTATTCTTGTACTTTAACCAATGCATTTAAGGAATTAAAGTTGTTTCCTTAAATGCATGCACCATATTTGTACGACATAATAAATTCACTTGATGAATTTATTTGCCTATAAATACCAAGTCATTTCCTTCGTACAAATTACTTTTTGCAATTTGGTGAACTTGCCTAAATACTCTCGATTGCTAAAAGGGATACTTCACAACTTTAAGTATTTCGATCTAAGGAGAATATTTAGCAAGTATAGATCATTTGTAATTCATAGATTGTTAGGATATTTACACTTGTGTATTATCTTGGTTCCGCAACAATCTTGTATTTTATTTAAACATCAATAAATAAAATACACTTGAAAATTACATTGTGTTCCACCAATTTATTTACTTTATTGCTTTAAGTCTTGTATTACTTTATTTATATACTTGCATTTATATTTAAGTAATACTAGTCCATTTTCTAGTATTGTTCTTGAGTTATTTTACACTAGTTGGGTTAAACCATCAAGTGAGGGACTTACAAGTGGTATCAGAGCAGAAGGCTAACATACTTGCCTAGATCTGCTTCTTTATGGCCAACCCAGAAAATACTCAAGAAGGTCCTGGTCCTATTAATAATGAACAAATTCCTGACCCACCACCTGTTATCAATACTAATCCCCCACCTCCTACTCCTCCTGCTGTTTTGGTCAAAAATTATCCAAGATAATCAACCTTGAAGACTTAGATCAATTATGTAACCAAACTTTCGTTTGTGAGGTTAAGGGCTTATAAATAATGAGTTTCAAATATGCGTATTAAATAAAGGATTTGTAAAAGATTTATGTCGACTAAACAATGAATTAAAAGGACAAATATAATCGTAAACGATGAACGAAATAATGCTAAGAACAATAGATAATACGAATTATAGTAAAGATCTAATAAAGATAAGATAAAAGTAAAGATTAAGGAACAAGAACACCGATATTTGTTGACGAGGAAAAGCCCTTAATCCTTGTGGATCGCCGACATAAAAACCCAGGAGGAAACAATCGTCCCTGCCTTAGTTATCTTATTAATTATTGTTGAAATTACAAGGGTCGAACTAAGTTGATCGAACTATGCTAAGTGTGAGAATAAAGATGAGAGTGTTGAGAATTGTGTGTGAATACAAGTGAGCAGAGATGTTGCCAGAGAGAATAGAATGTCCTATGTCGATCAACCTTGTTCGTTTATATAGAGCTATCATCTAACTAACTATGCGAAATTGTAGGGATCTTCCGGGTCTTCATTATTGAGACGTTGGAGTGAATCTTGACTAGTCATATGAACGTTGAAGTCTTTTCCCCTCATGCTGAATTCAACTAGAAGTCCGATTATATTGGATGACCAAGTCTCTTTTGCGTGTAGATGAATAATCCCATGTGTGAATTTCTCTTCATGCCGTTAGAGATATTTTCCATAGCCTTGTATCGATTATTCTGGAATCTGCACATATAACTCATGTGGAAATAATAATAACAAGTAATGTATAACGTTAGTCGTATATCTATTAGTCATCAGAATATATATCGAGGTCAAGATCTTAACATGTGAAGATCTTAGACGTTCAAGATATTGGTACCTGAAATTTCACCCATAACAATTGTCCCCAAAGTTATTTTAATAAAACTCTTTTTGTTGAAATAACTTTGAAGCTTCTAGAGAAAGATTTGACCGAAGTCAAACAGTTAAATTAAAACTAATTAGGGATAAAGCGCGTGTAAATGGGAAAACAAATAGTTACTTTAGGCGTTACGATTTGACAACTAGCATTTTGACGGTTCAATGTCTATCCTTTTACCCCTCTATATAAGCCAACAGTTTTACCATTTGTAAATCACAAATAGTTTTCATTTTAAAATATACTCTTTGAGCTATGACTTCTCTAAAATCTTTTGGAGACTTCCTTCAAGAGGTAACTTTAAAATACTTTTATTTTAATCGCTTGTTTCTTATTTCTTATATATTTTTGTTATCTTTTTCCAGTCTTTTGCCGAATTAGATAAGAAACAAACTGCGAAGGATAAGATCAACGATGATATTATCAAGACAATGCAGACTTTGATAGATTCGTACAAAGAATATATCGAAACTGAAAAGGAAATGGGGTTACAAGTGAAAGCAAGTTTAGAGGCCAAAATCCAAGTTCTGAACATTGCCTTAAGAGAGATCTACATTGAACTTAGTTCGACTCAGTAAATTTTCAAGAACACCAAGGATGAGTTGGACCGTCACAAGTTACTTTTCGAGAAGCTTAAGGAAACTCATCCCGAAATCTATTGGGATGCTGTTCTATAAAGTGTTTCAGACTTTATGGGCGATGAAGGATGAATAGACAAGGTCGGAGCCCATATTTTAGACTCTTTTGATGTGTAGGTGTTTAGGAAGTTGAATCGTTAAGGGTTGTGTATCGTAGAACAACAATGTTTAGGAGGGGAGATATCAATCTGGAATGATTGATCATGGTTGTAAAACTGCTTTTGAGTAGTTTTTTATGTATATATATCTTTATGAATGAAAACTTTCTTTTGATCCATATTGTTTTAAACACGAATATCAAAAATGTTATTTAAGGGTAAAACGGGCAAATAACGAATAAGGTAATAATGTCACGTAGCAGTTAATAATTACTCTTTGACTTACTTGACCCTTCAAATAGTGAGCAGTCAAATCAAATAAGTAAAATAAAGAGCAAGATACATGCACCTTTAGCGTAATTAATATTCCACTTGTGCATTTTGGCTTTCTAATGACTTTAATGATCGTTAGACTTCAATTGATTATTATCAAAGCCCTGCATTAAAAAATAATATGTGTAGGATTGGATTGATTTTTGGAGGGGATTAAAATTAAGAAGGGAATTCTTAATTTTAATATTCACTTAGGGACATTGGTGTTTAAGATCTGGAGGGTGTCTCCATATCTTAAGCTTGCATGGGTGGCGTGGTTAGCCAATTCGTGTGTTTGTGTAATGGGTGGCGTGGTTAGCCAATTCGGGAGATCGATGGTAACACCGAAAACCAATAGAATTATTTTCGATGACCTTCGAATTTAACCCTTCAACCATGAAATTAATTAACGTGCGACACGGGCGAATTTAAGAGAAGGTGAAAACCTTCAACCAAAAGTTGGCGTGAAAGCCAAAAGGTGAAGACCTTGTTCCACGTTGTTATGCATGTGTTTGTTGATAGTGATCATTCTTCAAATTCTACAAAGCAAATTCTTAGAAACTGGCGTTAGCCCTTTGGCTAACGCCACTCCGACGCTCAAGTCAGTATCATCATCTTGAAAAATAATAGTAAAGACATAAAATAAATGAAGAAAAAAAGTAAAAGAACGAGAAATCATACCTGATTTTTTCTAAAGACAAAATAAATTACACGTGATAAGTTTTGAGATGTATGGCATTCCAACCTCTTGAAACTAAAGTACCTTGCAAATCTTGAAGCCAATAAGATCCTTTTCCAGCCTCAACCTTGATCAAATAAGGACCTTCCCATTTTGGATTAAACTTGCCATCTGGTTTGGCCAAAACTTTTTGAGCACCAAATCACCAACTTGAAATCGTCTTAGTCTTAAGTTTTTATTGTAAGACTTAGCAACTTGCTGTTGGTATGCTGCTATCCTTATTTTGGTTCGGTCTCTAACTTCACTCACAGCTTCAAGATCTTCAAGTAACAATTCTTTATTCTTCTAATAAGTCAACAAATGAACTCTAGCAGTAGGAAAATCCTTTTCAGTAGGTAAGACTGCTTCTGCTCCAAAGACAAGTGAAAAGGGTGTTTGTCCAGTAGCACTTTTCGAAGTTGTTCGATCAGTCCATAAGACAAATGGTAATTCCTCAGCCCATTTTCCCTTTGCTTGTCCCAGTCTCTTCTTGAGGTTGTTGATGATAATCTTGTTGCTTGATTCTGCCTGACCATTAGCTTGTGGGTAAACTGAAGTAGAAGTAAGCATCTTTATACCCCATCTCTCATAGAAGCTGGTGGTCTTCTTTCCAATGAATTGTGATCCATTATCACAAATAATTTCAGCTGGCACTCCAAATCTTGTCAGTACATTCCTTTTAATAAAAGATATAACATGTGATTCATGGATCTTAGCATATGCTTCAGCTTCAATCCATTTGGAGAAATAATCTGTCATAGCTAGAAAATATTTCTTTCCAGCAGAGGATTCAGTCATTGGCCCTACAATATCCATCCCCCATTTCATAAATGGCCATGGTGATAAGACTGGATACATAGGTTCTGCTGGCTGATGATGAATGTTGCTATGTCTTTGACAAGCATCACATTTCTTTGCATACTCTTCAGCATCTTGTTCATTGTAGGCGAGTAGTATCCTGTTCTTAAGATCTTAGAATATAAAGATCTTCCAGCTGTGTGATTTCCACATTCCCCTTCGTGTATATCCTTAAGAACTTCATTAGTTTTAGAATATTCCAAGCATCTAAGATATGGTCCTTCAAGAGACTTTCTATAAAAAATACCATTGATCATAGAATAATGCGTTGTTTTCATATGAAAGGCCTTTGGGTTTTCATCCTTAGGAATTGTCCCATATTTAATGTATTCTATTATTGGTGTGATCCATAAATTTTGATTGTCCCGAGAGTTTTCTGGTTCATCATTCTGAATTGCTAATATATTGGTTGGTTCTTTTTCTATAGCTGGATATAATACATGTACAATAGGAATTTTAGTATCAGGTGACATCTTAAGTGTTGATCCTAAATTTGCTAAAGCATCAGCTTCAGTTATTTCTTCTCTAGGTACTTGTTCTATGTCAAACAAATCAAAATTTTCTGCTAGTTTCTTAACTATTTCCAAATATTGCATTAATTTTTCACCTTTTGCAGCGTAAGTTCCATTAAAGTGATTAGCTAGAGTAAAGAATCTACATATACCTTAAGATTTCTAATGTTCATATCCTTAGCTAATTGCATACCAGAAATTAAAGCTTCATACTCTGCCTCGTTATTAGTAGCTATAAAATGACAATTCACTGCTTGGGGTATGATATCCCCCTGTGGCGATTTTAGTATGATACCTAATCGTATTCTTTTAACATTAGTGTTAGAAATCCAAAAATAGTGATAAATTGTAATCTAGAATAGAGGAATTTCTTGTTGTTAAGTCATAGATAAATGATCACTAAGGTTGAGGGGCTAATAGTGAAAATTAGAATAGTTGAGTAGTTAGACTATAAATAGCCATCTCATACCTTAGAGATCATAACTAACACATAACCTTGTAATAATCATTACACCTTTAATTCCAGATTTACACACAGTTACTTAATTCTCTCTCAAAACACACACAAAACACACCAAGAACACACACTGAAAACCGCCATTGTTGGATTGAATTCAGTAGCTAAAATCGTGTTATAACAAGTGGTATCAGAGAGAAACATCAATCTGATGTCGATCCATAACTGAATTCAATCACAATTTCATCAAAATCAATTTTAATCTCAAATTCTGTTCGTAATATTTCACCTACTGGTTCTTCAAAATTCACACATCAAATCACATAAAATCACAGTTGTTTGTTCATCAATAGATTCGTGGTTATTGATAACATAATCCTGTCAATTTTCAAGTTCCAATTCAATCTAAATCTCGAGATTGAATTTTGAGTTTTGGCGCGTAATTTCAGGGATTTGAATCAGTTGTATTTTGTGTTGAATTTTGTTCATAATCTTGTTGCGGACATGATTTCAAACAGTTTGCAAGTGATTTCGTGATCTAACTCCTAGTAATTCATAAGATATCGAAGTTTTAAAAAGTTGTTAATGGAGTTTTTCTGGAAATATGTTCAGATGAAGAAGATGACCAAGACGATCTTCCTAAGATCGTTTTAGTTCAGTGATTTGTGGCTTGTTAAGACGATCCTCACAAGATCGTTTTAGTAAAGAGTGTGTTGTGGTAGTGTTGATTCTGGCTAATTAATCCAAAAGGATTGGTTTGGTCATTTCAAACACTTAGAAGTTTTTGAGAAAGAAAACAAGACGATCTTCATACCAAGATCGTCTCATTTCCTACTTACCCAGAACGATCTTCAAACCAAGATCGTTTCATTTTTCATTTTTTTTACCTAAGACGATCTTCATCTAAACCGTTTCATACCTTCAAAACTCAAGACGATCTTCACCAAGATCGTCTCATTTCCTTGAATAATTTCAAACCAAGATCATTTCATTACCTGGTTAATCAAGATCGTTTCAATTCCTGGTTAATCAAGATCGTTTCAATTCTGTTTTCAAGACTGTTTCATTTTTATACTTGACCAAATTTCTCATAATATTACCTAAGACGATCTTATCAAGATCGTTTCAATTCCTGGTTAATCAAGATCGTTTCAATTCCTGGTTAATCAAGATCGTTTCAATTCCTGGTTAATCAAGATCGTTTCAATTCCTGGTTAATCAAGATCGTTTCAATTCCTGGTTAATCAAGATCGTTTCAATTCCTGGTTAATCAAGATCGTTTCAATTCCTGGTTAATCAAGATCGTTTCAATTCCTGGTTAATCAAGATCGTTTCAATTCCTGGTTAATCAAGATCGTTTCAATTCCTGGTTAATCAAGATCGTTTCAATTCCTGGTTAATCAAGATCGTTTCAATTCCTGGTTAATCAAGATCGTTTCAATTCCTGGTTAATCAAGATCGTTTCAATTCCTGGTTAATCAAGATCGTTTCAATTCCTGGTTAATCAAGATCGTTTCAATTCCTGGTTAATCAAGATCGTTTCAATTCCTGGTTAATCAAGATCGTTTCAATTCCTGGTTAATCAAGATCGTTTCAATTCCTGGTTAATCAAGATCGTTTCAATTCCTGGTTAATCAAGATCGTTTCAATTCCTGGTTAATCAAGATCGTTTCAATTCCTGGTTAATCAAGATCGTTTCAATTCCTGGTTAATCAAGATCGTTTCAATTCCTGGTTAATCAAGATCGTTTCAATTCCTGGTTAATCAAGATCGTTTCAATTCCTGGTTAATCAAGATCGTTTCAATTCCTGGTTAATCAAGATCGTTTCAATTCCTGGTTAATCAAGATCGTTTCAATTCCTGGTTAATCAAGATCGTTTCAATTCCTGGTTAATCAAGATCGTTTCAATTCCTGGTTAATCAAGATCGTTTCAATTCCTGGTTAATCAAGATCGTTTCAATTCCTGGTTAATCAAGATCGTTTCAATTCCTGGTTAATCAAGATCGTTTCAATTCCTGGTTAATCAAGATCGTTTCAATTCCTGGTTAATCAAGATCGTTTCAATTCCTGGTTAATCAAGATCGTTTCAATTCCTGGTTAATCAAGATCGTTTCAATTCCTGGTTAATCAAGATCGTTTCAATTCCTGGTTAATCAAGATCGTTTCAATTCCTGGTTAATCAAGATCGTTTCAATTCCTGGTTAATCAAGATCGTTTCAATTCCTGGTTAATCAAGATCGTTTCAATTCCTGGTTAATCAAGATCGTTTCATTTGCAATAATAAATTCAAGTCAATTTTTCAAATCTAATCAATCTCTAATGGCTTCTCGTGAAGCATTGGCATTGGGTTCAGATACAAGACCTCCAGTTCTCTACCGTGGTTCTTACGGACTATGGAAGAAACGATTCATGGACTATGTGGAAAGTCAAACAAATGGTCATATGATGAAAGATTCCATTCTGAATGGACTTGCTGTTCATCGCCATCCCACTACTAATGCAGTTATTCTAACTCATGAACTTTTGAATGCTGAGCAAAAGGATCGAACAGCTGCAGATAACAGAGCAAGGTCATGTTTATACAGAGCTCTACCGGATGAAATCTATGGGTCTGTTGATTCTTATGATACAGCAAAAGAGATATGGGATGAGGTGGCTAGACAGATGGAAGGAGCTGACGTGACTTCGACAATCAGATTGACCAACATTTTGACTGAGTTTGACAACTTCTCCAAAATGCCAAATGAATCTCTTGAGGCAGTTTACTACAGATTCTGCAATGTCATAAATGAACTGAGGAAGAACAATGTCAAGAAAACTGAGATTGAGTTAAACATCAAGTTCATCAAAGCACTTGGTCAAGAATGGGAAGATTTTGGAACCCAAATCAAGCAACATCAAAACCTGACCAAGTTCACCATTCATACTCTATATGAATCCTTCAAACTCAATGAAAACCAAGTCCTAAGCAAAGCTTCATCAAACAAAATGCCAGAAGTTGTATCTTCTGATCCTTTGGCATTGATAGTTGAGAAAAAGATTTCTGAAGCTCTCAAAAGGCAAATGGTAGTTGTTTCTTCGTCAGATGAGGAGGGAGATGATCTGATGGCTACAAGAGATGGTGTTTCGGATGAACTATATCAAGCTCTTGCCGCGGTAACAAAGCATTTCAAAAGGAAATATTACAAAGCGAGGCCAACAAACAACAATCTCCGCACTTCTTCTACAAGTGCATTTCCAAAGAAGGAACACTATCATCCAAGGAGCAATGAGCAAAGTGAAGCTACTGGTTCAAGGTATGGTGAAAAGAAGGAAGCATATGAGAAACAAACAGTTGAGAAGGGTAAGGCATCAGACAAAAAGTGCTATAATTGTGGTATTCCTGGACATTTTGCCGTTGACTGCAAACAACCTCGAAAGCGGGATTATGAGTACTACAAGCAGAAGATGCTGTTAGCCAAACAAGTTGAAGCAGGACATGCATTGCTTGCCGAAGATGACAAATGGCTGTTGCTCACTGATGATGAATACCCAGATGATGAGGTAAATCTCGACTCTACTTTTTCTTTGGTTAAGGACAAAGAGTCTTGTAGATTAGCTTTATCTAAATTAACAAATCATATCAATTCTTTAGCCAACAAAAACAAAAAGTTGAAAAATAGTATTTCATTTTCAAAAAGTGAATTTTCAAATCTTCTTGAAGAACACTCAAAATTACTTTTTGAACATGATACTATTAAACAAGATTTTCAAACATACAAAGACAAAATGTTGGTTAAAGAATGTGAGATGAATGTCACTCCTGATTCTAAGTTATTACAAAGATGTCAAAATCTTGAAAAGACCATTCATGATCTTGAAAAAGCCAATCAAGATCTTGAAATTCAAAAGACCAATGAATGGCTTCGGGCAAATGCAAGACAAATGGATGTTGATATTCTCAATAAGAAGCTCCAAGAAGCTAAACCAAACAATGTTGAACTCGAAAGGAAGATTTCTGATTTAAATCATAATTGTTTTTTAAAAGACATTGAGATAGAGAATCTTGAAAAACAAGTTGAGGAATTTAAAAAGAATATACTTTTCTATCAAGAAAAGCTATATAAAGTTGAACAAAATCCTTTCTTGAATTTCACTGCCTATTTCAACAAGTCAAAAATTGACAAAACAGAACTTCTTCTCGGGTTGGGATTTGAGAATATCACACCATTGCAAAAAGCCAAAGAGGAAATCGAACCCCTGTATGATGAAAAATTTCTTCGCCTTGGTATGATACAACAATTTATTCGTCCATTGGATGACGAATTTGAGACTGATGAAGTTGAGAGAATACCTAATCAAGATTTTTTGGTTAATTATGATGCAATCAATGATTCATACAAAACAAAACAATCTTCAATTTTCAAATTGGAAGAAATTGAATCAAATTTTCAAAACCAAGAATCTGTTGGTACTTCACCTAAATCAACTAAAATGTATTTTCCAACCACATTTTTGGAAAAGCAAATAGAAGGTTTACAACAAAAGGTGGAATCTCAACAAACAGTTATTAATCACCTCAAGTCTCAAAGTCCGAATTCAGAGGATAAATGTATTGCTGTTGATACTAAGAAAGTTTGTGAGAATGTTTCTACTCAAACTGACCAAAGTGCCTCAGTAGAAAATTCTACCCAAACTACTTGTGATTCATCCACCAATACCTCCACTCAGACCTTGACTGATTCTCTTGAATGTACTTGTCATACTGATGATTATGTGCAATCTGATTTATCTAATGACGAACTTGCACAGAGTTTAGTTTTGATATGGTACTTTTATAGGTTTTTCACATGCAACACTGTTGATGAGTTAGTTGTTCACCCTAAGCCTAGTGCTAGTATAGGTGTTGATACGCCTCCTCAATTTTCTTGTGAGACCAAAGATGTGTCAGTTCAAGTTGACCTAATTTCTGAGAATACCCATGATGAGAAGTTGGACACCAAGATTCCTGATTTTTCAAAACTTTCAAATGAATTTGAAACTAATCAATCTCCATTGCAATTTTCTTTTGATAAAAATTTCACAAAGGATGATTTTGATAAATTCATGGAGGGAGAATATGTTTTTAATTCAGAAACTGAGAAAAAGATTGAATCTACCAAAATCAAAGTTGAACAAAAGAGGAATCTCTGGAATTTCAAAAACCATTGTCCAAAGCTCCAACTTCATATTACTCAAGGAAACGAGTTAAGACCAAACTCGTCAAGACTGAACCAAAGAACATTAAGTTAGAAACCTTTGTTGCTACCCCAGTGAAACATGTCAAAAAGGAACAAGCTGAAACCCCACACACGACAAAGTACACCAAAGTGAAACTTCCAAAAGACTGTTCAAATGCTTCTAAATCTAGCTCTCAATCTAGCTTTTACCTAAGGTGTCTAAGTCTAGCTCAGTTTCGCTAACTAAAGATACATCAAATGGTTCAACTAGATATAGAGATAGATATGGGTGGTTTTCTCATGATAAACCAAAGAAGCAAGAAGTTTCCTCACCTTCAAAAGATTCCAAAAAGATGAAAGTGTTTAAAACTCCTAGTTCTAATTTTCAAAGTTTCAATTCAACAGGTGGAAAGAGCTTAACTAGTGGTGCTAAATGGGTTGCTAAAACTTTAGTACCTAAGATCACTAGTAATCAAAAGAATGTTGAGAAAATGAAGAAAAGAAGGAGGAGAAATGCTGTTAATAAGAAGAAAAGTGCTTATGTTAATCAAAACAATTCATCTTTGTTAATAAATGTTGAATGTGCCAAGGCAAGGCCTT
>CM067174.1:116296861-116317342 GCA_034093135.1 Erigeron breviscapus | reverse complement strand
TCACGTTGGGAGGAACGTTTGAGTTTGTTGCTTACACTGATTCGGATTTGGAGGTTGTAACAATGATAGGAAGTCTACGAACTGGCGGATGTCAATTCTTAGGAGGGAGACTTGTATCGTGGCAATGTAAGAAGCAGACATCGGTAGCTCAGTCTACTTGTGAGGCAGAGTACATGGCTGCTGGAAGCTGCTGTTCCCAGGTATTATGGATTCAGCAACAACTTCGAGACTACGGTATGGATTTTCTTGATACCCCTATTAAGATTGATAATAAGTCAGCTATAGATAACTAATAACCCTGTCTTGCATAAAGTCACCAAGCATATTGACATTAGACATCATTTTTGCGTGACTGTGCCCAAAAGAAGTTAATTCATTTGGAAAAAGTTATAACTGATGATAATCTAGCTGATTTGTATACTAAAGCATTTGATAAGACTCGCTTTGAAAAGCTGATTCTTCTAAATGGTATGAAGAATGCTGATTCATATTAGATCTCTCAAAGAAATATCTTTTTGTATATTTTATTTTATTGTGTCTAGTTTAAGTCTGTTAATAGCTAGAGTCATAAAAATACAAAAAGAGTGTCTAGTTATCTTGTATATAATTAGTGTAGAAAAATCATAAAAAATTGAAAAATCATAAAAAAATAAAAATCAAAAAATAAAAAAAAAAAATAAATAAGATAGAGTTAAGGTCACTGCTTTAAGACGAATACACGTGACGATACTTTAGCTTTTAAGCCTACTTAATTGTACTTTAAAATGCTCAGCTCAGTGATACCATTATATGATGTATCGATAGGCACAAAGTACCAAGTTTCCTTATAATCTGAACTTAAATGTATACAATGTTCTTATGGGAAACGTATTCAGATATATGGCTGAGAATGCTTGTTCTTAAAATAGACAAGTCCTTTAAATCTTATGAAAGATCTTGCATTGTAATTATGAATATTTGGTCTTTATAAAGAAGGTCTCGGGTACATATATGTGTATGTATTGCTTTTTCGGATGTATATTTGTGACAAGATATGCAAATATCAAATAAATCTGTTGAAAATATGAAGCTAATGTGGCCTTTGAGATTCGAACAAGTAAGTCCTTGGGGTCTTTGTATACCTAGCCTACCTAAAGTTTCCAACTTGGGATAGGTTGTCAGAAAGTTCGCTACACGGGTCTCATAGAAAGTCACGGGTTTTCATAAGTACTTTAAAGTAAAATTAATGTCACAAATATGCAAGTACTTGGCATTATGCAATGTTAAGTATATTTCCGTACGTGAGTCAAGTTATGTCGCTTTCGTGTGAGGAATCACCGACCTGTCACCGCTGACTTGATTCTTAAAGACTTTCTCACTATACTCACCAAATGTCTTAATCTTAGTGCTTGTTTCGATTGTGAGAGTGTATCTGAATATGGGACACATAAGTTCGCAAACTAAAATTGTGGCATGAGTAACTTACTAGGTTACATGGTGACTGTCCTTGGCCAAGTAATACGAAAGTGCCACAAACCAAAAAGGAGACTGGAAGTACCGAGTGTTTAAGAGGACAAACATATTGGTAATCGTTTTTGGATCACTGTTCATAACTAATAATAAGAGAAATATTTCTCACTTGCAGGCTTATGTAATTGCTAATCTGATCTAATCCGCAGAAACTTAAATTTCTTGTAAATAAATAATGTGGTTTAAATTTAAAGTTTTTATTTTATTTTTATTTTTATTTTTGTACTTACACTCTTATGTGTCAAGTAGTTGTGTCAAAACTATTTCTTATTGCACGAGAGAGTTGATAAGCATCTAATGATTCTATTGTCAGCTATATGGTCCTTAACTGGATTATATGAGTCTTTATTGCTTGAAGTATTATGTTAAAAGATTATTTTCTGATATGGACATTAATTTGTTTAAGTTTAAGGAAATGATCTTTCTGAATTTTGTTGTTTTGGAAAAGTCAAAATATAGTCAAGATTAGTTTGATATATTTTTGAGATTTCAATTTGTTTTTGGTGAAAAGATATGCTTGACGATGATAATTGACTGACCATAGGTTTTTAATTAGATACCTTCTTTGCACGCTTAAGATAATGCTATCTGTTGATATTGATGCATTGATGAGTTTCTTTTAAGTGTGCAGGACTTTCGATATTGGAATTTTGTGTTTTTCCAAAGTTGTTAAGTTGTATCATACCTGGTATCTATGTTTCAAATGTCCGTTTGTTTATGGTTTTATACATCACATTAACTTGTTATGTAAGTTTACCAAAGTTTCTGTAATGGTTTTTCAGTTGATACAGGTATATCGTAAAGTCAAGATTATCAGGTTTGATTGTTAAAATTTTATCTGCTAATGATGACTTGATTTTCAGAGGGTTAAATCATTGAGTTTCATACAGGTTATCTCTTTCCTGTGTATTAGCTGGTTATTCAGGTTTGAAGGTAAAGGGTATGAAATTTATCTAAGTGTTTTTGAAAATGTGTTTGATGCTACAGGGAACACGAGTTTAAGCATGTGGTAACCTAATCCACACGTTTGGTTAAATTTCACGCGTTTGGCTTACACCACGCGTTTGGAAATTTCCTTCACGTGTTTGGCTCTGACTACACGCGTTTGGCTTACACCACGCGTTTGTAATTTCCTTCACGTGTTTGGCTGACTACACGCGTTTGGCTTACACCACGCGTTTGGAGTTTACTTAACGTGTTTGGCTTATACACGCGTTTGGATTACACCACGCGTTTGGAGTTTCCTTCAAGTGTTTGGCTTTCTACACGTGTTTGACCTAAGTTACACGTGTTTGGGTCACGGGTATATATACCATGACCAAACTCGTTCATTTTTTCACCATTCTAAATTTTTTCAATTTCACTTTTACTCTCGTTTTACCTCCTACACGCGTTTAGTTTAAATTGTGCAAATTCTTACTGATTGTGATCGGTTACTGTTCATCTCGATAACTTGTTCTTTGTTGATCTTATTCGTGATTATTATACAGGTATGCTTTACGGTTTATTGCTTATTTGATCGACATTCATTGCTTAGAAATCTTAAAGTATACTTTATCTTTTATCATGATTATTATACAGTCGTATTAGTTTTTGTTAGAAATTTTGTGATTGTTTGAGAAGATGAACAGTGTCGCGTGTTTGAATTGTATTCGTGTTTAGGAATTTGAAATCAAAACACGTCTTTTTATTATTCCACGCGTTTGGCAACACGTGTTTACAAACCCTTTTCCACGCGTTTGATTTAACGGTTGCAAATTCCTAAGTGTCACGCGTTTGTACCACGTGTTTACATTGTTGCACGTGTTTACCTTTGATCACACGCGTTTACCATAGTCTCACGCGTTTGAAGATTGGTCTCCACGTGTTTGGAATTTCCTTCACGTGTTTGGCTGGCTACACGCGTTTGGCTTACACCACGCGTTTGAAGTTTTCCTCACGTGTTTAGGTTTTTATAGCAGTTTCACGCGTTTGAAACTTTTACACGTGTTTACATGCAGATTCCAAATTTTTTCTAAAGTTTTATTGTGCTGAATTGTTATTGCATTGTTTTTTTTTGAAGAAGAAAATGGTCCGATAGAGCTTGATGAAACATTGGTTAGAGGATGTTTTGGAAGAATGGGACATGCTAGGCCAGATGCAAAGTGGCCGATTGCTAAAGCAGGATTCTATGGCCAATGGAGGTTTTTGGCTCATGTGTTGATTGTGGCAATCAGTAATCGTCATGCAGGGTTTGATCAACTGAATAAGCAAGTTGGTTCGCAGATGGTGGCTTTGACTTTGAATAGGCCTTACTCATTCTCGAACTACTTTTTCGATATTTTGAAGACCCAAATCACTCAGACAGGGTCGCATAGGTTTATGATTTTGCCAAGGATTACAATGGCGATCATTCATCATTTTGTACAGAATTTGCCAGTTTTGCAAGACATATATGAGATTGCTTCTCCACCAAATAGGATTTGGTCGATGATGTTGAAAGTTAAGGATAGTTATCCAAATCCGCAGATTGTGCCATTGTTTGGACACTTGATAAATCCAAACTATAGAGCTCCAGCAGTTGGATGGGAAGATGAAAATGAAGTCGCAGGCGGTGGAAATAATGATGCACCACCTCCACCACCACCAGGACCTCAAGTTCAAGTTCCAATTCAGGTTCAACGTCAACGACGAGTTCGACCTCGAGTCCAACCGCAGGCTCAACCTGAAGTTCAGCCAGTACAAGCTACTGCTGAAGATGTTCAGGCAGATAATGAAGCAATGGAAGACTTGTTAGATCGGGCTGAGGGTGCTAATCCTGATATTGGTGAAGATTTTGTGAATGCTGCGTTAAATCCGAATGATGTGATTGCGCAAGTGGATAATTTTCAACCGTTGGATAACTTAGAGTTGTTTGTAGATTCAAATGCTGAAAGAGATCAAGAGTTGGATAGATTATTGGAGGATGTAGATGATCCTCTGAACTCTGCTAGGCTAATGTTGCTGGTGCTGCTGCAGAAAGTTCAGATGTTGATTTAACGGGTCGTGCAAGTGATACTTCTCCTGTTGAAAGAGCCTTGAAGAGGTTTCGCACTGAAGAGGAGAGTGATCCTACTTATGAAACAGAGGAAGAGGAGATTCCTTTGCAAAGACGGAAGAAAGCGCCTAGGTCGGGAAAGGTTTTACCTGCTCATTTGGCTGAAGCGTTTGAGAAACACAGACAACAAGAGGAGTCTGAGAGAACTGAGGTGACGGAAAGTTCAGTAGCTGATGAACCTGTACAATCAGAGGTACCTGTTGTTGCTACTGTGTCATCTACACAGGGTACTCTGCTTTATAGAAGAAAGAAATCTCGTCCACTTTCAGTTGCAGTTACTCAAGCTGAAGCAAGTCAAGTGTCAATTCCTCAACATACGCAGAGTGCTTTAATTAGACCTGTTGTTCCTATAAGCACAGCGTTTACAACACTTTTGAGTCAGCTTCAACCACCATTGATCAGACGACCTCCAGCTCCTACACATTCTCCTTCAAGATCTTCTGGAGTTAGACCAACTGTTGTGTCTACTTCTGAACCTGCGCATATCATGTCAACTCAATTCAAGATAAATCGTTTGGAGACGAAGGTTATGACATTGGAAGCTCAAATGAAGGCAATGCAAGGGTTAGTTGGGACGTTAGTTGCTAATTTAGAAGATGAGAAGCGTCAAAGTGCTGAACTGAGAGAACAGCTTAAGCAGTTGTTGGCTCAAGGGGGAGATGGTTGTAGAGAGACTGAGTTAAAGAGAAAAGAGGATGAAGATCATGATGATGATGCAAATGCTGATGGTGAGCCAAGAACTGAAGCTCAAGCAGAAGCAACGACTCAGGGGGAGACGCCAAGACAGAGAGAGTCAGAGATTGCTGGTACAGCTGGTGCTAGTACGTCTGGGACTCAGAAAGATAAAGGAAAAGTTGTGATGGTTGCTCCAGATGTAGTTCTTGCTGATGATGATGATAGAGATTCCAATTCAGGTAACTCCAATTCTGATCCTACTACCAATAAGTCTTCAGAGTCAGATTTGCACCCATTAATAGTGCATAGACTAGAAAGGAGATTGGGATATGATCCACAAGCTCATTTGAGAGCTATGGCAGATTTTATGGATCCTGATGATTATTATGATCCAGGATCATATAAGGATCAAATGAAAGAGCAGTTAGGGTTAACTCGTACACCTTCAGAGTCAGAGTCGGATTCGGATTCAGATTTGGATTTTGAACCTTAAGAGCTTAATAATTTGTGTACTTTAGATGTAAATAAGATAAAAATTATAAGATAAATATTGGTGTACTTAATTGTTACATTATATTTATGATATAGTTTATTGTATTTATGCTATCTTTTATGTCTTGATGTTGTTTGTCTTTGCATACTTGAACTTTTAAATTTCAGATAAGCTTCAAAAGATAGGTGCAGGTACATCTAAGGATCAATATGATGATTCTGAAGATGATGAAAGTTTGGAAGAAGGTGAAATGATTCCTGATTTGGACTGGACTAATGTTTTCAAGATGATGATTTTGTGCAACAACAAGCACAAGCTCAAGATCAACAAGTTCCAGATGATCAACAAGAGGTTCAAGCTGAACGAGTTTTTATTCCAAGTTCAAGAACTCTACACTTTACGGTTTTTACCAAAGTTGGAGATGATGAAGATGGAATTACTCTAAGCTGGAGTATTGAAGATTCTAAGGAATTTGATGTGACAGAGTATCCAGTACCAAGTAGGGATGAAGATCATTTACATCAAATTGATAGAAGAATACCGGCAAGAGGATTGGTAGGAGAAGGTATGAAACCATCTATCTTTTGGGATTTTGTTAGTGATAGAGATGCTCATAAGTATGTTACTACTATTTTGAGTTGGTTTTTCGATGATGAGCTGAAATTATTTATTATTAAAAGAGATGATGGTTGTCAGTACTTAAAGCCTCTGAAAAGATATTTTAAAAGCCTTAGTGAATCTGATTTAATGGATTTAGGAAGGAAAAGGCTTGTTAATCCTAGTGGTAATGGTTATGCAAATTACTTTAGTAGAAAGTTGCAAGATGATTATAGGAAAAGGTTCTATGATAATTTTGATAAAACCAGTGTGTTCATAACGCCAAGATCTTTAAAGAAAGTTACAAAGGATGATGGCGCTATGGAATTTGTTCAAAGATCGATTAAGCGTGTACTGAAGGTCCCAGTCAAGAAATGGCCTCAAGATGTTTTGAGTACACTTGATCATTGGGAGATTCACAGGGACACTGGTGAAGCATTGATGTATGGAGATAGAGATAAGAGAGTTATTTTGTTACGTGTATTTGATCCTATGCAGATTGTGAATCTTTCCAGAGATGATCAGAGAAGGTTATACGACACTGAATGTCTATTTACTCCTTCATGGACCACTGAGGAAAGCAGATATAGGAAGATTTTGCGTATTTGCTTACATGCTAATATTCATGCAAATAGCAGAAGATTGTTATTTGATGGATAGTGTTTCTACAAGACTGAAGAAATCGTGTAGCTGATGTCAAGGGGGGGACTGTAAGTGCATGATTCTGTTGACAACAGCAACAGCGATTTGATCAGTATATGTTTATGTTTTGTAATATGTAATCATAGACTTATGTATGTTTAAACTTGTTATTTGGACTTAAGTAATGTGAATGATTACATATTGATCAGAGTTTGGTATGTTTAATGTTTACGACTTGTATGAATGTGATTATAAATAACATACAGATACAAGTGATAAACTTGTCACGTTTTGAGTAATTAAAGTATACTTAAAAGATGACAAAAGGAAGTGTGTACAAACTCGTGCTACAGTAACACGAGTTTGCCTAAACACGTGGTCATCACGTGTTTACATATTATCCCTAAACACGTGGTCATCACGTGTTTACATATTAACACGCGTTTGTTAATGGGCTATGGGCTTTAAGATGTACGGTCCATATTAGCACGCGTTTATGAACAGTATAGTATAAATACACACACATAATACGTATTTAATAACAGTTAATTAAGATAATACGTCGAAACCTTGTTTAATTGTAAGCTCGCGCGCGTTTAAGGTCTTAGGTTATTTTAATAACGAAAGACGATAATTTAATTAAGCAAACGGGTTATCACGAGAGGATTCCGCACTCTCGTCATAACTATAAGCGTTCTCGTTGACGATCAGTCCACTAGGACCTACAATATTTGGCATTGTCGTCTTGGCCATATAAATAAAAATCGCATACTAACACTTCAAAAGAATGGTCTTTTGAAAACAAAATCGAATGATTCATTCGATGTATGTGAATCTTGTTTACAAGGCAAGATGACTAAAGCACCTTTCAATGGCACTAATGAAAGGGCAAAAGATTTATTAGGTATCATACATTCGGATGTATGTGGCCCTTTTAAGCCAATGACTAGGAATGGTGAAAGATACTTCATTACATTCACCGATGACTATAGTCGTTACGGTTTTGTATACTTATTAAAACACAAGTATGAAACTTTTGAAATGTTCAAAACTTTCAAGAATGAAGTAGAAAACCAACTCAGCAAGTCAATAAAAATTCTTCGTTCTGATAGAGGAGGTGAATACCTAAGTGATGCTTTTCAAGATCATCTTAGAAGTTGTGGGATCATCTCACAACTAACTCCACCTGGAACACCACAACATAATGGTGTGTCTGAAAGGAGGAATCGAATTAGATATGGTTCGTTCCATGATGAGCAAAAGCTCACTACCTCTATCATTTTGGGGGTATGCCATAATCTCTGCTGCCCGAATTTTAAATATGGCTCCCACCAAGAAAGTGGAGAAAACACCTTTTGAAATATGGCATGGAAGAGTTCCATCTTTGTCATACTTAAAGGTATGGGGTTGTGAGGCTTATGTAAGACATGATGCCTCAAACAAATTAGATCCCCGATCCACTAAATGTATCTTTGTAGGATATCCTAAAGATGATTTGGGATATTATTTCTACAATCCTAATGAGCAAAATGTATTTGTTGCTCGAAAGGCTGAGTTCTTGGAAACTAAATTCCTTATGGAAGGAACTAGTTCTAGAACAGTGGAACTTGAAGAAGATCAAGAACCACAAACAGATACACGCTTGGTTGACACTAGCATTCAACAAAAGGATGTTGAAGATGATCAAAGAGTTGATCAAGACACACAAAACGTTCGTAGATCTGGTAGAGCTACTTATCCACCTGAGAGATATGGATTTTTCATAGATGAATGCTATATGGTGGTTTCTGATGAACCTACCACCTACCATGATGCAATGTCCAAATCAGATTCGGAAAAATGGCTAGAAGCCATGAACTCTGAGATGCAATCCATGTATGACAACCAAGTTTGGGAATTGGTTGTTGCACTCCTAATTCCAAAATAGTTGGAAGTAAATGGGTGTTCAAATTGAAACACGATATGCATGGAAACTTGGTTACTTATAAAGCTAGACTTGTAGCAAAAGGTTTCACTCAAACTCGAGGGGTTGATTATGATGAAACTTTTTCGCCTGTGGCAATGCTAAAGTCTATTAGGATATTATTTGCCATAGCCGCACATTATGACTATGAGATATGGCAAATGGATGTCAAAACCGCTTTTCTAAATGGATATCTTGAGGAAGATGTCTATATGGATCAGCCTGAAGGTTTTATCGATCCTAAACATCCTAATAAAGTATGCAAGTTAAAGAGATCAATCTATGGATTGAAACAAGCATCAAGAAGTTGGAATCGTCGTTTTGATGAAGAAGTCAAGAAATTTGGCTTCATCAAGAACGCTGATGAAGCTTGTGTGTATAAGAAGGCTAGTGGGAGCATCATAACTTTTCTAGTATTATATGTCGATGACATTCTACTGTTTGGAAATGATATTCCAACCTTGGAAGGTGTAAAAGCCTGGCTTGGAAGTTGCTTTTCCATTAAGGATCTTGGTGAAGCCGCCTATATTTTGGGAATAAGGATCTATAGGGATAGATCAAGGCGCTTAATAGGTTTGAATCAGAGTGCATACATAGACAAAATCTTGAAAAGGTTCAAGATGGAAAACTCTAAGAAAGGTTTGGTACCTATTCAGAGAGGAACTATATTGAGCACTTCTCAATCTCCTAGCTCAAAAGCTGAGCAAGAAAGAATGAGTGGAATCCCATATGCATCTGCTATAGGATCCATCATGTATGCTATGATATGCACGAGACGGACGTGTCATGCGCTTTAAGCATGACAAGTAGATACCAGCAAAATCCAGGAGATAGTCATTGGATGGCTGTCAAGAATATATTGAAATATCTTAGAAACACTAAAGATATGTTTTTAATATATGGATCTGGTGAGGAGGAGCTCGTTGTAAAAGGTTACACGGATGCGAGTTTCCAAACTGATCGAGATGATTCTCGATCACAATCGGGGTACATCTTCATTCTAAACGGAGGAGCTGTTTCTTGGAAAAGCTCGAAGCAAGATGTGGTTGCGTTGTCCACTACAGAATCGGAATACATCGCCGCTTCTTTGGCAGCACAAGAAGCTGCATGGTTGAAGAAATTCATTGCCGATCTAGGGGTTGTTCCTTCCATTCAAGAACCCCTAGAAATTCTTTGTGATAACGAGGGCGCGATTGCTCAAATCAAGGAACCTCGTGCGCATCAGAAGACTAGACACATTGAGCGGAGATTCAACTACATAAGGGATGAAGTTGAAAAAGGAAAGATATGTATTTGCAAAGTTCACACTGATCAAAATGTTGCGGATCCACTCACGAAGCTCCTTGAAAGGCCCAAGCATGAGAGTCATACTTGTGCCATGGGACTTCGACATTCTAGTGATTGGATTTGATCTATTTTATGTATTTGGATATCGGAACACTTGTATTTGTTAACACTTTATATGAATATTGATATTCTACTTTAAATTGTGTTATGTTCCAATTTTGCATGTTTAAATCCATGAATAAGTTAATTATTCTAAATATCCGTAGTCGATCATATTTGTGGGAACAAATATGAATGTAAGATTATTATGAACTTGGATTGGTAGATATTCAAAAGGTTTTTGAATATAGAGCAAAATGTTGCTACCAAGGTTCATAGATATTTGTGGGATACAAATATTGGAATGACCTGCTCTCAAGCATTACTACATGGAATCTTTGTGATTGATCATAAGTAATCTTGAGTTAAAAAGGCGAATATCATTGTATCCTCAGACCTGAGATACATATTGGGTCTTGAAATTCACTGAATATTATACTTTGACTTAGTTCTTCGCTGTTCTGAAACATGGCAGTACATAAGACTAAGCTCAGGTATGATATAAAGTGATTGTGAAAGACGTATGTAGTCGAGATGGAATTTGTCCCTCTTATTCGTTGAGAGTTAGATGTCTAAGGCCTGTTACAAAGTTAAATCAATAGAGAATGATCACTCTGTGTCTCTAGGATTTAACATGACATCTGTGACAAAAGGAAAAATGATCGATTCACCTAAATCATTTCAAGAAAGGGACTTGAAAGGGATGATGTTATTGAATGGCACTTCATCATACGTATTAGGGGTAGCAAACCGTTGTTAGGCGGTATTTGCTGCTTGCGTCAATTTTCTATGAATCTTGTGCAAGTGGGAGATTGTAGGAATCCGTCTGCCCAAGACACATATTAAATTGACGTGGCTAGTACGTGATGATCCAAGTCGGGTCATACCCAATAACAAGCTAGACAAACACCTATGGTATTTATTTATATGATATGATCTTTAATTAAATATCAATACTTGAAACATTTAGAAAGTGAGTTTTAAATAATTGCACTTGAGATATATAAATAAATTATATGGATGATTTATTTTGAGAGAAATGTGAATATGTTTATTTGGTATAATAAACACTTATGTGTGTTGTGTATAATATGTAATATGTTACATAAGATATGTAATAAGTTATGTTGCAATTTTATCTATAAAATATACAAGTAAGTGGTTTTATAAAAATTGACACAAAATGTTTGTTACCACCCATGTGGCCGTCCCCCCCCCATGTGGTTTTGGAAGTAGATTTGATCTACATATAACACTTGTACTTCTATTAACACAACAACACACAATACATAGTTTCTATCAATTCTTACATGCATTTGTAAGACTTCTCTCTCATTTTTCAAGTAAGAAAACCTCTCTTTTCTCTCTTATTATTTTCGGCCAAAAGGAAGGTAAAAAGAAAGGTTTACAAGTTTAAATCCTAGCATAGTTTGGGTGTTTGTTGGAAGCTTGGGGTATACTAGCTTGAGGTTCTTCTACATTGAAGACTTGTTTCTTGAAGAACATCATCCTTTTCATCTCTATCTTCTTACAAGCTTGGAAGAAAGGTAGTCTTCTATAACACCCTATGGTTGTTGTTTTGTATGTATATCATTCATATACATGGATCCTTATTGTTTGGGTTTTCTTTTATAAGTTAAATCTTGGTTTTTAACTACATACAACATATTGAAAGGTTCAATTTTTCCGCTGCGTTTTAATATTATAAGGATAATATTGCTTTGATAAAAACCCAAAAATCCCAACAATGGTATCAGAGCCGGTTATATGGATGCATACATCAAAAGTTGATATTTTGTTTGGACAAAATCCAATGTTTTGGCCATTTTTCTTGGCCGAAATCTATACACAAAAAAAGAGGGTTCTTTTTTTCTTGTGTATTTTAGTGTCACAACTTAGCCAAAAGACCTTGTGATTGTTTGTGTTGTGTGGATATATTTGTATTTTATTTAATTATTAAATGGTTGTAATAGTTAAATAGGATATTCTTCATTCATTTGGTTATGTAATTTATTTATTCCATTTGGTATGTAATAAGTAGATTAGTTGCATTTTTCTTGTAAATGTAATCTCCATGAAAGCATCAAAGAAGTTTGGGGCTGAAGTTGGAGGCCAAAAGAAAGGGTGAAGAAAGGTGTTCAAAACACATCACAAAAGGTCACTTGAAGCATTTGGATGCAAGATCAAGTGGGAGTTCACCGACACAAATTTTGTGTCACTTTGTCCCTTAGGTTGAGACCTTTTGACACACTTGTTTCGGCTAACAAGTGTGGTCAAATTAGTTGGCTAATGTTGTGCACTTATTATGATGTTTGTCATGTTTGTGTGGTTGTTTGTTATTTTGTCATGTGGATGCTCAAAACTTACAACTTGATGACATACATAAAAATTAAAAATTGGTTCTAAAATTGACATTAACTTGGCAAATTAAAATGGGTTTTATTAAAAGTTAATGGTTATAATTATAAAAATGGATTTTATAAAGAACCTTGAAATATGGATTTCAAAATTCATTATGGTACCATGCACTTGATTACTTACAAGATTGTATGGTACATAGTTTTTGACTAGAATATAAAAACTCAAACGACCCTTTAAAAACAAGTTAAAACGCCATCTTTTATACAACACTTAATTATTTGGGAACTCTTTGTAGGATAAAGGTCACCTAACTACCTTGAGGGAACTTATAAGTTAAGGTAAATTTAATATACTTATGGGATAAAGGTCACCTAACCACTTGTATATATAAATTTACATGTGTGTGTAAGTAGGACAACTTGATTTGGAAGCCATGTGATTAGGGTCACCGAAGCATGGTAACCAAAGGCGTTGATGGGATTAAACATGCGACTTAATATAAGATATTAAACCAGTCCCATACCACTAGAAATTGTAAAGTGTTGCAATTGTCAAACGTTGACTACCTTGTTAATTTAGATCATGGGATAAAGGTCACCTAACCATCATTTAAATGTAACATTGGATTCTAGATTTTAATTATTAATTGTCCATGAGACATAAAAAGGGTATTAACAATTAAAATTTATATTTGATATCGAAAATACTAATAAAGGACTTTGTTAATTTGTAGATGGCCGCTAACAATGCAATTAACCCCCACCAAAACGTCCATAATTTTTCACTAAGATCCATTCTCGAAAAGGATCGTCTCAACCAAAACAACTTTGTGGATTGGTTTCGTAACTTGAGAATTGTTCTCAAGCATGAAAAGAAATCCTATGTGTTAGACGATCCTATTCCCGATGAGCCCGAAGAGGGAGATGTTGAAGCCTTTAATGATTGGGTTAAATATACTGAGGACTCCGTGCAAGTTAGTTGCCTCATGTTAGCGAGTATGACTCCTGAACTCCAAAAGGAGTTCGAGCACCATGGGGCATACGACATGATTACCCAACTTAAGGAAATGTTCCAACAAAAGGCAAGGGTAGAGCGCTTCGAAACGGTTCGAGCGCTTCATGCATGTCGCATGGATGATTCACAATCCGTCTCCACTTATGTTCTTAAAATGAAAAGTTACATTGATCGCCTCGAAAGGCTAAATTGTCCCGTTTCAACAGAGTTGGCTACGGATTTGATCCTCAACTCCTTATCCAAGAGTTTTGAAACTTTTGTGTTAAATTATAACATGAACGGATGGGACAAGACCGTTTCCGAGCTCCATGGGATGCTCAAAACGGCCGAGGCTAGCATGGGAAGAAAAGTTCAACCCGTTCTCATGATCAATGAAGGCGGAAAGAAAAGGCCCAACCCCGGACCAAAGGCAAATGTTGCTAAGGGAAAAGGATTCAACAAAAAGAACTACAAAGGAAAGGGAAAGGCAAAAATGGAAACTCAAAAACCGAAGAAGCAAAAGGTTGCTATTAATGACCCATGCTTTGAGTGTGGGGAGATAGGACATTGGAAAAGAAATTGTCCAACCTATCTCAAAGAGTTGAAAGCTAAGAGGGATGCAGGGCATACCTCAGGTATAATATTTATGATATATATTGAGCTTAATAATGTTTTTTCTTTCACATGGGTATTGGATACCGGATGTGGAACTCATATTTGTAATATGTTACAGGGGTTCAAAAGAAGGAGGTACATCAAGAAGGGAGACATTAGTCTCTTTATGGGCAATGGTGCAATAGTACAAGTTGAAGCCCAAGGAGACTATCTTTTGAAACTTCCAAGTGGTTTGGAAATTATATTAAACGATGTTTTGTATGCCCCTAGTTTGACTAGGAGCATTATTTCTGTTTCCCGTTTAAGACACGTTGGATATGATTTTAAGTTTGTTAACAATGATATCCATATTTCTATGAATGATGTATTTTATGTTAAAGCCATGCCTTTAAATGGTATTTATGAATTGGTTCATGAAAAACACAACATATGATAACTCAATGTACCAAGCTACCACCAAGAAACTTAAATTAGATTTAAGTGAAACCTATATTTGGCATTGTCGTCTTGGCCATATAAATAAAAATCGCATACTAACACTTCAAAAGAATGGTCTTTTGAAAACAAAATCGAATGATTCATTCGATGTATGTGAATCTTGTTTACAAGGCAAGATGACTAAAGCACCTTTCAATGGCACTAATGAAAGGGCAAAAGATTTATTAGGTATCATACATTCGGATGTATGTGGCCCTTTTAAGCCAATGACTAGGAATGGTGAAAGATACTTCATTACATTCACCGATGACTATAGTCGTTACGGTTATGTATACTTATTAAAACGTAAGAGTGAAGCTTTTGAAATGTTCAAAATTTTCAAGAATGAAGTAGAAAACCAACTCAGCAAGTCAATAAAAATTCTTCGTTCTGATAGAGGAGGTGAATACCTAAGTGATGCTTTTCAAGATCATCTTAGAAGTTGTGGGATCATCTCACAACTAACTCCACCTGGAACACCACAACATAATGGTGTGTCTGAAAGGAGGAATCAAACCCTATTAGATATGGTTCGTTCCATGATGAGCAAAAGCTCACTACCTCTATCATTTTGGGGTTATGCCATAATCTCTGCTGCCCGAATTTTAAATATGGCTCCCACCAAGAAAGTGGAGAAAACACCTTTTGAAATATGGCATGGAAGAGTTCCATCTTTGTCATATTTAAAGGTATGGGGTTGTGAGGCTTATGTAAGACATGATGCCTCAAACAAATTAGAGCCCGATCCACTAAATGTATCTTTGTAGGATATCCTAAAGATAATTTGGGATATTATTTCTACAATCCTAATGAGCAAAATGTATTTGTTGCTCGAAAGGCTGAGTTCTTGGAAACTAAATTCCTTATGGAAGGAACTAGTTCTAGAACAGTGGAACTTGAAGAAGATCAAGAACCACAAACAGATACACGCTTGGTTGACACTAGCATTCAACAAAAGGATGTTGAAGATGATCAAAGAGTTGATCAAGACACACAAAACGTTCGTAGATCTGGTAGAGCTACTTATCCACCTGAGAGATATGGATTTTTCATAGATGAATGCTATATGGTGGTTTCTGATGAACCTACCACCTACCATGATGCAATGTCCAAATCAGATTCGGAAAAATGGCTAGAAGCCATGAACTCTGAGATGCAATCCATGTATGACAACCAAGTTTGGGAATTGGTTGTTGCACCTCCTAATTCCAAAGTAGTTGGAAGTAAATGGGTGTTCAAATTGAAACACGATATGCATGGAAACTTGGTTACTTATAAAGCTAGACTTGTAGCAAAAGGTTTCACTCAAACTCGAGGGGTTGATTATGATGAAACTTTTTCGCCTGTGGCAATGCTAAAGTCTATTAGGATATTATTTGCCATAGCCGCACATTATGACTATGAGATATGGCAAATGGATGTCAAAACCGCTTTTCTAAATGGATATCTTGAGGAAGATGTCTATATGGATCAGCCTGAAGGTTTTATCGATCCTAAACATCCTAATAAAGTATGCAAGTTAAAGAAATCAATCTATGGATTGAAACAAGCATCAAGAAGTTGGAATCGTCGTTTTGATGAAGAAGTCAAGAAATTTGGCTTCATCAAAAACGCTGATGAAGCTTGTGTGTATAAGAAGGCTAGTGGGAGCATCATAACTTTTCTAGTATTATATGTCGATGACATTCTACTGTTTGGAAATGATATTCCAACCTTGGAAGGTGTAAAAGCCTGGCTTGGAAGTTGCTTTTCCATTAAGGATCTTGGTGAAGCCGCCTATATTTTGGGAATAAGGATCTATAGGGATAGATCAAGGCGCTTAATAGGTTTGAATCAGAGTGCATACATAGACAAAATCTTAAAAAGGTTCAAGATGGAAAACTCTAAGAAAGGTTTGGTACCTATTCAGAGAGGAACTATATTGAGCACTTCTCAATCTCCTAGCTCAAAAGCTGAGCAAGAAAGAATGAGTGGAATCCCATATGCATCTGCTATAGGATCCATCATGTATGCTATGATATGCACGAGACCGGACGTGTCATGCGCTTTAAGCATGACAAGTAGATACCAGCAAAATCCAGGAGATAGTCATTGGATGGCTGTCAAGAATATATTGAAATATCTTAGAAACACTAAAGATATGTTTTAATATATGGATCTGGTGAGGAGGAGCTCGTTGTAAAAGGTTACACGGATGCGAGTTTCCAAACTGATCGAGATGATTCTCGATCACAATCGGGGTATATCTTCATTCTAAACGGAGGAGCTGTTTCTTGGAAAAGCTCAAAGCAAGATGTGGTTGCATTGTCCACTACAGAGTCTGAATACATCGCCGCTTCTTTTGCAGCACAAGAAGCTGCATGGTTGAAGAAATTCATTGCCGATCTAGGGGTTGTTCCTTCCATTCAAGAACCCCTAGAAATTCTTTGTGATAACGAGGGCGCGATTGCTCAAATCAAGGAACCTCGTGCGCATCAGAAGACTAGACACATTGAGCGGAGATTCAACTACATAAGGGATGAAGTTGAAAAAGGAAAGATATGTATTTGCAAAGTTCACACTGATCAAAATGTTGCGGATCCACTCACGAAGCTCCTTGAAAGGCCCAAGCATGAGAGTCATACTTGTGCCATGGGACTTCGATATTCTAGTGATTGGATTTGATCTATTTTATGTATTTGGATATCGGAACACTTGTATTTATTAACACTTTATATGAATATTGGTATTTTGCATTTAAATTGTGTTATGTTCCATTTTTGCATGTTTTAATCCATGAATAAGTTAATTATTCTAAATGTCCGTAGTCGATCATATTTGTGGGAACAAATATGAATGTAAGATTATTATGAACTTGGATTGGTAGATATTCAAAAGGGTTTTTGAATATAGAGCAAAATGTTGCTACCAAGGTTCATAGATATTTGTGGGATACAAATATTGGAATGACCTGCTCTCAAGCATTACTACATGGAATCTTTGTGATTGATCATAAGTAATCTTGAGTTAAAAGGCGAATATCATTGTATCCTCAGACCTGAGATACATATTGGGTCTTGATATTCACTGAATATTATACTTTGACTTAGTTCTTCGCTGTTCTGAAACATGGCAGTACATAAGATTAAGCTCAGGTATGATATAAGGTGATTGTGAAAGACGTATGTAGTCGAGATGGAATTTGTCCCTCTTATTCGTTGAGAGTTAGATGTCTAAGGCCTGTTACAAAGTTAAATCAATAGAGAATGATCACTCTGTGTCTCTAGGATTTAACATGACATCTGTGACAAAAGGATAAATGATCAATTCACCTAAATCATTTCAAGAAAGGGACTTGAAGAGGATGATGTTATTGAATGGCACTTCGTCATACGTATTAGGGGTAGCAAACCGTTGTTAGGCGGTATTTGCTGCTTGCGTCAATCTTCTATGAATCTTGTGCAAGTGGGAGATTGTTGGAATTCGTATGCCCAAGACACATATTAAATTGACGTGGCTAGTACGTGATGATCCAAGTCGGGTCATACCCAATAACAAGCTAGACAAACACTTATGATATTTATTTATATGATATGATCTTTAAATAAATATAAATACTTGAAACATTTAGAAAGTGGGTTTCTAAATAATTGCACTTGAGATATGTAAATAAATTATATGGATGATTTATTTTGAGAGAAATGTGAATATGTTTATTTGGCAAAATAAACACTTATGTGTGTTGTGTATAATATGTAATATGTTACATAAGATATGTAATAAGTTATGTTGCAATTTTATCTATAAAATATACAAGTAAGTGGTTTTATAAAAATTGACACAAAATGTTTGTTACCACCCATGTGGCCGTCCCCCCCCCCCCAATGTGGTTTTGAAGTAGATTTGATCTACTTATAACACTTGTACTTCATATACTTTAGACAACACAACACATAGTTTGTATCAATTTCTACATATAACACTTGTACTTCTATTAACACAACAACACACAATCATAGTTTATCAAGACACTTTTACATGCATTTTGTAAGAACATCTCTAATTTTCTCTCAAGTAGCAAAAACTCTCTTTTTCTTATATTTTCGGCCAAAAGGAAGGTAAAAAGAAAGGTTTACAAGTTTAAATCCTAGCATAGTTTGGGTGTTTGTTGGAAGCTTGGGGTATACTAGCTTGAGGTTCTTCTACATTGAAGACTTGTTTCTTGAAGAACATCATCCTTTTCATCTCTATCTTCTTACAAGCTTGGAAGAAAGGTAGTCTTCTATAACACCCTATGGTTGTTGTTTTGTATGTATATCATTCATATACATGGATCCTTATTGTTTGGGTTTTCTTTTATAAGTTAAATCTTGGTTTTTAACTACATACAACATATTGAAAGGTTCAATTTTTCCGCTGCGTTTTAATATTATAAGGATAATATTGCTTTGATAAAAACCCAAAAATCCCAACACATACATACGTAATTAACTCCTAAACAAATCAGAATTTCAGTAAAATAAACAACTTTCCAAATTCAAACAAAAAAAACCTATTTTATCAAATAATAATGCAGCAATTAAGATAATAAATACATAAAACCCTAAACAGCTGACGTGGCAAATAAATTACAAAAATTCATCAAAAAATAAATTAAAAAAGTTGAACCTAATATACATACATACATACATACATACATACATACATACATACATAATTAACTCCTAAACAAATCAGAATTTCGGTTAAATAAACAACTTTCCAAATTCAAACAAAAAAAACCTATTTTATCAAATAATAATGCAGCAATTAAGATAATAAATACATAAAACCCTAAACAAGCTGACGTGGCAAATAAATTACAAAAATTCATCAAAAAATAAATTAAAAAAGTTGAACCTGAAGGAAGAAGGCGGTTACGGAAAGCGCCAAAAAGCTTATTAGCACCAGCATATATAAATCTAGAAGCTGGATTCACAATTTTCGTTATCCAGCTAGGGTTTTGGATTTTTTTATCATTAATAATTGGACGATCATACAGTGTGGTTTTGATGTTTCGTCGGGATGGATTCTTGGGGAACTTGCCGCCGGCTCCTTTGGATTGATAAGGTGGTTTTCCGGCCATTTGCTGCCGGAGAGAAGGTTTATTGTAAATCGGAACCAAGGTTTAAGGAATTTAGGGGTTTGTTGTAAATCGGAACAATATAAAAGATCAAGAGAAGAATTTTTATTCATCTCGAGGTATTTATAGATGGAAGATGGAGTTTTGTCAAATATATAATTACCATATATACAAATATATAATTACCATATATACACATCCATTTAATATTTATTTATGACACTCTCTCTTGAATGTCCATATTTGCTGCCGGGGAGAAAGATAGAGAAAAAAGTGGATGTTAAGGAACCAAGGGAAATTGTAAGGAGGTGTTAGCGTTTTTATTATTTAGAATTTTTTTTTTATATTTATATCGTTTTTAAGTTAATAGAAATAGTAGAAATACATTAAAAAAAATCTATTACCATTCAATATTGTTTTGGGTGTTATTTATTTTAGGGACAAATGTTAGTTCGATACTTCGATTAGTTTAACCAAAAAGGTGTACTTTTATACTATACTACTAGATTTAGACCCGTGTCAAATATTACAACATATTCAAAATAAGATTAAATATATATAATCCAAAAAACCTTATGAATTTTAAGAAAAAA
>CM067174.1:116250154-116295861 GCA_034093135.1 Erigeron breviscapus | reverse complement strand
ACCGTTTCATTTCAAGACGTTTCATTTCAAGACCGTTTCATTTCAAGACCGTTTCATTTCAAGACCGTTTCATTTCAAGACCGTTTCATTTCAAGACCGTTTCATTTCAAGACCGTTTCATTTCAAGACCGTTTCATTTCAAGACCGTTTCATTTCAAGACCGTTTCATTTCAAGACCGTTTCATTTCAAGACCGTTTCATTTCAAGACCGTTTCATTTCAAGACGTTTCATTTCAAGACCGTTTCATTTCAAGACCGTTTCATTTCAAGACGTTTCATTTCAAGACCGTTTCATTTCAAGACCGTTTCATTTCAAGACCGTTTCATTTCAAGACCGTTTCATTTCAAGACCGTTTCATTTCAAGACGTTTCATTTCAAGACCGTTTCATTTCAAGACCGTTTCATTTCAAGACCGTTTCATTTCAAGACCGTTTCATTTCAAGACCGTTTCATTTCAAGACCGTTTCATTTCAAGACCGTTTCATTTCAAGACCGTTTCATTTCAAGACCGTTTCATTTCAAGACGTTTCATTTCAAGACCGTTTCATTTCAAGACCGTTTCATTTCAAGACCGTTTCATTTCAAGACGTTTCATTTCAAGACTTTCATTTCAAGACCGTTTCATTTCAAGACCGTTTCATTTCAAGACCGTTTCATTTCAAGACGTTTCATTTCAAGACCGTTTCATTTCAAGACCGTTTCATTTCAAGACCGTTTCATTTCAAGACCGTTTCATTTCAAGACGTTTCATTTCAAGACCGTTTCATTTCAAGACCGTTTCATTTCAAGACCGTTTCATTTCAAGACCGTTTCATTTCAAGACCGTTTCATTTCAAGACGTTTCATTTCAAGACCGTTTCATTTCAAGACCGTTTCATTTCAAGACCGTTTCATTTCAAGACCGTTTCATTTCAAGACCGTTTCATTTCAAGACCGTTTCATTTCAAGACCGTTTCATTTCAAGACCGTTTCATTTCAAGACCGTTTCATTTCAAGACCGTTTCATTTCAAGACCGTTTCATTTCAAGACCGTTTCATTTCAAGACCGTTTCATTTCAAGACCGTTTCATTTCAAGACGTTTCATTTCAAGACGTTTCATTTCAAGACCGTTTCATTTCAAGACCGTTTCATTTCAAGACCGTTTCATTTCAAGACGTTTCATTTCAAGACCGTTTCATTTCAAGACCGTTTCATTTCAAGACCGTTTCATTTCAAGACCGTTTCATTTCAAGACCGTTTCATTTCAAGACCGTTTCATTTCAAGACCGTTTCATTTCAAGACCGTTTCATTTCAAGACCGTTTCATTTCAAGACCGTTTCATTTCAAGACCGTTTCATTTCAAGACCGTTTCATTTCAAGACGTTTCATTTCAAGACGTTTCATTTCAAGACGTTTCATTTCAAGACCGTTTCATTTCAAGACCGTTTCATTTCAAGACCGTTTCATTTCAAGACCGTTTCATTTCAAGACGTTTCATTTCAAGACCGTTTCATTTCAAGACCGTTTCATTTCAAGACCGTTTCATTTCAAGACCGTTTCATTTCAAGACCGTTTCATTTCAAGACCGTTTCATTTCAAGACCGTTTCATTTCAAGACCGTTTCATTTCAAGACCGTTTCATTTCAAGACGTTTCATTTCAAGACCTTTCATTTCAAGACCGTTTCATTTCAAGACCGTTTCATTTCAAGACCGTTTCATTTCAAGACCGTTTCATTTCAAGACGTTTCATTTCAAGACGTTTCATTTCAAGACCGTTTCATTTCAAGACCGTTTCATTTCAAGACCGTTTCATTTCAAGAACACTTTAATTCAAGACCGTTTCATTTCAAGATCATTTCATTTCAAGAACATTTTCATTTCAAGACCGTTTCATTTTCAAGACCGTTTCATTTCAAGACCTTTCATTTCAAGACATTTTCATTTCAAGATCGTTTCATTCCAAAATCATTTTCATTTCAAGACCGTTTCATTTCAAGACCGTTTCATTTCAAGACCGTTTCATTTCAAGACCATTTCATTTCAAGATCGTTTCATTTTCATACCGTTTCATTTCAAGACCTTTTCATTTCAAGACCGTTTCATTCTCAAGACCGTTTCATTTCAAGATCATTTCATTTCAAGAACATTTTTCATTTCAAGACCGTTTCATTTTCAAGACCGTTTCATTTCAAGACCGTTTCATTTCAAGACCGTTTCACCAAGATCATTTCATTTCTTTGAAACTTAAGACGATCTTCAACCAAGATCGTCCCAGTTCCTTGAATCATTTCAATCCAAAATCACTTTAATTCAAGACCGTTTCATTTCAAGATCATTTCATTTCAAGAACATTTTCATTTCAAGACCGTTTCATTTCAAGACCGTTTCATTTTCAAGACCGTTTCACTTCAAGATCATTTCATTTCAAGAACATTTTCATTTCAAGACCGTTTCATTTCAAGAACATTTTCATTTCAAGACCGTTTCATTTTCAAGACCGTTTCACTTCAAGATCATTTCATTTCAAGAACATTTTCATTTCAAGACCGTTTCATTGATTTTATTCAAGACCGTTTCAATTCAAGACCGTTTCATTTTCAAGACCGTTTCATTCAAGATCGTTTCATTTTCTGTTCTTCTCAAGATCGTTTCATTTTCTGTTCTTCTCAAGATCGTTTCATTTTCTGTTCTTCTCAAGATCGTTTCATTTTCTGTTCTTAATTCAATCCAATCTTTCAAATCAAATCAATCTCAAATGGCTTCTCGTGAAGCATTGGCATTGGTTTCAGATACAAGACCTCCAGTTCTCTACCGTGGTTCCTATGGACTATGGAAGAAAAGATTTATGGACTATGTGGAAAGTCAAACAAATGGTCATATGATGAAAGATTCCATCATTAATGGACTTGCCGTTCATCGCCATCCCACTACTGATGCAATAATTCTAACTCCTGATCTTTTGAATGCTGAACAAAAAGATCGAATAGCTGCAGATAACAGAGCTAGGTCATGCTTATACAAAGCTCTACCAGATGAAATCTATGGCTCTATTGATTCTTATGATACGGCCAAGGAGATATGGGATGAGGTGGCTAGACAGATGGAAGGAGCTGACGTGACTTCGACGATAAGATTAACCAATATTTTGACTGAGTTTGACAACTTCGCGAAATTGCCTAATGAAACTCTTGAAGCTGTCTACTACAGATTCTACAATGTCATAAATGAGCTGAGGAAGAACAATGTCAAGAAAACAGAGATTGAGCTAAACATCAAATTCATCAAAGCTCTTGGTCCAGAATGGGAAGATTTTGGAACACAGATCAAGCAACATCAAAATCTGACCAAGTTCACCATTCATACTCTTTATGAATCTTTCAAACTCAATGAAAACCAAGTCCTAAACAAAGCTTCATCAAACAAAATGCCAGAAGTTGTATCTTCTGATCCTTTGGCATTGATAGTTGAGAAGAAGATTTCTGAAGCTCTAACAGGCAAATGGTAGTTGTTTCTTCGTCTGATGAGGAGGGAGATGATCTGATGGCTACAAGAGATGGTGTTTTAGATGAACTATATCAAGCTCTTGCCGCGGTAACAAAGCATTTCAAGAGGAAATTTTACAAAGCTAGGCCAACAAACAACAATCTCCGCACTTCTTCTACAAGTGCATTTCCCAAGAAGGAACACTATCATCCAAGGAGTAATGAGCAAGGTGAAGCTAATGGATCAAGGTATGGTGAAAAGAAGGAAATTTATGAGAAACAAGTTGTTGAGAAGGGTAAGGCATGTAACACCCCGACTATAGCAGAAACACGAGATGCCACAGAACGACATGGTACAAAAGATTTAAGTAACAAACATCAACATAAAGTTTCAAAAGCCATTCGAATTCAAAAGGTAACAAGTTCAAGTGGACGTTTAATAAACATTACATAACCAAATTCATAATCAAAATATCAAATGTTTGCGTTACTAGTCCAACATGCAACAAATAAACACATCATCCAAGGAGCGGTCCAAAAGCTAACTTACTGCCCTAGACCTGAAAAGCATGAAGAAAAAGTGTCAACTACGAGAGTTGAGTGAGTTCATAGGATTATGCTAACAACACACATATATTTAATCCAATTCAAGAAAGAATAAGTCATAAATTTCCAAGAGTTCCATCATACTGTCCATACCCAAACCGTATGTTCAATCCACAATTTCCATCCATAATATAATATCAATACCTCTGGGTCAATGGTAAGATTACCATGACATAACTTGATGAGATTGTTCTTGAGCCACTACTAAGACCGGTTATGTCCCAATAATCAGATATAATGTCCCAAATGATAAGATAATGATAAGCACATGCTGTCAATCACGTGCATAAAGATAACCAAGGGTCGTGCCATGGAGACGCCCATAAATATATAGTAGTTAGAGCACCGCGAGGCCAGACTGGCGATGAAGGTGGCCACCAAGGCAGACCAAACATCCCACCGTTACCTATAATAGTGGATGAGGGGACAAGTCCTAGTTGCGCAACCCTCTAACTACAGGCCTCAAATGAGTTAATAGTAGTGTACAGGGGACCACAGTTTGACAGTACTCAAGCTCATCATATAACATATAACACGTTGAACATACAATATAATTCCCATATCATTATCATTATTTCAATGAATCAATTCATAAGAGAAAGTCATTTTAATTAATCATGCTTTTCACCCCGAAAGTAAACACGTAAAAGAGTTTGAAAGGGGGCTATGACTCACTTGATTAGAGAGTGAATAGGGGCTGATCAAACGTGATTCCTTCGCTTAGATTTGTTGCGCCTCAAGCAAGCCTAAACCATAACGTATATATTCGCGGCGTAAGTTCGCGTGACATGAACTAGTGAGCTAGATCATGAGATGTATACTAGTAGACTTGCCCATATTTGGTTGTCATTAGATTATGGAATTTAAGTGCATTATGATGTTCTCATTGTTTGGGTATAAGAGATTTGGTGGTAAGAGTCGTTTTCTCATTATACGTTTTTGTACGTTTATTGGAATTTCGGTAGTTTGGCTTGGATTTATATGATTTCCATTGCACACTTTGCTTAGTAATAATATTTGACATTAGTGGTCTTATAATATAAATATTTTAAGTATATTTTCTGATTTGTAAATATATATTTAATTTAATAATATTTAATTATTTATTTATTCACTTTATTGATTTATTTGCTAAATAAATCCTTAAAAATACTTTTAAGTGTCATAATTGTCTTTATAAATTATGAATGATTTCATTTGAATTATCTTCTGATATATAAGCTTCTTAATTTATAATTTCATGATTTATACTTTTATTTGTGTATTTTCCATTTATTTTAATAATAATATTTAATTAATTGTTTTTACTTAATTATTTATCTTTAAATTATGTAACACATGTCTCTTGCCTTTTAGCTATTTTTCTCCAGTAGGTTTTAGTTATTTTTATCAATGGTTAAGATGATTTAACTTCATTCTTGATTTACATAATTTATTTATTGATTTTTATGTCTTTTAATTACCATTTAAATTCAATAATTCATGGAAATTCTTAGAAATCATCACCAAACATTTTGGTCAAAAATCTCAGGCCTTTTAGGCAACTTTTATCCATACAAAATCATATCAATTCAACCTCTCTTGTGTCTTGCTCATTTTGAGGGTTTTATGATTAAAAATCGTTTACCGAAATAGTGATTTTAGCCTCATTTCTTAAGCAATTAAAGTGCTTCAAAATGGATTTTCATTCTTGTTTCATTATTTCCAGAAAGTTCATCATATTTTGGTGTCCAAAATCGTGAGAGTGGTGGTGGTGTGATATGTGCAATTTAGTGCTTTCGGTTAGTGATTATTTGACCCGAAAAGGTGGTTTTTGAGCTTGTTGTTGTCATGAACTAATAGATCTGAGTTTTGTGCTTTTATTTCAACATTTTTCCAGTAGGTTTATCATATTTTCTTGGTCATAAGATTATGGTGCATGTGTGTGCTCAAAATGCATTTTTGCGTGTTTTCGGTTTGTGATTTCTAGCTTATTTTAACATGTTTTGATTCAAGCTTTATATCCTTGATATTTTATCAATTTTTCCAGAATATTAACACTAATATTAACATATTTTTCACTTATAACAAGTCCATATCCATCTCATAATCCAACAAAAGATCCAACTTTCTTAAATCTAGCATATATGCATTCAAATCAACACTTTTTACTATCAACTTTTATAGATCTAACTTTCAACAATATAAAAACATCTTTTATATGAAAAATCTCAGAATATACTCTTCAAAAATATACAAAAACATATAGATCTATCAACAAGAAAGTCACTTTAAAAGCTACTAATCTATAACCACACTTTTGGGTCTTAAACTTGTTGAATCCTTGGATCTTTCTTATTAGATTCGACATGCATGAGCATGGAAATTTTTTTTTTTTTTTTTTTTTTTTTTTTTTTTTTTTTTTTTTTTTTTTTTTTTTTTTTTTTTTTTTTTTTTTTTTTTTTTTTTTTTTTTTTTTTTTTTTTTTTTTTTTTTTTTTTTTTTTTTTTTTTTTTTTTTTTTTTTTTTTTTTTTTTTTTTTTTTTTTTTTTTTTTTTTTTTTTTTTTTTTTTTTTTTTTTTTTTTTTTTTTTTTTTTTTTTTTTTTTTTTTTTTTTTTTTTTTTTTTTTTTTTTTTTTTTTTTTTTTTTTTTTTTTTTTTTTTTTTTTTTTTTTTTTTTTTTTTTTTTTTTTTTTTTTTTTTTTTTTTTTTTTTTTTTTTTTTTTTTTTTTTTTTTTTTTTTTTTTTTTTTTTTTTTTTTTTTTTTTTTTTTTTTTTTTTTTTTTTTTTTTTTTTTTTTTTTTTTTTTTTTTTTTTTTTTTTTTTTTTTTTTTTTTTTTTTTTTTTTTTTTTTTTTTTTTTTTTTTTTTTTTTTTTTTTTTTTTTTTTTTTTTTTTTTTTTTTTTTTTTTTTTTTTTTTTTTTTTTTTTTTTTTTTTTTTTTTTTTTTTTTTTTTTTTTTTTTTTTTTTTTTTTTTTTTTTTTTTTTTTTTTTTTTTTTTTTTTTTTTTTTTTTTTTTTTTTTTTTTTTTTTTTTTTTTTTTTTTTTTTTTTTTTTTTTTTTTTTTTTTTTTTTTTTTTTTTTTTTTTTTTTTTTTTTTTTTTTTTTTTTTTTTTTTTTTTTTTTTTTTTTTTTTTTTTTTTTTTTTTTTTTTTTTTTTTTTTTTTTTTTTTTTTTTTTTTTTTTTTTTTTTTTTTTTTTTTTTTTTTTTTTTTTTTTTTTTTTTTTTTTTTTTTTTTTTTTTTTTTTTTTTTTTTTTTTTTTTTTTTTTTTTTTTTTTTTTTTTTTTTTTTTTTTTTTTTTTTTTTTTTTTTTTTTTTTTTTTTTTTTTTTTTTTTTTTTTTTTTTTTTTTTTTTTTTTTTTTTTTTTTTTTTTTTTTTTTTTTTTTTTTTTTTTTTTTTTTTTTTTTTTTTTTTTTTTTTTTTTTTTTTTTTTTTTTTTTTTTTTTTTTTTTTTTTTTTTTTTTTTTTTTTTTTTTTTTTTTTTTTTTTTTTTTTTTTTTTTTTTTTTTTTTTTTTTTTTTTTTTTTTTTTTTTTTTTTTTTTTTTTTTTTTTTTTTTTTTTTTTTTTTTTTTTTTTTTTTTTTTTTTTTTTTTTTTTTTTTTTTTTTTTTTTTTTTTTTTTTTTTTTTTTTTTTTTTTTTTTTTTTTTTTTTTTTTTTTTTTTTTTTTTTTTTTTTTTTTTTTTTTTTTTTTTTTTTTTTTTTTTTTTTTTTTTTTTTTTTTTTTTTTTTTTTTTTTTTTTTTTTTTTTTTTTTTTTTTTTTTTTTTTTTTTTTTTTTTTTTTTTTTTTTTTTTTTTTTTTTTTTTTTTTTTTTTTTTTTTTTTTTTTTTTTTTTTTTTTTTTTATTTTTTTTTTTTTTTTTTTTTTTTTTTTTTATTTTTTTTTTTTTTTCTTTGTATTTTTTTTTTTATAAAATGTTGTATGTAATGTGTATGTATGTTAGGTGTAAGTGTGTATATATTTTGTAAGGTTAGATGTGTTAGTTTGTAGTTATAAGTTGATGTTTGTTCTAATAAGTGCATATGTATATATGTCATGTATATATGCTTGTATGTATACATTTTTGTGTTTCTAATATGTTACATGAGCCTTTGATTATAAACTTGTATTTATTTTAAGCATATATGTATATATATATATATATACTTATTATGATTTAAACGCTTTTATGCGCATACGAACTTATAACATATTTTGAAATAGAGATTTTATTTTTGTGACCGAATTTACTTTAATTAGCTAAATGATTAAGTTGTTGGACCTTCGTAAGGATTTTTGATGGTTATCTCAACTTGTGAGACTTACATTATTATTTAGCTACTTTGATTGACCATCAATAAAATTTTGTTCGATGGTACTTTATAACTCACATTTAGAATTGAACAATAGCTTTAGATTGCTAATTTTAGGGCATTATCTACTAGCTTCTAGTATAACTATGGCTTGCGAGATCATAGGCAACATAACTAGCTCATATATAATATTTAAAAAGTAGGGTTGTTACATCCTTACCCCCTTAGAAGAATTCCGTCCCGGAATTTGAATTTGCTTAGGGAGTAAGTGCGGATATTTCTCGCGTATAAAGTCCTCGCGCTCCCATGTAAACTCTGGTCCGCGTTTCGTATCCCATCTAACTTTAACAATAGGGATCTTGCTCCTCTTTAGGCGTTTCTCATCGCGATCGAGAACTTCTATTGGCTCCTCACGAAATTGGAGCTTATCCTCCACACGTAGTTCTTCCAGTGGGACTACCTTCGAATCATCCGCCACACATTTCTTCAAGTTTGACACATGAAATGTGTCATGAACATCTCCCAATTCTTGGGGTAATTTCAACTTATAGGCTACGGGGCCTATTCTAGCAACAATTTCAAATGGCCCGATGTATCGGGGGCTCAGCTTTCCTCTTTTGCCGAACCTTACGGTTCCCTTCCATGGTGACACCTTTAATAGTACTTTGTCGCCAACCTCAAATTCTAGGGGCTTCCTCCTTTTATCCGCATAACTCTTTTGCCGATCTCTCGCGGCTTTAAGCTTTTCTTTAATGATCGCCACTTTGTCCGTTGTCTCTTGGACAAAATCAACGGTAGCTAGGCTTCTCTCGCCCGCCTCTATCCAACACATGGGTGATCTACATTTACGTCCGTATAGAGCCTCAAACGGCGCACACTGTATGCTAGAGTGATAACTGTTGTTGTAAGTAAATTCTGCGTATGGCAAGTGTTCATCCCAACTTCCACTAAATTCTAATGCGCAAGCTCTTAGCATATCCTCCAATGTTTGTATAGTACGCTCACTTTGCCATCCGTTTGTGGGTGGTAAGCCGTGCTTAATGCTAACGTAGTGCCCATTGCTTCTTGCACAAGACCCCAGAAACGTGAGGTAAACCTACCATCCCTATCGAACCTTGTTTCTACTCCACTCAATGCCTCTTCTTCAATGTTCTTCCCTTCAAAAGCTTTGGCTTGATCTTCTAAGAATCTGTCCCTTAGAGACATTTTCACCTGTAAGTGATAAATTCTTGTCTTCGACACCCTAGTGCTCACCTTCCTACTAAGGGCGTCAGCAACAACATTTGCCTTTCCTGGGTGGTACTTAATTTCACACTCGTAATCGTTAAGTAGCTCCATCCATCTTCTTTGCCTCATGTTTAACATCTTCTGATCGAAGATGTGTTGCAAGCTCTTGTGATCAGTAAATATGGTGCACTTGGTTCCATAAAGATAATGTCGCCATATCTTCAAGGCAAACACTACGGCTCCTAGCTCCAAATCGTGTGTTGAATAATTCTTCTCATGTGGCTTCAATTGCCTAGATGCGTACGCAATAACCTTGTCTCTTTGCATTAGTACGCACCCTAGTCCTTTATTCGACGCATCACAATATACTACAAATCCTTCCATTCCATCCGGCAACGCTAGTATTGGTGCTTCACACAACATGTCCTTAAGCGTTTGAAACACTTGCTCTTGTTCTTCACCCCATTCGAACTCTCTTGCCTTTTGGGTTAATTGGGTTAAAGGTACCGCAATCTTAGAAAATCCCTGAATGAACCTCCTATAATAACCCGCCAAGCCTAGGAAGCTACGCACTTCCGTTGGTGTCTTGGGTGTCTCCCATTTCTTGATTGCCTCTATCTTAGACGGATCTACATGAATCCCTTCTTCGTTCACAACGTGCCCCAGAAATTGGACTTGACGGAGCCAAAATTCACACTTAGAAAACTTAGCATATAGCTTCTCGTCTCTAAGTAGCTGCAAGATTATCCTTAGGTGCTTCTCGTGCTCCTCCTTGCTTCTAGAGTATATCAAAATGTCATCGATGAACACTATGACGAACTTATCCAAGTATGGCCTGCAGATCCTATTCATTAGGTCCATGAAAACGGCTGGCGCATTTGTGAGACCAAAGGGCATCACTAGAAACTCATAGTGCCCATAGCGAGTTCTGAAAGCCGTTTTAGGTACATCTTCTTCTCGTACCCTCAACTGATGATAGCCGGACCTAAGGTCAATTTTCGAGAAATGCGACGCTCCTTGCAGTTGGTCGAACAAATCGTCTATTCGCGGCAACGGGTACCTATTCTTGATCGTCAATTTATTCAACTCTCTATAGTCGATGCACATTCTCAAAGATCCATCCTTCTTCTTGACAAAGAGAATCGGCGCACCCCAGGGTGAAGAACTAGGTTGGATTAAACCTTTATCAAGCAATTCTTGCAATTGCTTCGAGAGTTCTCGCATTTCGGAGGGCGCTAGTCTATATGGTGCCTTAGCCACGGGGGCTGCCCCGGGAACTAAATCGATAGTAAACTCTACTTGTCTCGCTGGGGGAAGTCCAGGTAGTTCGTCCGGAAACACATCTAGAAAATCTCTAACCACAGCTACCTTGAGAGGGTCCTTATCTTTCACTCGCTTATCCACTACTTGTGCCAAGTATGTGTGATATTCCTTCCGTAGGTACTTCCTCACCTTCATGGACGACACCAACTTAGGTTGGACTCCCGCCTTATGGCCTTGAACTATTAGCACCTCACCGCTATCTAAGGGAATCTTAACGATCCTTTCATGGCAAAGTATTTCAGCACGCATTTTCGACAACCAATCCATTCCTACTATCACATCAAAACTTCCTATTTCTATGGGAATCAAGTCTATACTATAGTCCTTCTCATCTAAAGTTAACTTACAATCAGCAATAATTTCCTTAGCCTTATACTCGTTTCCATTAGCATATTCAACATAATAAGTTTCCTCCAGTTCACTAGGTTTCTTATCAATCAGTTCTTTAAATTCAAAGGAAATAAAACTTCTTTCGGCTCCAGAATCAAACAACATAGATGCATAAACATTATTTATTGGAAACGTACCTACGATGACATTAGGGTCATCACGTGCCTCATTCGCTCCCATGGCATACACCCTTCCTCGGGCTTGACCTCCTTGATTGCCACGATTTCCTTGGTTAGCGTTGTTGCCTTGATTCCCAATATTAGCTTGATTCCCAATATTAGCTTGATTCCCAACATTTCCTCGATTGACTTGATTTCCATTGTTTCCTCGGTTTGCTTGGTTCCCGCGATTTCCAACATTCCTAAAGTTACCACGGTTACCATTTCCATTTCCAACGGTTGCCTTGTGCTCTCCTCAACCTAGGACAAGCATTTCTCCAATGATCTGTACTTCCACATTCGTGACATCCTCCTCGTTGTCCTTCATTCCTTGGCCCGCTTCGGCAGTGAGTAGCAAGGTGACCCATGCGGTTGCAAGTTGTGCAACGCTTGCATTCACCCAAGTGACTATAACCACGATGCGGTTGCAAGTTGTGCAACGCTTGCATTCACCCAAGTGACTATAACCACATCGGTTGCACCTTGGGGGCATGCCACGATATGGATTGGGGTTAGCATCCACAACCCCATAGTTTCTCACAATCTTTTGCCTCTTATCCGGTCCATTCCCTTTTCGATCGCCAAACCGATTTCCTCCACCTTGTCTCGAACTTGATTCACCTCTTGTATACTTCCCACGCCTAACCAAATCGTTCACTAGCCTGGTTGCCAAGCTTATAGCCTGCTCCAGAGTGGTAGGACTTGCTGCAGTGACCATCAACCTAACTTCCGGTGCCAATCCATAGATAAATCTCTCAACCTTCTTAGCCACAGGGGTTACCATCTCTGGCACCAACACGCTCAACTCGTGAAAGCGGATCACATAGGCCTCCAATTCCAGTCCTCTCATGGCGTGGTTCCAGAATTCCATCTCTAGTTTTTGTACCTCTTCTCGTGGACAATACTCACGCTTCAACTCATCTTTAAACTGCTCCCAAGTCAAAGCATTGACTGCTGCAGGACCTCTAGTAGTCGCTTAGAGATTCCACCAAGTAAGAGCTCTTCCCTGAAGCTTACTAGCAGCAAACTTCACACGGTCAGCCGGCGCACAGGTAATGATGTTCAAGTTGGCTTCCATGCTTTGGAACCAAGTAAGCAATGCAACAGGACCTTCTGTCCCATGAAACTCCTTGGGATTGCAAGACGTGAAAGCCTTGTAGGCATTCCTGTCAATAGCATTCTCTCCTCCATCTTGTCTTCTAGCCGTGTTGAGTGTAGCGGTTACATTCTCCGCTATTTGGGTGGCAATGTTCGGCATGGCGGCATTGATCTGTTGAGAGATAAGCTCGGCTAACTCGGCTCTTCGCTGGGCCTCTTCACTCGTTTCTCCGCCGGTCCTTCGTGGTGCCATGTCTCTACAAAGGATAATATAGTTTAGTTATTCGTTTATTGAATCATACTATATAAACTCGACTCACGACTTCTTGATCTCACACGAGTATATCTAAAGTTATTTAGTGCATAGAGGGTTCGTTTGCACACATATGTATACGTATATCCCGACTCATATTCCTTTTTATAATTACAGCTCACTTGTCATTATGAGTAAATAAATGGTTAGGAAATTTCTAAAATTAATCAACCATGCTTTCTAGGTTAATTAAGAGAAGTACAGAATCTGTGTACGAACTTGGAGCACGTAAAAGTGGCTTAAGATGGACGATCTGGGAAAAACTCATAAAATATGAAACGTAGCCCTATGAGTTAAGTTTCACCTCCAATTGGAATCAGGTCAAAAGACGAAATAGAACTCCAGATATGGCCGTTCTACTAAAAGTGGTCAGAACTGATTTCCTGCTGTAACTATAACTTTTATAATCGAGATAACTTTATCACAACAAGGATAGAACATTATGTAACCATAGGAAGGCATCAAGCTTACATACATATCATTCAATATGAGTTCACAAAATTGCTACATGCCAAATACTATGTGATCATCGTCACACAAAAGCTAGAAAGTTCAAGAAAGTGAAACAAAGTACAAACGTTCATACATCAAATAAGTTCATAAATAAAGTAACTCTTAGGTTTACTTCCTAAGCATGAGAGCTATTACGAGAGTGCAAAAAGCTGTAAGCACACATCCCATAATGAATATCACTTCATTAACTCGTCGAACTTCTGATATCGCCAAGCTCGCATAATCTCCTGTTCGATCCATAACTCCTAAGGCCCTTTCCATCATCACCTCTTGAGTCCTCACCCTTACTCTAGCATCCCTTAATCCGTTAGCTATTCCCCACACCCTCTCCCTTTCTTCACGAGTCATACCAATGGGAGGTGGAGGGGGTACTCCATAGACTGGGCGGTGTGGCTCCTCTCCTTGACGCCTATGTCCAAGATGGTACCAGGGATGATCACGAGGAAGACGCGGCTGAAAGTAGGGGTCTTGGGCTGGAAATCGCCCATCGCTTAGGTTCATAGGTGCATCTTGCCTCGGCGGAGTAGGTGCTCTAGGGGCAGGTGGTGATGGTGGTGGCGAGGGTGAGCGACGTTCAGGTTGGCTAGGGGCAACACTCCTAGCATTATCGTCTTCCGATGGGTCTTCCATTGGATCGGTCTCCTCTTCCTCTTCTTCTGGGAGTGGTTGGGGAGGTTGCTCTTGCTCTAGGCTTCTCCTTTCTTCCTCTTCCAAGTAGTCCGCAAATCCGTACAAGTTCCTTGGTCTAAGGGCTGATCCGGAAGCTCCACTTGTCATTATGAGTAAATAAATGGTTAGGAAATTTCTAAAATTAATCAACCATGCTTTCTAGGTTAATTAAGAGAAGTACAGAATCTGTGTACGAACTTGGAGCACGTAAAAGTGGCTTAAGATGGACGATCTGGGAAAAACTCATAAAATATGAAACGTAGCCCTATGAGTTAAGTTTCACCTCCAATTGGAATCAGGTCAAAAGACGAAATAGAACTCCAGATATGGCCGTTCTACTAAAAGTGGTCAGAACTGATTTCCTGCTGTAACTATAACTTTTATAATCGAGATAACTTTATCACAACAAGGATAGAACATTATGTAACCATAGGAAGGCATCAAGCTTACATACATATCATTCAATATGAGTTCACAAAATTGCTACATGCCAAATACTATGTGATCATCGTCACACAAAAGCTAGAAAGTTCAAGAAAGTGAAACAAAGTACAAACGTTCATACATCAAATAAGTTCATAAATAAAGTAACTCTTAGGTTTACTTCCTAAGCATGAGAGCTATTACGAGAGTGCAAAAAGCTGTAAGCACACATCCCATAATGAATATCACTTCATTAACTCGTCGAACTTCTGATATCGCCAAGCTCGCATAATCTCCTGTTCGATCCATAACTCCTAAGGCCCTTTCCATCATCACCTCTTGAGTCCTCACCCTTACTCTAGCATCCCTTAATCCGTTAGCTATTCCCCACACCCTCTCCCTTTCTTCACGAGTCATACCAATGGGAGGTGGAGGGGTACTCCATAGACTGGGCGGTGTGGCTCCTCTCCTTGACGCCTATGTCCAAGATGGTACCAGGGATGATCACGAGGAAGACGCGGCTGAAAGTAGGGGTCTTGGGCTGGAAATCGCCCATCGCTTAGGTTCATAGGTGCATCTTGCCTCGGCGGAGTAGGTGCTCTAGGGGCAGGTGGTGATGGTGGTGGCGAGGGTGAGCGACGTTCAGGTTGGCTAGGGGCAACACTCCTAGCATTATCGTCTTCCGATGGGTCTTCCATTGGATCGGTCTCCTCTTCCTCTTCTTCTGGGAGTGGTTGGGGAGGTTGCTCTTGCTCTAGGCTTCTCCTTTCTTCCTCTTCCAAGTAGTCCGCAAATCCGTACAAGTTCCTTGGTCTAAGGGCTGATCCGGAAGCTCCACTTGCTCGTGACATGATGTTCCTACACAAGTTTCACAAAGGCGTGAGATGACGACTTGACTCGACGCTTAGACGACCATGGACGACCGACTTGACCTTTGACGACCCATATGGCAACTTACGGACAGCAAGACGACTCGACGGACCATGAGACGACCTTAACCATTTGACAAGCAACCAATCAACTCGACCAACGACTCACAAGCTTAACAACCGAACAACGACATGACCATTCACAACCGACGACCAACTCAACTCGCACGACTGACATAACCATTTATAATTAAAGTAATGACTAGAATTCAACTTGTGCATAGCTCTCATGTATTACACCTAAATGGACAAAGTAATGCTAGCCAAGTGGGGGTATCAACTAAGGGTTCTAATAGGTAATGCAAACATTGGATTTGGTTATGTATCTTTTGCACCAAGAATCGTTTTTAAAGCTTATTTTCAAAAGACTCATTTTGAATATCCCTTATACAATCATTTCGATCATTCCATATTAAATTTTTAGTTAGGCATAGTTGATCAGGCTATGCATAAGTAAAACGAGAATACTTTATGATCGACTCAACTGTTTAAGAAATATTCGACTCGTTTTTGAAAATACGTAGGTTATAGCAAAAATTCTCTATAACCTTGAGCTTTGATACCATTTTTCTGTAACACCCCGACTATAGCGGAAACACGAGATGCCACAGAACGACATGGTACAAAAGATTTAAGTAACAAACATCAACATAAAGTTTCAAAAGCCATTCGAATTCAAAAGGTAACAAGTTCAAGTGGACGTTTAATAAACATTACATAACCAAATTCATAATCAAAATATCAAATGTTTGCGTTACTAGTCCAACATGCAACAAATAAACACATCGTCCAAGGAGCGGTCCAAAAGCTAACTTACTGCCCTAGACCTGAAAAGCATGAAGAAAAAGTGTCAACTACGAGAGTTGAGTGAGTTCATAGGATTATGCTAACAACACACATATATTTAATCCAATTCAAGAAAGAATAAGTCATAAATTTCCAAGAGTTCCATCATACTGTCCATACCCAAACCGTATGTTCAATCCACAATTTCCATCCATAATATAATATCAATACCTCTGGGTCAATGGTAAGATTACCATGACATAACTTGATGAGATTGTTCTTGAGCCACTACTAAGACCGGTTATGTCCCAATAATCAGATATAATGTCCCAAATGATAAGATAATGATAAGCACATGCTGTCAATCACGTGCATAAAGATAACCAAGGGTCGTGCCATGGAGACGCCCATAAATATATAGTAGTTAGAGCACCGTGAGGCCAGACTGGCGATGAAGGTGGCCACCAAGGCAGACCAAACATCCCACCGTTACCTATAATAGTGGATGAGGGGACAAGTCCTAGTTGCGCAACCCTCTAACTACAGGCCTCAAATGAGTTAATAGTAGTGTACAGGGGACCACAGTTTGACAGTACTCAAGCTCATCATATAACATATAACACGTTGAACATACAATATAATTCCCATATCATTATCATTATTTCAATGAATCAATTCATAAGAGAAAGTCATTTTAATTAATCATGCTTTTCACCCCGAAAGTAAACACGTAAAAGAGTTTGAAAGGGGGCTATGACTCACTTGATTAGAGAGTGAATAGGGGCTGATCAAACGTGATTCCTTCGCTTAGATTTGTTGCGCCTCAAGCAAGCCTAAACCATAACGTATATATTCGCGGCGTAAGTTCGCGTGACATGAACTAGTGAGCTAGATCATGAGATGTATACTAGTACACTTGCCCATATTTGGTTGTCATTAGATTATGGAATTTAAGTGCATTATGATGTTCTCATTGTTTGGGTATAAGAGATTTGGTGGTAAGAGTCGTTTTCTCATTATACGTTTTTGTACGTTTATTGAAATTTCGGTAGTTTGGGTTGGATTTATATGATTTCCATTGCACACTTTGCTTAGTAATAATATTTGACATTAGTGGTCTTATAATATAAATATTTTAAGTATATTTTCTGATTTGTAAATATATATTTAATTTAATAATATTTAATTATTTATTTATTCACTTTATTGATTTATTTGCTAAATAAATCCTTAAAAATACTTTTAAGTGTCATAATTGTCTTTATAAATTATGAATGATTTCATTTGAATTATCTTCTGATATATAAGCTTCTTAATTTATAATTTCATGATTTATACTTTTATTTGTGTATTTTCCATTTATTTTAATAATAATATTTAATTAATTGTTTTACTTAATTATTTATCTTTAAATTATGTAACACATGTCTCTTGCCTTTTAGCTATTTTTTTCCAGTAGGTTTTAGTTATTTTTATCAATGGTTAAGATGATTTAACTTCATTCTTGATTTACATAATTTATTTATTGATTTTTATGTCTTTTAATTACCATTTAAATTCAATAATTCATGGAAATTCTTAGAAATCATCACCAAACATTTTGGTCAAAAATCTCAGGCCTTTTAGGCAACTTTTATCCATACAAAATCATATCAATTCAACCTCTCTTGTGTCTTGCTCATTTTGAGGGTTTTATGATTAAAAATCGTTTACCGAAATAGTGATTTTTATGTCTTTTAATTACCATTTAAATTCAATAATTCATGGAAATTCTTAGAAATCATCACCAAACATTTTGGTCAAAAATCTCAGGCCTTTTAGGCAACTTTTATCCATACAAAATCATATCAATTCAACCTCTCTTGTGTCTTGCTCATTTTGAGGGTTTTATGATTAAAAATCGTTTACCGAAATAGTGATTTTTATGTCTTTTAATTACCATTTAAATTCAATAATTCATGGAAATTCTTAGAAATCATCACCAAACATTTTGGTCAAAAATCTCAGGCCTTTTAGGCAACTTTTATCCATACAAAATCATATCAATTCAACCTCTCTTGTGTCTTGCTCATTTTGAGGGTTTTATGATTAAAAATCGTTTACCGAAATAGTGATTTTTATGTCTTTTAATTACCATTTAAATTCAATAATTCATGGAAATTCTTAGAAATCATCACCAAACATTTTGGTCAAAAATCTCAGGCCTTTTAGGCAACTTTTATCCATACAAAATCATATCAATTCAACCTCTCTTGTGTCTTGCTCATTTTGAGGGTTTTATGATTAAAAATCGTTTACCGAAATAGTGATTTTTATGTCTTTTAATTACCATTTAAATTCAATAATTCATGGAAATTCTTAGAAATCATCACCAAACATTTTGGTCAAAAATCTCAGGCCTTTTAGGCAACTTTTATCCATACAAAATCATATCAATTCAACCTCTCTTGTGTCTTGCTCATTTTGAGGGTTTTATGATTAAAAATCGTTTACCGAAATAGTGATTTTAGCCTCATTTCTTAAGCAATTAAAGTGCTTCAAAATGGATTTTCATTCTTGTTTCATTATTTCCAGAAAGTTCATCATATTTTGGTGTCCAAAATCGTGAGAGTGGTGGTGGTGTGATATGTGCAATTTAGTGCTTTCGGTTAGTGATTATTTGACCCGAAAAGGTGGTTTTTGAGCTTGTTGTTGTCATGAACTAATAGATCTGAGTTTTGTGCTTTTATTTCAACATTTTTCTAGTAGGTTTATCATATTTTCTTGGTCATAAGATTATGGTGCATGTGTGTACTCAAAATGCATTTTTGCGTGTTTTCGGTTTGTGATTTCTAGCTTATTTTAACATGTTTTGATTCAAGCTTTATATCCTTGATATTTTATCAATTTTTCCAGAATATTAACACTAATATAACATATTTTGAAATAGAGATTTTATTTTTGTGACCGAATTTACTTTAATTAGCTAAATGATTAAGTTGTTGGACCTTCGTAAGGATTTTTGATGGTTATCTCAACTTGTTAGACTTACATTATTATTTAGCTACTTTGATTGACCATCAATAAAATTTTGTTCGATGGTACTTTATAACTCACATTTAGAATTGAACAATAGCTTTAGATTGCTAATTTTAGGGCATTATCTACTAGCTTCTAGTATAACTATGGCTTGCGAGATCATAGGCAACATAACTAGCTCATATATAATATTTAAAAAGTAGGGTTGTTACAAGGCATCAGACAAAAAGTGCTACAATTGTGGTATTCCTGAACATTTTGCTGTTGATTGCAAACAACCTCGAAAGCGGAACTATGAGTATTACAAGCAGAAGATGCTGTTAGCCAAACAAGTCGAAGCAGGACATGCATTGCTAGCTGAAGATGACAAATGGCTGTTACTCACAGATGATGAAGATCAAGATCTCTCTGCTAATGTTTGCTATATGGCAAGGTTGGCCAAGAACAAAGTCTTTAAAGAAGAAAGCACTGATGATGAATACCCAGATGATGAGGTAAATCTCGACTCTACTTTTTCTTTGATTAAGGACAAAGAGTCATGTAGATTAGCCCTATCAGATTTAACAACTCATATCAATTCTTTAGCCAACAAAAACACAAAGTTGAAAAATAGCATTTCATTTTCTAAAAGTGAATTTTCAAAACTTATTGAAGAACATTCAAAATTACTTTTTGAACATGAAGCTATTAAACAAGATTTTCAAGCTTACAAAGATAAGATGTTGGTTAAAGAATGTGAGTTGAATGTCTCTCCTGATTCTAAATTATTACAAAAATGTCAAAATCTTGAAAAGACCATTCATGATCTTGAAAAGGCCAATCAAGATCTTGAAATCCAAAAGACCAATGAATGGCTTCGGGCAAATGCAAGACAAATGGATGTTGATATTCTTAATAAAAATCTCCAAGAAGCTAAACCAAACAATGTTGAATTCGAAAGGAAGATTTCTGATTTAAATCATAATTGTTTTCTAAAAGGCATTGAGATTGAGAATCTTGAAAAACAAGTTGAGGAATTTAAAAAGAATATACTTTTCTATCAAGAAAAGTTATATAAAGTTGAACAAAATCCTCTCTTGAATTTCACTGTCTATTTCAACAAGTCAAAAATTGACAAAACAGAATTTCTTCTAGGGTTGGGATTTGAGAATATCACACCATTGCAAAAAGCCAAAGAGGAAATTGAACCCTTGTATGATGAAAAATTCCTACGACTTGGTATGATACAACAATTTATTCGTCCATTGGATGACGAATTTGAGACTGATGAAGTTGAGAGAATACCAAAACAAGAATTTTTGGTTAATTATGATGCAATAAATGATTCATACAAAACAAAAGAGTCTTCAATTTTCAAATTAGAAGAAATTGAATCAAATTTTCAAAACCAAGAATCTGTCTGTACTCCACCTAAACCAACTAAAATGTATTTTCCAACCACATTTTTGGAAAAACAAATGGAAGGTTTACAACAAAAGGTAGAATCTCAACAAAAAGTTATTGATCATCTCAAGTCTCAAAGTCCGAATTCAGAGGATAAATGTATTGTTGTTGATACTAAGAAAGTTTGTGAGATTGCTTCTACTCAAACTGACCAAAGTACTTTAGTAGACAATTCTACACAAACTACTTATGATTCATCTAGCAATACCTCTACTCAGACCTTGACTGATTCTCTTGGATGTACTTGTCAAAATACTGCTATATTTATAGCTGAGAATTGTGCAATCTGATTTTTCTAATGAAGAACTTGCACATAGTTTAGTTTTGATATGGTACTTCTATAGGTTTTTCACATGCAACAATGTTGATGAGTTAGTTGTTCACCCTAAGCCTAGTGCTAGTATAGGTGTTGATACCTCTACTCAATTTTTTCGTGAAACCAAAGATGTGTCAGTTCAAGTTGACCTAATTTCCGAGACTAACCATGATGTGAAGTTGGACACCAAGATTCCTGATTTTTCAAAATTTTCAACTAAATCTGAAATTAATCAATCTCCATTGAAATTTTCTTTTTCAAAAGATTTCACGAAAGATGATTTCGATAAATTCATGGAGGGAGAATATGTTTTTGATTCAGAAACTGAGAAAAAGATTGAATCTACCAAAATCAAAGTGAAAACAAAAGTGGAATCTTAAAAACAATTGTCCAAAGCTCCAACTTCATATTACTCAAAGAAACGAGTTAAGACCAAACTCGTCAAGACTGAACCAAAGACCATTAAGGTAGAAACCTTCGTTGCTACCCCTGTGAAACATGTCAAAAAGGAACAAGCTGAGACTCCACACAGGACAAAGTACACCAAAGTGAAACTTCCGAAATACTATCCTAATGCTTCTCAATCTAGCTCTCAATCTAGTTCTATACCTAAGGTGTCTAAGTCTAGCACAGTTTCGCTAACTAAGGATACATCAAATGGTACAACTAGATATAAGGATAGATATGGATGGTTTTCTCATGATAAACCAAAGAAGCAAGAAGTTTCCTCACCTCCAAAAGATTCCAAAAAGATGAAAGTGTTTAAAACTTCTAGTTCTAATCTTCTTAAATTCAATTCAACAGGTGGAAAGAGCATAACTAGTAGTGCTAGATGGGTTGCTAATACTTTAGTACCTAAGTTCACTAGTAACCAAAAGGATGTTGAGAAAAGGAAGAAAAGAAAGAGGAGAAAGAATGTTAATAGGAGGAAGGGTGTTCATGTTAATCAAAACAATTTTTCTTTGTCAAATAATGTTGAAAATACCAAGACAAGACCTTGTGAGCTTGTAAACAATATTAATTCTCGTACTTGTGTATCTACTGATATTAATGCTTGTAGACATGTTACTTTTAATTCTCATGTGAATGTTCATACTTTTTATTCAAATGTGTTTGTTGATAATGTGCTTGTCAATGCTTATGTTGATTCAAAAACATGTTTGAATGCGATTCCTAAGTTATATACCCTGTCTGTTTTAACTAACCATAAAGGACCCGTCTTCAAGTGGGTACCTAAAAACGGTTAAATTTCTTTGATTGCAGGAAATAACCATCTGTGTTTGGATACTCGATTCCGGGTGTTCGAAGCACATGACTGGAAATAAATCTTTGCTCAAGAATTTTGTTGAAAGATTCATGGGAACAGTTCGCTTTGGAAACAACAATTTCGCTCCTATCTTAGGTTATGGAGACATTGAAAGAAATGGAATTATCATCAAGAAAGTTCACTATGTTGAAGGATTAAGTCACAACTTGTTCAGTGTTGGACAATTCTGTGATAACAATCTTCAAGTTCTATTTCGAAAATCTCTTTGCAAAGTCCAAACTCTAGATGGAGTTGATATTCTTTGTGGTGACCGTGATGATAATCTCTTTACCGTCAATCTCGATGATAACCAACCAACCGATAATATTTGTCTCATTTCAAAGGCTGCTTCAAAGAATTCTTGGTTATGGCATAGAAGGCTGTCGCATCTGAATTTTCAAACCATTAATATTTTGGTCAACAAGCATCTTGTTAAAGGCTTACCTGACTATAAGTATGAAAGTGAACATGTTTGTCCTTCTTGTGCTGTTGGGAAGATTAAGAGAGCTTCTCATAAACCGAAGAAATCTCCAAATTCTTTAGCACCTCTTCATTTGCTTCATATGGATCTTTGTGGGCCGATGAAAGTACAAAGCCGAAATGGGAAGAAATACATCTTGGTTATTGTTGATGATTATTCAAGATATACTTGGGTCAAGTTCCTTGCATCCAAAGATGAAACAACTCAGATGTTGATAGATTTCATCACTAATACTCAAGTAAATCTTCAACTTCCAGTTCATTACATCCGTTCGGATAACGGAACTGAGTTCAAGAATGCTGTTTTTGATGAATTCTGCAAATCCAAAGGTATCACTCATCAATTCTCAGCAGTTCGCACCCCACAACAAAACGGTGTTGTTGAAAGGAGAAATCGATCGCTGGTGGAAGCAGCAAGGACAATGCTTGCTTATTCCAAATTGCCATCCAATATGTGGGCTGAAGCTGTTGACACTGCATGTCACACTCAGAATCGGTCCATTATCAATCAGCGTTTCGAAAAAACTCCTTATGAGGTTATTAACAAACGCAAACCCAACATCAACTACTTTCATATATTTAGGTGTGTTTGTTATACTTTGAATGATCGGGAGAATCTTGGAAAGTTCGAGAAGAAAGGTGATGAAGGATATTTTGTTGGTTATTCCAAAACATCAATTGCCTATCGAATCTATAATCATCGAACCAACACAATTCAAGAAACAATGAATGTTTGGTTTGATGAGATGTCAGCCATGATTTTTGAGCAAGAAGGTTTGCTGCCAACAAGTAATGATCCATGAACTTCAAGTACTTCTACAAGGAATTCTACCTTAGCTTCAAAATTCAAGAAGTTTCCAACTCCAACAAGTGATGAATTAGATATTCTTTTTGAAGAATTCTATAATTCAAAACCGATTCATGATCAAGAACCTCAGGTCATCGTTGAACCAATTCAAAACAATGAACCTCTTCATAACAACGATCCAGTTCCTGACAATATTCATGAATCTTCATCAAGTTCTTCAGAGCAAGAAATTTCTTCTACTGATACTTCTCCACCATCCTCTCCTGATAATGCTTCTCAAGTGAATGTTCAAGAACAACCTTCTCGATTAACTCAGACAACAAATCCATTAAACACTCCAAATGTGTATGTACCACTTGATTTTGATCATCCAACTTATGAGGAAAGAGTTATACCAAGTTATGACTCCATCTCTCAACAAAACTCAAGTTTTAATGATGGTGAAGTTGATCTTCAACAACAAGATCCTCTTCCTCATGCTCACAAGTGGACACGTATGCAGAAAGACCATCCTACTGATCAAATAATTGGAGATCCACAAGCAGGAGTAACTACTCGTACCTCAGTAAATGAGTGTCTTGTTGCACTTTCTCTTAGCAACATCGAACCCAAAACCGTATCTGAAGCTCTTCGTGATCCAGAGTGGGTTAAGGCAATGCAAGATGAACTCGCGCAATTTGAAAGACTGAAGGTATGGAGATTAGTTCCAAATCCTAGAAAAGATGATCCAATAGGAACAAAGTGGATATTCAAAAACAAAAAGGATGAGAATGGAGTGGTAGTAAGGAATAAAGCTCGACTTGTTGCAAAGGGTTATTGCCAACAACCAGGTGTTGACTTCGACGAAACTTTTGCTCCAGTAGCAAGAATGGAGGCCATTCGGATATTCTTAGCTTATGCCGCATTCAGAAACTTTACTGTGTTTCAAATGGATGTGAAGACTGCTTTCTTGAATGGTGACCTCAAAGAAGAAGTTTACGTTGATCAACCAGAAGGTTTTGTTGATCCTCAAAGGCCAAACCATGTCTACAGGTTAGACAAGGCTCTCTACGGTCTTAAGCAAGCACCCCGAGCATGGTATGATTCTTTATCTACTTTCTTACTAAGAGGTGGCTTTACCAATGGCACAATTGACCCTACCTTGTTCATTCGCAAACAAGGTAAGCACGTTCTACTTGTTCAAATATATGTTGATGACATTATATTTGGGTCGACCAGTCAAACATTTTGCCGAAACTTTTCATCTCTTATGGTTAATCATTTTGAAATGAGTATGATTGGGGAAATGAATTACTTTTTGGGTCTTCAAATCAAACAGTTACCAACTGGTATTTTTATATCACAAGGTAAATACATAAATGACATGTTGAAAAAGTTTGATATGACTTCATGTTCTTCAATATCTACCCCAATGGCTGCTCGAACAAACATAAATGCTGACACAAATGGGAAACCATTTGACCAAAAGAGATATCGAAGTATGATTGGTTCGTTGTTGTACCTAACAGCATCTCGCCCAGATATAATGTTTGCAACATGTATGTGTGCTAGATATCAAGCTGCTCCAACTGATTTACATTTTCAAGCTGTGAAACGAATCTTTCGTTATCTGAAGGGGACACCCGATTTAGGTCTCTCGTATCCAAGGGATACTGGATTCAATCAAACTGCATATTCAGATGCAGATCATGCAGGTTGTAAACTTGATCGCAAGAGCACTTCCGGTACTCTACAACTTTTAGGTGATAAAATTGTGAGTTGGTCTTCCAAGAAACAGAATTGTGTGTCTCTATCAACGGCTGAAGCAGAATATGTGGTTGCGGCTAGTTGTTGTGCTCAAGTTTTATGGATGAAGACACAACTAACTGATTATGGTCTGAAATATGATCATATCCCTATCTATTGTGATTCTCAGAGTGCCATTGCCATTGCAGTCAACTCAGTAAACCACTCTCGCTCAAAGCATATTGATGTTAGATATCATTTTCTCAAAGATCATATTGAGAAAGGTGACATCGAGCTCTACTTTGTAGGTACTGACATTCTACTTGCAGATTTGTTCACAAAACCACTGGATGAAAAGAGGTTTAACTTTCTTATCTCCAAGCTAGGTATGTTAAATCTTAAACCTTAACTCTTTTGAAGGAATTCTTGACACATTCCAGAAAACCAAAATACAAAATTGCATATTTTCAAAAATAAACAAAAAGATTTTTATTTTCGGTGGCTTGCATATACTATGTATGCAACCCGTTCTTAAATGATATATTTATTGGTAGAGTGTTTTTACATTCTAAGCTTTTGTTATTATACATACAAATTGATATAAGATAACAAGGAATCGAACGCCTTTGTGTACTTCCAAGTGTTCTTATATGAATATGTATGGGTGATAGCAATCAAGTTGTTCAAATAAAGTTGTCAAAACTCTCAATTGTTGATATGAGACGCAAAGGATCGAACGCCTTTGTGTACTTCCAAGTGTTCTTATATGAATATGTATGGGTGATAGCAATCAAGTTGTTCAAATAAAGTTGTCAAAACTCTCAATTGTTGATATGAGACGCAAAGGATCGAACGCCTTTGTGTACTTCCAAGTGTTCTTATATGAATATGTATGGGTGATAGCAATCAAGTTGTTCAAATAAAGTTGTCAAAACTCTCAATTGTTGATATGAGACGCAAAGGATCGAACGCCTTTGTGTACTCCCTAGCTGTCTTACTCTCAACATTGTTGTTGACTTTAGACTCTCAAACATTTTTCCGAAAATATCACAACAAAGATTTTACTACTTTTTGATCTCACAAAAACCATTTTTTTTGCTCCACCTTTCTATGGAAAACTTTTTTGATCTATTCTTGCATAGATTAAGGAGGAGTTTGTGATTTCAAACACTTTCAAAACTTCAAATGTGTGCCAAATTTTTTTCACACATTTGATGTTTTTCCAATGATTTTTAATCAAATGGAGTTCGGTGATTAGTTTGCACATGAGTGATAAGTAATTCTCAAAATTTACTCCATGAATTTCATCATCGCCGATGAATTCTAACCCCAGAGTATTTACTTCTTTCATTAGATAGTGAGGGTATTTTGAGTGATGTTGTTTTCGTGCAAATAGGATGGAGGGAGTAAAGTTGAAAAGTGAAAGGGTAAGGTGATATGATGTGAGAAAGGGCTAAAAGAAACAAAAGCCCTCCCCAAACTTCTCAAAAAGCCGGGTAAACACGTCCCTATCGGATTTCATTTGTTGATTTCTCGATATTGAAAAAGTCTTCATGGACCTAGTGAAGCAATGCACATCTTTACCTAACCACTCAAGTGTTTCTTAACAAATACTTGTTTCATTTCTCACGGAGATTTCCATATTTCTATTGACTCTTCATTTGGAAGATGTTGATATTGAAAAAGGGCGACATTCTGCTCCAGTCCCCGACTTCATTTTGATCACGATGTGTCTAGAGCTATCTTGTTTGGTCATTAATTTGATCATCATTCATTTGTATTAGAACACATTTGAGTCATATCTTTGTGATATAATTGCTTATCTTTGTGATATAGCCGGAACATTCGTAGTGATATCTCAATTGATATTCCACGATGATCGAATGGAAATCCTACCAATGCTAACATTTTTTCCAACGTTGAACGTAGGTCTCATGATTACATTTATGTGATTATTGAGTTAACAAGAAGTCTAAGTGACCTCGGTTTTCCCTAAAAAGTCTTTAAGGATAAAATTGTGGTTATCAAATGCTTCGGTAGTGTTAACCATGATTTATATTCTTTGAAGCAATCTCGTGGTTGCAAAGCCGCAGACTGAACTATGTTAGAGAATTGTTTTGTGCATATCTCAATGATACATAGGAAATCCAAAAAATGTTATACATTTCAATCGGTCATTTCATTAATCCTTTCGATTTTTGAACATGCTAACGGATCATTCTTATCCGGTTTCATTTCTTATCACACAAACACAGAAAACACCAACACCATGATATAACGTTTGTACCAACAACTTCGATCTTACATTTTAGTCACCCCTAGGATTTCTTGGGTTGGGCTAATGGTTTGGGTTGATGTTTTGATGGTTGCAATTTCTTTATGGTTTCTTTTGACATTTAATCAATCAAATGTGTACATACATTGGTTCCCAATGATGTCATTATGAGGGGGAGAAAATATTATGATTGATTCACTAATTGATAAGGAAACAAGGAGAAAAGTTTATGTTTGGTTGTTTTAATTGGGTTTAGGCTTATCAAAGTTCTAGGCTTATCAAAGTTTGTGTATAGGGGGAGAAAATTATTCATGATGTGACAATAGTTTCAGATTTTCACTCAAGAATCGAAGATTGAAACATTCGAAACCAAGATTTATGCCTTCCGCATTTCAAAAGACAGCTCTGATTCATGATTCAACAATTCTCGAAGATTCAAGTCAAAGAAGTAAAAGCTTTAACAGAGTCTTCATCAAACACACTTCATTCAAAGATCTTCAAGTCATACAACAACATTTTGTTCAAGAAACTCCAATGCATACATCAAGGGGGAGAGTTCTTATTCATGAAACTTTAATCCAAGAAGATGAAATTCATTCAAGAATTAAAACTGAAGAATCGAAAAGTTGAATTTCACTCAAGAATCGAAGATTGAAACATTCGAAACCAAGATTTATGCCTTCCGCATTTCAAAAGACAGCTCTGATTCATGATTCAACAATTCTCGAAGATTCAAGTCAAAGAAGTAAAAGCTTTAACAGAGTCTTCATCAAACACACTTCATTCAAAGATCTTCAAGTCATACAACAACATTTTGTTCAAGAAACTCCAATGCATACATCAAGGGGGAGAGTTCTTATTCATGAAACTTTAATCCAAGAAGATGAAATTCATTCAAGAATTAAAACTGAAGAATCGAAAAGTTGAATTTCACTCAAGAATCGAAGATTGAAACATTCGAAACCAAGATTTATGCCTTCCGCATTTCAAAAGACAGCTCTGATTCATGATTCAACAATTCTCGAAGATTCAAGTCACACACATTTGTTCGACTTCATTATTCTCTTCATTCAAGACTCACACGCATTCATTATTCTCTGTTCTAAAAGAACATTGAGAATCCTCACATGATTTAACTTCAAGAAGTTCAAGACCAAGATCAAGACTGAATCAAGTTCTCCAAAGACAAAAGAGAAAGCTTTGAAGACTTGTTTCAACACACCAATTGTCTTCACCACCAGGCTCATCAAATTCATTCCTACAAGACAAATATAACACGTACTTCATTACAATGTATCACTAAGGGGGAGAATGTTAGAAATCCAAAAATAGTGATAAATTGTAATCTAGATTAGAGGAATTTCTTGTTGTTAATTCATAGATAAATGATTTCTAAGGTTGAGGGGCTAATTGTGACAATTAGCATAATTGTAGAAATAGACTATAAATAGCCCTCTCATACCTTATAGATTAATAACGATTACACATAACAATTACATACAACATTACACATAATTTTTATACCTGTTAATTCACACACAGTTACCTTCGATTCTCTCTCAAAACACACACAAACACCAAGAACACACACTATCCAAACCGCCATTGATGAATTGAATTCAGTGATAGAAATCGTGTTATAACATATATTTATGGGCGTCTCCATGGCACGACCCTTGGTTATCTTTATGCACGTGATTGACAGCATGTGCTTATCATTATCTTATCATTTGGGACTATATATATTGATTATTGGGACATAACCGGTCTTAGTAGTGGCTCAAGAACAATCTCATCAAATTATGTCATGGTAGTCTTACCATTGACTCAGAGGTATTGATATTATATTATGGATGGAAATTATTGTTTGAACATACGGTTTGGGCATGGATAATATGATGAAATCCTTGGTAAAGTTACGACATATTTTTTTCTTGAATTGAATAAAATATATGTGTGTTGTTAGCACAATCCTATGAACTCACTCAACTCTCGTAGTTGACACTTTTTCTTCATGCTTTTCAGGTCTAGGGCAGTAAGTTAGCTTTTTGGACCGCTTCATGGCTGATGTGTTTAATTGTTGCATTTTGGACTAGTAATGCAAACATTTGATCTTTTGATTATGATTTTGGTTGTGTAATGTTTATTAAACGTCAACTTGAACTTGTAACCTTTTGAATTTGAATGGCATTTGAAATTTGATGTTGATGTTTTATACTTGAATCTTTTGTACCATGTCGTTCTGTGGCATCTCGAGTTTCCGCTATAGTCGGGGTGTTACAGAAAAATGGTATCAGAGATCAAGGTTATAGAGAATTTTTGCTATAACCTACGTATTTTCATACGAGTCGAATATTTCTTAAACAGTTGAGTCGATCATAAAGTATTCTCGTTTTACTTATGCATAGCCTGATCAACTATGCCTAACTAAAAATTTAATATGGAATGATCGAAATGATTGTCTAAGGGATATTCAAAATGAGTCTTTTGAAAATAAGCTTTAAAAACGATTCATGGTGCAAAAGATACATAACCAAATCCAATGTTTGCATTACCTATTAGGACCCTTAGTTGATACCCCCACTTGGCTAGCATTACTTTGTCCATTTAGATATAATACATGAGAGCTATGCACAAGTTGAATTCTAGTCATTACTTTAATTATAGACGGTTATGTCGGTCGTGCGAGTCGAGTTGGTCGTCGGTTGTGAATGGTCATGTCGTTGTTTGGTTGTTAAGCTTGTGAGTCGTTGGTCGAGTTGGTTGGTTGCTTGTCAAATGGTTAAGGTCGTCTCATGGTCCGTCGAGTCGTCTTGCTGTCCGTAAGTTGCCATATGGGTCGTCAAAGGTCAAGTCGGTCGTCCAAGGTCGTCTAAGCGTCGAGTCAAGTCGTCATCTCACGCCTTTGTGAAACTTGTGTAGGAACATCATGTCACGAGCAAGTGGAGCCTCCGGATCAGCCCCTAGACCAAGGAACTTGTACGGATTTGTGGACTACTTGGAAGAGGAAGAAAGGAGAAGCCTAGAGCAAGAGCAACCTCACCAACCACTCCAAGAAGAAGAGGAAGAAGAGACCGATCCAATGGAAGACCCATCGGAGGACGATAATGCTAGGAGTGTTGCCCCTAGCCAACCTGAACGTCGCTCACCCTCGCCACCACCATCACCACCTGCACCTAGAGCACCTACTCCGCCGAGGCAAGATGCACCCATGAACCTAAGCGATGGGAGATTTCCAGCCCGAGATCCCTATTTTCAGCCGCGTCTTCCTCGTGATCATCCCTGGTACCATCTTGGACATAGGCGTCAAGGAGAGGAGCCACACTGCCCAGTCTATGGAGTACCCCCTCCACCTCCCATTGGTATGACTCGTGAAGAAAGGGAGAGGGTGTGGGGAATAGCAAACGGATTAAGGGATGCTAGAGTAAGGGTGAGGACTCAAGAGGTGATGATGGAAAGGGCCTTAGGAGTTATGGATCGAACGGGAGACTATGCGAGCTTGGCGATATCAGAAGTCCGAAGAGTTAATGAGGTGATATTCATTATGGGATGTGTGCTTACGGCTCTTTTCACTCTCGTAATAGCTCTCATGCTTAGGAAGTAAACCTAAGAGCTTCTTTATTTATGAACTTATTCGATGTATGAACGTTTGTACTTGTTTCACTTTCTTGAACTTTCTAGCTTTTGTGTGACGATGATCACATAGTATTTGGCATGTAGAAATTTTGTGAACTCATATTGAATGATATGTATGTAAGCTTGATGCCTTTCTATGGTTACATGATGTGTTATCCTTGTGGTGATATAGTTATCTCTATTATAAACGTTGTAGTTACAGCAGGAAATCAGTTCTGACCACTTTTAGTAGAACGGCCATATCTGGAGTTATATTTCGTCTTTTGACCTGATTCCAATTGGAGGTGAAACTTAACTCATAGGGCTACGTTTCATATTTTATGAGTTTTTCCCAGATCGTCCATCTTAAGCAACTTTTACGTGCTCCAAGTTCGTACACAAATTCTGTAATTCTCTTAATTAACCTAGAAAGCATGGTTGATTAGATTTAGAAATTACCTAACCATTTATTTACTCATAATGACAAGTGAGTCGTAATTATAAAAAGGAATATGAGTCGGGGTATACTTATACATATGTGTGCAAACGAACCCTCTATGCACCAAATAACTTTAGATGTACTCGTGTGAGATCAAGAAGTCGTGAGTCGAGCTTATGTCATATAATTCAATACACGAATAACTAAACTATATTATCCTTTGTAGAGACATGGCACCACGAAGGACCGGCGGAGAAACAAGTGAAGAGGCCCAACGAAGGGCCGAGTTAGCCGAGCTCATCTCCCAGCAAATCAATGCCGCCATGCCAACCATTGCCACCCAAATAGCGGAGAATGTAACCGCTACACTCAACACGGCTAGAAGACAAGATGGAGGGGAAAATGCTATTGACAGGAATGCCTACAAGGCTTTAACGTCTTGCAATCCCAAGGAGTTTCATGGGACAGAAGGTCCTGTTGGATTGCTTACTTGGTTCCAAAGCATGGAAGCCAACTTGAACATCATTACCTGTGCGCCGGCTGACCGTGTTAAGTTTGCTGCTAGTAAGCTTCAGGGAAGAGCTCTTACTTGGTGGAATCTCCAAGCGACTACTAGAGGTCCTGCAGCAGTCAATGCTTTGACTTGGGAGCAGTTTAAAGATGAGTTGAAGCGTGAGTATTGTCCACGAGAAGAGGTACAAAAACTGGAGATGGAATTCTGGAACCACGCCATGAGAGGACTGGAATTGGAGGCCTATGTGATCCGCTTTCACGAGTTGAAGTGTGAGTATTGTCCACGAGAAGAGGTACAAAAACTGGAGATGGAATTCTGGAACCACGCCATGAGAGACTGGAATTGGAGGCCTATGTGATCCGCTTTCACGAGTTGAGCGTGTTGGTGCCAGAGATGGTAACCCCTGTGGCTAAGAAGGTCGAGAGGTTTATCTATGGATTGGCACCTGAAGTTAGGTTGATGGTCACTGCAGCAAGTCCTACCACTCTGGAGCAGGCTATAAGTTTGGCAACCAGGCTAGTAAACGATTTGGTTAGGCGTGGGAAGTATACGAGAGGTGAATCAAGTTCGAGACAAGGTGGAGGAAATCGGTTTGGCGATCGAAAAGGGAATGGACCGGATAAGAGGCAAAAGATTGTGAGAAACTATGGGGTTGTGGATGCTAACCCCAATCCATATCGTGGCATGCCCCCAAGGTGCAACCGATGTGGTTATAGTCACTTGGTGAATGCAAGCGTTGCACAACTTGTAACCGCATGGGTCACCTTGCTACTCACTGCCGAAGCGGGCCAAGGAATGAAGGACAACGAGGAGGATGTCACGAATGTGGAAGTACGGATCATTGGAGAAATGCTTGTCCTAGGTTGAGGAGAGCACAAGGCAACCGTGGAAATGGAAATGGAAATGGTAACCGTGGCAACTTTAGGAATGTTGGGAATCGCGGGAACCAAGCAAACCGAGGGAACAATGGAAATCAAGCTAACCGAGGAAATGTTGGGAATCAAGCTAATATTGGGAATCAAGGAAACAACGTTAACCAAGGAAATCGTGGAAATCAAGGAGGTCAAGCCCGAGGAAGGGTGTATGCCATGGGAGCGAATGAGGCACGTGATGACCCTAATGTCATCGTAGGTACGTTTCCAATAAATAATGTTTATGCATCTATGTTGTTTGATTCTGGAGCCGAAAGAAGTTTTATTTCCTTTGAATTTAAAGAACTGATTGATAAGAAACCTAGTGAACTGGAGGAAACTTATTATGTTGAATATGCTAATGGAAACGAGTATAAGGCTAAGGAAATTATTGCTGATTGTAAGTTAACTTTGGAACAGAAGGACTATAGTATAGACTTGATTCCCATAGAAATAGGAAGTTTTGATGTGATAGTAGGAATGGATTGGTTGTCAAAAATGCGTGCTGAAATACTTTGCCATGAAAGGATCATTAAGATTCCCTTAGATAGCGGTGAGGTACTAATAGTTCAAGGCCATAAGGCGGGAGTCCAACCTAAGTTGGTGTCGTCCATGAAGGTGAGGAAGTACCTACGGAAGGAATACCACACATACTTGGCACAAGTAGTGGATAAGCGAGTGAAAGATAAGGATCCTCTCAAGGTAGCAGTGGTTAGAGATTTCCTAGATGTGTTTCCGGACGAACTACCTGGACTTCCCCCAGCGAGACAAGTAGAGTTTACTATCGATTTAGTTCCCGGGGCAGCCCCCGTGGCTAAAGCACCGTACAGGCTAGCGCCCTCCGAAATACGAGAACTCTCGGAGCAATTGCAAGAATTGCTTGATAAAGGTTTAATCCAACCTAGTTCTTCTCCCTGGGGTGCACCAATTCTCTTTGTCAAGAACAAGGATGGATCTTTGAGAATGTGCATCGACTATAGAGAGTTGAATAAATTGACGATCAAGAATAGGTACCCGTTGCCGCGAATAGACGATTTGTTCGACCAACTACAAGGAGCGTCGCATATCTCGAAAATTGACCTTAGGTCCGGCTATCATTAGTTGAGGGTATGAGAAGAAGATGTACCTAAAACAGCTTTCAGAACTCGCTATGGGCACTATGAGTTTCTAGTGATGCCATTTGGTCTCACAAATGCGCCAGCCATTTTCATGGACCTAATGAATAGGATCTGCAGGCCATACTTGGATAAGTTCGTCATAGTGTTCATCGATGACATTCTGATATACTCTAGAAGCAAGGAGGAGCACGAGAAGCACCTGAGGATAATCTTGCAGTTACTTAGAGACGAGAAACTATATGCTAAGTTTTCTAAGTGTGAATTTTGGCTCCGTCAAGTCCAATTTCTGGGACACGTTGTGAACGAAGAAGGAATCCATGTAGATCCATCTAAGATAGAAGCGATCAAGAAATGGGAGACACCCAAGACACCAACGGAAGTGCGTAGCTTCCTAGGTTTGGCGGGTTATTATAGGAGGTTCATTCAGGGATTTTCTAAGATTGCGGTACCTTTAACCCAATTAACCCAAAAGGGAAGAGAGTTCGAATGGGGTGAAGAACAAGAGCAAGCGTTTCAAACGCTTAAGGACATGTTGTGTGAAGCACCAATACTAGCGTTGCCGGATGGAATGGAAGGATTTGTAGTATATTGTGATGCGTCGAATAAAGGGCTAGGGTGCGTACTAATGCAAAGAGACAAGGTTATTGCGTACGCATCCAGGCAATTAAAGCCACATGAGAAGAATTATTCAACACACGATTTGGAGCTAGGAGCCGTAGTGTTTGCCTTGAAGATATGGCGACATTATCTTTATGGAACCAAGTGCACCATATTTACTGATCACAAGAGCTTGCAACACATCTTCGATCAGAAGATGTTAAACATGAGGCAAAGAAGATGGATGGAGCTACTTAACGATTACGAGTGTGAAATTAAGTACCACCCAGGAAAGGCAAATGTTGTTGCTGACGCCCTTAGTAGGAAGGTGAGCACTAGGGTGTCGAAGACAAGAATTTATCACTTACAGGTGAAAATGTCTCTAAGGGACAGATTCTTAGAAGATCAAGCAAAAGCTTTTGAAGGGAAGAACATTGAAGAAGAGGCATTGAGTGGAGTAGAAACAAGGTTCGATAGGGATGATGAAGGCATCTTGTATTTCAAGGGAAGAGCTTGGGTCCCAAATATCAACGGGCTGAGAGAGGTGTTAATGAATGAAGCTCACAATTCAAAATACTCGATTCATCCAGGAGCAGATAAGATGTACCAGGGCCTAAAAAGGGACTTTTGGTGGCCTGGGATGAAAGGTGATGTAGCTCTATATGTGAGCCGATGCATGACTTGTGTGATGGTCAAAGCTGAGCACCAGAAGCCAGCTGGACTTTTAAAGCAGCCGGAAATACCCGAGTGGAAGTGGGAGCAAATAGCAATGGACCTAGTAACGAAATTGCCTCGGACAAAGAAAGGTCATGATGCTATATGGGTGATTGTTGATCGTCTTACGAAATCAGCCCATTTCATCCCCATCAAAGAAGACTGGAACACTGAACGTTTAGCACATTTGTACGTTGAAAAGATTGTGACATTGCATGGTGTACCTCTGTCCATCATATCCGATAGGGATGGTAGGTTTACCTCACGTTTCTGGGGTCTTGTGCAAGAAGCAATGGGCACTACGTTATCATTAAGCACGGCTTACCACCCAAAAACGGATGGGCAAAGTGAGCGTACTATACAAACATTAGAGGATATGCTAAGAGCTTGTGCATTAGAATTTAGTGGAAGTTGGGATGAACACTTGCCATACGCAGAATTTACTTACAACAATAGTTATCACTCTAGAATACAATGCGCGCCGTTTGAAGCTCTCTACGGGCGTAAATGTAGATCCCCCATGTGTTGGATAGAGGCGGGCGAGAGAAGCCTAGCTACCGTTGATTTTGTCCAAGAGACAACGGACAAGGTGGCGATCATTAAAGAAAAGCTTAAGGCCGCAAGGGATCGGCAAAAGAGTTATGCGGATCAAAGGAGGAAGCCCCTAGAATTTGAGGTTGGCGACAAGGTACTATTAAAGGTGTCACCATGGAAGGGAACCGTAAGGTTCGGCAAAAGAGGAAAGTTGAGCCCCCGATACATTGGGCCATTTGAAATTGTTGCTAGAATAGGCCCCGTAGCCTATAAGTTGAAATTACCCCAAGAATTGGGAGATGTTCATGACACATTCCATGTGTCGAACTTGAAGAAATGTGTGGCGGATGATCCGAAAGTGGTCCCACTTGAAGAACTACGTGTGGAGGATAAGCTCCAATTTCGTGAGGAGCCAATAGAAGTTCTCGATCGCGATGAGAAACGCCTAAAGAGGAGCAAGATCCCTATTGTTAAAGTTAGATGGGATACGAAACGCGGACCCGAGTTTACATGGGAGCGCGAGGACTTTATACGCGAGAAATATCCGCACTTACTCCCTAAGCAAATTCAAATTCCGAGACGGAATTCTTTTAAGGGGGTAAGGATGTAACAACCCTACTTTTTAAATACCATATATGAGCTAGTTATGTTGCCTATGATCTTGCAAGCCATAGTTATACTTAAAGCTAGTAGCTTGTTGATGCATGTTGATGTGACAACAGCAACTGAGATTTGATTATGTCTTATTCATTTATATGTAATTAATAGATTATGGACTTCGTGTTTTAGTAATGATTAATTACATGTTTTGGTGTTTTATATATGTTTATATATGATGTTTGTTATGTATGATATACAAGAACAAACGTAATATATGTTAGGTTCCTTATATGTTAAAGTAATTGGAAAATAACAAACGGATTACAGCTAACGAAGATAAACTTCGTTATGCTCGAACGAAGATTATCTTCGTTCTAAGGGCTGGGCTGCTAAGTTCGTAAGAACAAAGCCCAGCAAGCCCAATATCAATTGAACATATATAAACGACTGAAAACCTAAATTGAGGTGAACCAGTCGATTAACACACACACCAATAATCTAAGTTCGTTGGCAATCATTAGCAAACGAAAATAGCGTAATTAAGGCTGATTACAATCTTGTTAATTAGCAATAATCTGATAACTAATCAAACAGTTATCTCGTGAGGATTCCGCACTCACGACATAACCATAGACGATCTCGAGAGCGATCCAGAGCTATCGAGGGTCTCACAAGTGGTATCAGAGCCAATCGATATCTTATCGAAGGTTTCAGATCGTTTGTTTGATTATTTATATTCTGTGTCATTCGAAAACCCAAAACTGCTGTTAAGTTCGTTTCCTCAACGAACTTAGCCAAACGAATTTAATTTTAAATTCGTTCCTTGGCTTTTGAACTTCCTACGAAGTTTTTCATCAAACGAAGTTATCTTCTTTTTCGTTTTGAATCTTTTTCAAACGAATTTAACTTATCTTCGTTCAAACTTTGTCTACGAATTTAGGCCATCTTCGTTTAAATTCTTCTTTACGAAGTTAATCTTATCTTCGTTTGGTTTCACCTTACGAATTTAGATTTCATTACGAACTTAGTTTATCTTCGTTTGATTTTCTATCTTCGTTCCATCTTATCTTCGTTTTTCATTTATCTTCGTTCCTTAAGATTTTTGCTATATTAGCTCATGGCTTCCACATCGTCTGTCAACAGTGCTGTTGCACAATATCTGAACTCTCTGGTTTATCATGATCATCTAGTCGGAAGGACTAATTCTCCACCGAAGTTAGTCTCATTAGCTGATTTCTGGGCGTGGAGAGGTCGATTCGAGGATTTTATCCAAAGAGAAGATTTGAATATGTGGATTATGATTACGGAAGGATATGAGTGGCCTACTCTTACAGTCAATGGCGTTACTTCGACATACAAGATGGCAGAATTAAAAGGAGAAGAAAAGACTGCATATGCAATCGAAGTAAAGGCTCTTTCGACTCTTCGGATGTGCATTCCACAAGAGTTAGTGCATTTGTTTCCCAAACAAGAATACAAAACTTCAAAGCAGTTGTTCGATGCTATTGAAGCACATTATGAAGGAGATCCACTACTGAAGAAAAACAGAATCAAAATGCTTAAGAAACAATTTGACTGTTTCAACGCTACCAAGAACGAACAGGTTGAAGATCTTATTCTGAGATATCAACATCTGCTTGCCGAGTTAGCGTATTTTGATCTTAAGTATTCTCCAAGTGAAGTTGTGGATAAATTCTTGGATGGTTTACCGAAGGCCTATAAAGAGTTTTGTCATGGACTACAAGAAAGAGATGATTATGCTTCTTTGCGTATAGATGGAGTTATATCTACTCTTAGGAACAGATTGATGAAGGACAAAGCAAAGGATCTTCAAGACAACTTCACTCAAGATCCGTCTCTGTATCATGCCACCATGAAGAACCCAACAGCTGATGTAAATGCATTCTATTCGGGAGTTGGTAGTTCTGGTACAACAGAGAATACTGATGGAGATGAATTTGTTGGTTTCATTGCTTCGGATGCTGGGAACAAAGGTAAGAAGACTGTTGAAGGTGTAAAGGCTGGAAGTTTAAAGTTCGGCAACATTACATCTTCTGCTGCTGGTTACAAGTCCATGCCAATGGATATGAAATCAGCTGAGGGTCGAATGAATGTCTTTGCTGCAATGTGTGCTGCTCATGAAGCGTTTGTTGCAGGAAGAATCACAGATCCTGCACTCATAGATGAAGATTATGACCAAATCGATCCAGATGATGTTGAAGAGATGGACCTTAAATGGCAATTGGCTATGATCACAAGAAGAGTGCAAAAATTCATGAAAAGGACAGGACGACCTCTTACTGGAGGCACTCAGGGCTTTGACAAGTCAAAGGTCAAGTGTTACAACTGTGATGGATTTGGACACTTCGCTAGAGAATGTCAACGACCAAAGAGGGATGTCAATGCTACCCCTACGCGACAAGACAGAAGTGGTAATCGTCCATATAATCAGAATGCTAACAGAGCACTTGTGTTGTCTGAAGATACTGCTGCAAATGCCAAGGCAATCGTAGCTGTTCAATCTGATGGTTCTTATGTCTGGAATCTTCCACAGGACGAGACCAATAATGCTTATTTGGCTGAAATTATTGATGATATGGCTCATATTGTGGACTCTCCTGATGACTTTCTTGACACCACAGTTTACCATAATGATGAGCATTTGTATGAAAATGCTCAAAGTTCGAAAGTGGAAAGTTATGCTGAGGGTGTTTATGATACTGATTCCGAATCTGAAGATGAGTTCGAAGATGATAAGAACCAAGAGGAAGTGAAAGCTACTGCAGAGGTAAAAGCTACTGAAGTCAATGAAGATTCTGCTGCTGAAAAGGTCGAGAAGACAATTGAAGAGCAGATGAAAGATTTTGAGATTCCTGAAGGAATGACTGTCGATGACTTTGTTGCCTACATGGCAGATTGTAAAGAAGCTGACCAACAGGTATCCTATTCCTTACATACTATTGTTCATGTTTGTAAAATTGTGAATAAAATGTATGATGAAATTGAATCGAAAAATGATCAAATTAGGAATTTAGAATCTGTTGTTAATTCTGCACAATCAGAGAGAGATAGGCTAATTAAAAAGGATTTAACTGTAAATGATAAAGAAAGATTTTTCAAGGAAAAGATTAAGTCCTTAGAGTCTGATCTAAGTGCAATGAAGGACAAAGTCAAACAGTCAGTAGCTGTAGAAAGAGTAGGTGGTGAAGCTTACTCGTTGTTAGCAAAGAAATGTGCCTCTATTGAAAAAGAACTAGCTGATGCTAAGATAGAGATTTTGGACTTAAATGCTAAATTAGATTCTGCTAGGCATTCTGAACTGTTAATGCATATGAACAAATTTGAGGATTCTTCCACTAAGAGTCTAGACCCAGTTAAGATCTCTTATAAAGATGTTCCTCCACCTTTCAACAACAATTATACCTCCGTAGAACCCAACATTCCTGAAGTTTTACTTCAATCTAGTACTGAAGCTAGTAAACCAAAAGACTTAATTCCCGAAGCCAAGTTGTCTAAGGAAACAAAAGAGTCTGTAGGAGGTCCTTCTCAACCTAAAAAGGAACAGAAATTGAAAGGTATTGTTCAACATAAGTCTAATTCTTTTGGTCAAAAAGATAGTGTTACACACTTTACTCTTCACAAGAGTCATAGGGTATACACTGAATTAGAATTCCCTTTAGAATCTATTGACCCTAAAAGAATTGATAAAGTCTGGGATGTGACTGTTGAGGACATGAAGAAATTAAGTCAGTCACGTCTCACTCCTTTGGCTAGGCAGACTAAACCTAGAAAATCTGAGGATAGATCAGCTGTTGATGAAATAGCTACTAGGACTTTGAAGCAAATCCTTATGCCTGTACTTAAGAAGTCTTCAATAGGTAAGGATGAGATGGATGATGCTAGAAAGTCTAGGAATTCACCAATTAAACGTGACTCTGATGATACTAGAAAAACAAGTAAGACTGTGGACACTAGGACTAAAATTGATTCTGTAGGTACCGATAAAAAGGTAGATACAAAGAAAAAGGTCAAGGTCCTTTCTTGTTTTGCGTGTCATGAAAAAGGTCATGTTTACAGTGTTTGTCCTAATAGACCTCGGAGATCAGGTTCTCCTTCAAAGGCTTCAACCTCGGAAGGAAAAAGAGGGTTGGGTAATGATAAAATGGTTAATGAGACTAAAGTTCAATCTTCTCCAAAACCTTTTACTATACCTCAACGAAGAGAATCTTCACCAAAAGGTTTTACAGGAAATGTTCATAGGAATTCAACTCAGAAAAGGAAAGTATCTCCTGAATCTAGGAGTATATCACCTAGAGAAGATAGATTCACGACCCCCTCTGGGAGTTCGAGTCAGTCTCAAAGTTGTAATTCATTTTATGACCGGGTTCACTCAAGTGTTCGACCTTCTTTTGGCCCTCATTCTCCTAGAACTTCTCCATCGAGAGGTCCGAAGACTTCTCCAGTGAGAAGACAAGATGAGAAACGTGTTCCATCCAAGGCTTCTAGCAATGGATATTGGACCGAACTACTTCTCAAGGATGAGAAGGGACGACCCAAACCAATGAAGGTTTGGGTCCCACACGAAAACTAACTTTTCTCATTTTATGTGCAGGGAGTTCCTAGGAAACCAATTCATTTGTGGTACCTTGACAGTGGATGCTCCAGGCACATGACAGGGGACAAGAAGCTCTTGTCCAATTATGTTGATATACATGGGTCATATGTTAGTTTTGCTGGATCCAAGGGCGGTAACATCACCGGTCAAGGAGATGTCGTCAATGGACAACTTACTCTAGAACGAGTAAACTTTGTGGAACAACTTACTCATAATCTTATGAGTGTCTCACAGATCTGTGACAAAGGCAACAATGTTCATTTCACAGAAAAGGAGGCATTCATCTTGAAGCCGGGTTTCGTTATTCCTGAAGAATGGATTATGCTCAGAGCTCCTAGGAAGAGAGACATCTATGGTTTAGTTTTAGGTGTTGATAATCCAAAGGAGTCACTTTGTTTGTTGAGCAAGGCCAATGAGTCAGAATCTCTCCTATGGCATCGAAGAATGGGACATATCAACTTTCGGAAGATGAATGAACTTATCAGTCTTGAATTAGTTGAAGGTGTTCCGGTAAAGAAGTTTGGGATGGAAGATAAGTGTGTACCTTGTTTGAAAGGGAAGCAACATAAGAATCCCCATAAATCAAAGGTGCAAAATTCTATTTCCAAACCATTCGAGTTACTTCATATGGATCTCTTTGGTCCTGTGAACATCAGAAGCATTGGAGGGATGTATTACTGTTTGGTGATCACTGATGATTACTCAAGATTCTCATGGGTATTCTTTTTGAAGACCAAGGATGAGACTGCTGCTCGATTTATGGATTTCATTAAACAAGTCGAGAATGTCCATGAGATCAAAGTGAAGAGAATCAGGAGTGACAATGGCACTGAGTTCAAGAATCATACGATTACTGCATTCTGCTTGACGAAAGGAATTCAACATCAATTCAGTGCACCTTATGAGCCACAACAGAATGGAGTAGCTGAAAGGAAGAACAGGACATTGATAGAAACAGCCAGGACGATGCTTGCTGATTCAGGACTTCCTATTACTTTCTGGGGAGAGGCAGTGAATACAGCTTGCCACATTTTGAATCGGGTTTTAACAGTTAAACGGTTTAAGAAGACTTGTTATGAGCTGTTGCACAACAAAAAGCCCAATTTGCAGAATGTTGAGCCGTTTGGTGTTCCGTGTACTTTTCTGAAAGTTCTTCCTCAAGGGAAATTTGATGCTAAATCTGAGGAGGGATTCTTTTTAGGTTATGTGCCAAGTACACCGATTCGGCGTGTGTACAATCAGAAAACTGGCAAAGTCGATTTTGGTACAAATGTCGTAATTGTCAGTCATAAACCTGCTGTGCACATTGGTCCTGCTAATAACTTTGATTATGATGGTGTTTTCACCTCTTTTCGTGGTCCTGTTTCTTTTGCAGGTGTTCCGATTGTGGAAGATGTAGTTACTCTACATGATCCAATTGATGGTGGGCCGGTTCCAGTTTCCACTCCTGCTTCTTCTCCATTCGTTGAGCCTGCTTCCAAATCTGGTGAATCAAGTGGGACAAAAGAAGCAGACTCTACTTTAGATACTGCTCCTAAAAATCTTACTGATCCTTTACATATACCGCTACCTGATGATCCCTTCTATGATACTGATGACACGGAAGGTGAAAATCAGGAAGAGCCCAAAACTCCAGAACATCATGTGCAGACAAACTTGGGAAGTGATCTTACGGTCGATAAGGTTCCTCAGACAAGAGTCAACAAGGATCATCCAGTAGATCAAATTATTGGTGATGCCTCTGCCTCTACTCGCACGAGGAATCAGCATAAGCAAATGTCAAGTATGTTTGCTGAGGTTAAGAATACTGGGGCGATTACTTGGTACTTGTACTATTGCTTCATCTCTCAGGTTGAACCTAAGAATGTTGGTATGGCGCTTAAAGATCCGTCATGGGTTGAAGCGATGCAAGAAGAATTGGCTCAGTTTCGGAAGCTTGATGTATGGAAGTTAGTTGACTTACCTCATGGTGAATCTCCTTTGTCTACGCGATGGGTCTTTCGTTGTAAAAAGGATGACAAAGGTGTTGTTACTCGCAATAAGGCTCGGTTGGTAGTAAGAGGATTTGAGCAACAAGAAGGTTTTGATTACGATGAGACCTTTGCACCTGTAGCTAGACTAGAAGCTATTCGATTATTTCTGGCATTTGCTAGCTATCAAGGTATAAAGGTGTATCAACTTGATGTAAAGAGTGCCTTTTTGTATGGAGAAATTCGAGAAGAAGTCTATGTAGATCAACCTCAAGGGTTTGAGGATCCAGATTTTCCCAATAGAGTATATCGTCTTGATAAGGCTCTATATGGTTTACATCAGGCTCCTCGATCATGGTATGAAAAACTGTCTACTCATTTGCATGAAAATGGTTTTACTCGAGGTTCTATTGACAGCACGTTGTTCATCAAATGGAAAGGGAAGGACTACTTGCTTGTACAGGTTTACGTTGATGATATCATTTTTGGTTCATCTGATAAGTCCATGTGCAAGGAGTTTGAGCAGAGCATGAAGGCCAAGTTCGAAATGAGTGCTATGGGAGAATTAACTTTCTTCCTTGGATTACAGGTGGATCAACTGAAGGATGGGTTCTTTATTCATCAGAGCAAGTATGTTCAAGATCTTCTCACAAGGTTTCGAATGACCGATGCTAAAGATGCAATTACTCCCATTCAGACTAATCATGGGCTGTGTCCTGATAAGCCTAATGATCCAGAAGTCGATGCAACTCAATATCGGGCTATTATTGGTTCTTTGATGTATCTGACGGCTTCACGTCCAGACATTACCTTTGCTGTTTGCATGTGTGCTAGATATCAGGCTAATCCGAAAGAGTCACATATGAAAGCCGCGAAAAGGATTCTTCGTTATGTGAAGGCCAAGCCTCGTCTAGGGCTTTGGTATCCCATGCATGGTTCCTTTGAATTCAAAGCTTATACTGATTCGGATTATGGTGGCTGCAGCTCGGATAGGAAATCAACGTCAGGTGGATGTCAACTTTTAGGGGGGAGAATTATATCGTGGCAGTGCAAAAAGCAGACATCTGTTGCACAGTCTACCTGTGAAGCAGAATACATAGCTGCTGGTCAATGCTGTTCTCAGGTACTTTGGATACAGCAACAATTGCGCGACTACGGTATGGATATCTCTGACTCTCCTATTTGTATTGATAATAAGTCTGCCATAGATATTACTAAAAATCCGAAAAACTTTAAAGTCACCAAGCACATTGATATAAAGCATCATTTTTTGCGTGATTGTTTTGAGAAAAAGCTTATTCATTTAGAAAAGGTTGTTACTGATGATAACCTTGCTGATCTTTATACTAAAGCTTTTGATAGACCTCGTCATGAGTTGCTATATCAACTCAATGGTATGAAGAATGCCGAATAGTTTCTCTCAAAGAACTTAAATTTTTTGGTTTTGTGTCTTTGTAGTTTAAGTCGTACATAGATAGAGTCATTAAAATACAAAAAGAGTTGTTTTAGTATAAGTTTGTACATATCTAGTGTCTGAAAAATCCAAAAACATCAAAAAAAAAAAAAAAAAAAAAAAAAAAAAAAAAAAAAAAAAAATGGAAAATCCAAAAATATAATAAATGAAGTACGGTCTCTGCACTAAATGATTAGACGTGACGATACTTAGCTTTTAAGTCTGTTTAATAGTAATATAACTGCTCAGTTCAGTGATTTCAATTAAGGATATATCGGTAGGCACAAAGTACCAAGGTTTCCTTCAATCTGAACTTAATTTATACAATGTTCTTGTGGGAAACACGTCAGCATATGGCCTTGAATATGGACTTTCAAGTGAATTGTGCCATCCTTAAAACTTGAGAAAGATTTAGCATTTGGTTTGTGATTGGATGTGTTTGTAAACCATAGGGGGGATTCGCATGCATTCGTGTATGTCAATCTAAACAGAACAAAATGGGTTTTAGCTTCTAAAGCAACTATTAAAACCATCATGATCTCGATTGGCTAAATCAAAGTACCGAAGAATCAAGAAATCATGAAGAATAGTCAAGAAGTATCATCAAATAATCTGAAGTATCAAATTGCTGCTCATCAATGAAGTTAATCTCAAAGAAGCAATGAAGAATAGCCAATTCGAATCATGCACTAAGCATCAAATGTGTTTGTTCTGACCCTTGATCGTAAGATCATTAACCATGGTGACTTTCAAAGTTGTAACGCTTATAAACACATCTGGTTAAGGACTTAATGCTCTGTCGATTTTAAGTGTATGCTTGACTGTGGGTCACATAAGTTCGCAAACCGATAATTGTGGCATGAGTAACTTACTAAGTTACATGGTGACTGTCCTTGGCTCAAGTAATACGAAAGTGCCACAAACCAAAAGGAAACTGGAAGTACCGAGTGTTTAAGAGGACAAACATACCGGTAATCGTTGTTGGGTCACTGTTCATAACTAATAATAAGAGAATTATTTCTCACCCACAGGCTTATGTAATTGCTAAACTGATCTAGTCAGCAGTAACCAAACATCAGGT
>CM067174.1:116238181-116249154 GCA_034093135.1 Erigeron breviscapus | reverse complement strand
TTGTGGAAGAGAACTCTTAATGAACGAGAGTCATCGATCTTGGTATTCAATCCATCCTGGTGCTGACAAAATGTACCATGGACTAGAGGACTTTTATTGGTGGCCTGGTATGAAAAGAGATATCGCCACTTATGTCTCAAAGTGTCTAAATTGTTCAATGGTCAAGGCGGAGCACCAAAAGCCTTCTGGCTGCTCCAACAACCCCAAATTCCTGACTGGAAATGGGAACAGATTACTATGGACTTTATTACTAAACTGCCTCGAACCCTGAAAGGATACGATACTATTTGGGTCATTGTCGACCGATTAACGAAGTCTGCTCATTTCATTCCAATCCGAGAGAATTGGAAGATAAGGAAATTGTCTCAATTATATATTGAAAAGATCGTATCACTTCATGGTGTTCCTTTGTCTATTATCTCTAACCGTGATGGTCGTTTCACTTCACAATCATGGCGACATTTTCAAGAAGCCCTAGGCACTCAATTGAATCTGAGTACGGCTTACCATCCACAAACTGACGGACAAAGTGAACGTACCATCCAGACTTTAGAAGACATGCTTCGGGCATGTGTCATTGATGTGTCTCAATATATACATATTTCCCACATCTTATTTGGACGTTTTAGGCACGGTTGATAGCCGTTCATACATGTTTTATGGTGCTTTATGGTATTTGCTAGTGATTTCAGGTCTAAGGCAGGTACTTCACTCACAAATGGTAGAAAGCGACTTAGGAATGGTCCAAAGGCACTAACGGATGAAGCATGGTCGAAAACGAAGCTGAAATGACAAATGCAGGTGAAACTCGCGGCGCGAGCAGAATTTTTCGCGGCGCGATCTCTCAAGAAAAGTCGCGGCGCGAGTTTTTGGTCTGCAGTCCTCTGTTCGAATTTTGGAAGATCTCGCGGCGCGAGGAATAGGGGTCGCGGCGCGACTTTGAGCTGACAACATGTTTTTCTCTCTCCTAGGGTATAAATACCAACCCCCACTCAACCCTAAACCTAATCTTGGACACTCCAGCCTCCACTCTCTCTCTCCAGCCGATTTTGAGGGTTCTTCAAGGGTTTTTCATCATCCAAATTATTGTGAAGACTTGAAGATTAATTTTGGCTATTGATTAGTGATTGTAGCTCGGTTGTAACCTCGATTTGGATTATTACTTCATATTTGGTAACTATGTTCTCCTTGTTATTTGAATCTCTAGTTATTTTCATTATGAGTAGCTAAATCTCTATACATCTATGAAGATGAAGTGAAACAATTAGTTATGGTTGCATAATATTTTGAATTCAAGTTGGTTTTACTTAACATTTTGTCAAGATCTTAATGAAGTGATCTCTTCTACTTAATCTTGTGTCCTTGGTGATATTTGTGTTTTTCGATAGTGGTACTAGTTGAATGCAAGTATTATTTTAGTTGTTTGTCTATGAATAACTATTGCTAGGTCATGGTATGATAATAAAGAATACGAGTTTAATAGAAATTACTTTGTTAAGTGGATTTAACGGATGGTGGTACCACGTTTCTTTCACAAAGATAAAAATTGTTATTTAAATAATCAAACAAACTAGTTAGTTCAAGGAATTGTAATAGGGTTGGTGGTACCACTTGTTGCAAGAAATTGTATTGATTAGGTGATTGAGTCGATTTTACAAACGGAGTGCACGCCGGTTGTGTTTTTGTCTTGTCACGATTATTATCACCAACATTAAAGAATTTGAGCTTAACTCATATGCAACCTAGACTTTTTGCGTAGCGGATTCGACATAGATGGCTTTTTAATTATTTGTCGCAACTCAAACTATTTTCGTGTGCTCTCGATTGACGCCGGTTGAGTATTTTTATTTACTAGTTGATTACACAGCTTTCAGAAACGCAAAGTGACAATTCGGTCACAAACTAAACTTTCACTTGATTTACATTTTAACAACCTTTAGTACAACAATCAGTCCTTGTGTTCGATCCTGGTCTTGCCAGTTAGCTATATTGCATACGAACGGGTACACTGCCCGTAACTGTGTTGTAGTCAGTTAGCGGTAGATCTCGTTATAAATTTTAAACTAGATTTCACACATCAAGTTTTTGGCGCCGCTGCCGGGGATTGATTTTAAGTACTTTTGGTTGAGATTCTGTGAATCGATCCTTTTTCGTGCTTTGCACGGAAAGTTACTTTTTTTATTTCATTTTATTTTGCTTTGATTGTACCCCAGGTGCTATTAAGGTTTGTTTGTTGTGTTGTGTTTGCAGAATATTTCCAGGTAGTGGATGAACACTCGAACTTCTGGGAGACCATTAGTGAAGGCCACATCCAATCCCGAAAAACTCAAAAGCGCACCAAAACACAAACATCACAACCATCAACTTCCGACCCATTTTTCATAGACACCACTCCTAGATCCAAATCCGACCACATACTTCACGAGACTTATTACGAGTCGGGAAGTAAAGAGTGGGGTTACCATTCCGAAAAAGAAGAACCACTTTCCGATAAAACTCATACCCCACCCGAATCACCGAAAACAACCGTTAACATGGCCGGACAACAAAACCCTCCCGATCTTTTCAACATGAAGATCGAAGACCTTCCTCGAACCATACCCACTTCTCGCCAATCGGCCATTCGTTCTCCCGAGATTGACACTTTCACGGTGAAAGGCAACCATTTGCAAATGGTTAAGGATTTATGCTTTGACGGAAGGCATAAAAGGGACCCTCATGAGCATCTTGACAAGTTTGAGATGATTTGCAACTTATTCAATTATGGGGAAAATCAGGCCAACAACGTTAAAATGAAGCTTTTTCCCATGTCTCTCACGGGAGAGGCTCACAAATGGTTGAAAGGTTTGACACCGGATACTTTGACTACTTGGGGTGCGGTTAGGGAAGCGTTGGTTGAGAGATTCTTCCCCGCTAATCGGGAAAGAGAGCTCATACTTGTAATTAGATCTTTTAGGCAAGATGAGGATGAGTCGATAGTTGAGGCTTGGTTAAGATTGAAAGATCTATTGTGGGAATGTCCCGGGCATGGGGTGAATGATACCGAGATTGTGGGGATATTCATGGATGGGATGAATAGGGAGAGTTATGAGAAGATGGTAATGACGTGTGGAGGTAGCATTAGTTACAAAACCTCAAGTGAGCTTTGGAAGATGTTTGAGGATATGGCGAAAGCTCAAGTTTCTAGGACTTCAAATAGAGATAGGAGGTCGTGTAAGGTTGTAGCTAGAGTTGATGAGGGTGAAACATCCGAGGTGATTTTTGAAATTCAGGCACTTTCAAACCGAATGGACGAAAGGTTCTCAATGGTGGAGAACAACTTTGGTGGACTTGAGCGGGATGTGAAGATTATGGCCGGGGGATGTACTCATTGTGGAGGTCCACATTATCCCGATGAGTGTGATTCGGTTGCTCAAGAAGATGTGAATTTTGTGCAAAATCAACGCCAAAGCCAATACCAACCTCTCTTCCAACGTGGTGGCAATTACCTAGGCCGTCATCAAGGTAACCCCTCTAACTCTTTTAATTCTTATTCTAACAATCGTGGTGGTAATTTTCAAGGTAGGTGGCAAAAGGATGATAATCATGGAGCACCTCAACAACAACAACCACCATCACCTCCTAGGAAGGAAGAAAATCAAGGTGAAGGGTCATCTCTCATGGCCATGATGGCCAAGTTTCTCGATAAACAAGACAAGAGGGAGGAGGCTCAAGAGAAGCGAAATGCTTCAATGGAGAACTACTCCAAGCTTTTGAATGACAAGATTGGAGGGTTGCATGACAAGATAGACATTAGCAACCGCAACAACCATGCTTTGATCTCCAACTTGGAAAAGAGGATTGATAGAATGGGAAACCAAGAAAGGCAACCGGGTACTCTTCCGAGCAATACCCAACAAAACCCGAATCAAGGCCAAGGAGGATCATGGAGAAATGGGGATGACAAGTACAAAGCACCCAAACACCGGAATGAAACCGTTAATGCCATATCCACACGGTCGGGGAAGGTAATTACTCCTCCTATTGATAATTCTTGTAATTCTAATGTTTCCCCTCGAGTTGGGCAGTTTGAAGAAAATGTTGATGAAGAGGAAGAGATGGAGTCACCACCGGTGGTGACCACTTCGGTTCCTAAAGCTACACCAATCAAGGAACCCGAAGTGAAGCCATACAAGCCCAAGATTCCTCTTCCTCAACGCTTGAGGAAGGAAAAGATCCAGGAACAATACAACAAGTTCTTTGACATGATCAAGACGGTTACTATCAATGTGCCGTTAGTTTATCTCATTTCGGGCATGCCTAACTACGCCAAGTTCATCAAAGAACTTGTGATGGACAAGAAGAAGCTTCATGAGGCAAAAGCAACTTTCCTCAATGAAGAATGCTCGGCGGTCATCCGAAACAAGCTTCCACCTAAGCTTTCGAATCCAGGGAGTTTTCTTATCACTTGCACTTTTAGTAGAAAATTGTCTTATAAAGCGTTGGCCGACCTTGGGGCAAGCATCAACTTGATGCCTTATTCCATTTTTAGAAAACTCTCATTGGGGAAATTGAAACCCACTAAAATGAGCATCCGTCTTGCGGATCATTCTTTTCAATACCCATTGGGGGTGGCCGAGAACTTGCTAGTGCAAGTAGGCAAATTTGTGTTCCCGGTTGATTTTGTTATTTTGGAAATGGAAGAGGATACAAGGGTGCCTCTCATTTTGGGCCGACCATTCCTATATACCGCGGATGCTATCATTCGGGTAAAGGACAAGGAAATTTCCTTGGGGGTCGGGGAAGACCGGATTGTGATTAAAATTGAAAAAACCTTGCAACATTCTTATTCTTCCGATGACACTTGTTTTAAAATTGATGTTATAGATAATGCGGTTGAATTGGAAATGTTGGAGCTTGTTGGAATTGATGGTGAGGGAAATGATGATCGCTTGGCTAGCATTGGAGAGGGAGATGTCACTAGTGACCAAGTGGAAGAGATTGAAGAGATTATGGCACTAAGCATGGATGACACCCCATTGGAGGAAGAAAGGTTTGAAGAAATTGAAAGAATTCCAAGCAATAAGCTGCCCACTTCCATTGATAATCCTCCTACGAATTTAGAGCTCAAGCCATTGCCCGATCATTTGGAATACGCATTCCTGGAAGGTACGTCTCTTCTCCCCGTTGTTATCTCCTCATCACTTTCGGGTGAGGAGAAGGCTAAACTCATGTCCATTTTAAAGGCCCATAAAAAGGCCTTTGCATGGAAGACATCCGATATACCCGGAATAAGTCCCGATTTTTGCAAACATAAAATCAATCTGATTGAAAATGTAAAACCGGTGATTCAAAGGCAAAGAAGGCTTAATCCCAACATGAAAGATGTTGTAAAAAAGGAAATTGTCAAGCTACTTGATGCGGGTATTATTTTTCCAATATCGGATAGTCCATGGGTTAGCCCGGTACACTGTGTACCAAAGAAGGGTGGGATAACCGTTGTAACAAATGAGAAAAATGAATTGGTCCCAACTACAACGGTCACCGGTTGGAGAGTTTGTATTGATTATCGTAAGTTGAATGAGGCCACTAAAAAGGACCATTTCCCTTTACCCTTCATGGACCAAATGCTTGAAAGATTGGCGGGTAATGAATTCTTTTGTTTTCTAGATGGTTTTTCCGGGTACTTCCAAATACCCATTGATCCTAATGATCAAGAGAAAACCACTTTTACTTGCCCTTTTGGAACATATGCTTATAGCCGAATGCCTTTTGGTTTATGTAATGCACCGGGCACTTTTCAAAGATGCATGTTGGCCATTTTCCAAGATATGATTGAAACTTCCATGGAAGTTTTCATGGATGATTTTTCGGTGTTTGGTAGTTCATTTGATAGTTGTTTGGTTAACTTGGATAAAATGCTTGAGAGATGTGAAAAAGCACATTTGGTGCTTAATTGGGGAAAATGCCATTTTATGGTCAAAGAGGGCATTGTGTTGGGTCACAAAGTGTCAAGGGCGGGTCTTGAGGTTGACAAGGCTAAAATTGATGTCATGACTAAATTACCTCCACCAACAAATGTGAAGTCGGTAAGAAGTTTTCTAGGTCATGCCGGGTTTTACCGGCGGTTCATCAAAGATTTTTCTAAAGTCACAAGGCCTATGACTAGATTGTTGGAAAAAGACGTCCCTTTTGAGTTTAATGATGAGTGTCTAAACGTTTTTTCTCTTTTGAAAGACAAATTGACAAATGCTCCAATAATGACTTCACCCAATTGGTCTTTACCCTTCGAACTTATGTGCGATGCTAGTGATTATGCTTTGGGGGCCGTTCTTGGCCAAAGGGATGAGAAGCATTTTCGTCCTATTTACTTTGCTAGCAAAACCCTAAACCCCGCCCAACAAAATTACACCGTGACCGAAAAAGAGTTGTTGGCGGTGGTGTATGCTTTTGACAAGTTTAGACCTTACTTGGTGTTGAATAAGACCATCGTGTTCACCGATCATTCGGCCTTGAATTACTTGTTCTCAAAGCAAGATGCTAAACCCCGTTTGCTTCATTGGGTCTTGCTTTTGCAAGAGTTTGATATTGAGATCAAAGACAAAAGTGGGGCTGAAAATGTTGCCGCCGACCACTTGAGTAGGCTCGAAAACCCTCACCTTGAGGTGTTGAAGGAGCATGAGATTAATGATTCTTTTCCGAATGAGTTTTTGATGCAGGTGGAGGATGAAGAAGCCCCTTGGTACGCCGATATTGCTAACTATTTGTGTGCAGAAATTTTGCCTAAGGGGTGGTCTTCGCAACAAAGAAAGAATTTTTTCTCCGAAATCAAGCACTATTTTTGGGAAGAACCGTATTTGTTCAAAGTGTGTGCGGATGGCATGATTAGAAGGTGTGTTTGGGGAGGTGAAACTAGAAGAATTTTGGATGAATGCCACCATGGACCAACCGGTGGGCATTATGGGCCATCGGTGACGGGGAAGAAAGTGTTTGATGCGGGATTCTATTGGCCTACGATTTTCAAAGAGGCTCAAACACTTGTTGAAACATGTGATGCTTGTCAAAGGCAAGGAACTATCACCAAAAGGGATGAGATGCCTCAACAATCCATCCAAGTGTGTGAAGTCTTTGACGTGTGGGGAATCGATTTCATGGGCCTATTTCCACCATCCAACAAATGTCTCTATATTTTGGTGGCGGTTGATTATGTCTCGAAGTGGGCTGAAGCAAAGGCCCTACCAACCAATGACAGCAAGGTAGTGATCGACTTTTTGAAGGCTTTATTTAGCCGATTTGGTATGCCAAGAGCTTTAATTAGTGACCGGGGCACACACTTCGCCAACCATTAATTGGCAAAGGTTTTAAAGAGATATGGGGTAACTCATCGTTTCTCAACTTCATATCACCCATAAACTAGTGGGCAAGTTGAGAACACGAATCGTGCTTTGAAAAGAATTCTAGAGAAAACCGTTGATGGAAACCCCAAGTCATGGTCCAAGAAGCTAGATGATGCCTTATGGGCGTTTCGAACCGCTTTCAAGACCCCCATTGGCACCACTCCATATAGACTTCTCTATGGCAAGACTTGCCATTTGCCGGTGGAAATTGAGCATAAGGCATATTGGGCCTTGAAACATTGCAACATGGACTTGATTGAAGCCGGTGAAACAAGAATGTTGCAACTCCATGAGCTTGATGAGCTTAGGCATGGTGCTTACGACAACTCGTTGTTGTACAAAGAAAAGACAAAAGTTTGGCACGACAAAAAGCTCAAGAGAAAGGACTTTAAAGTAGGAGGTAAGGTGTTGTTGTTTCTCTCCAAGTTCAAAATCCACCAACCAAAGCTTACATCGAGGTGGAATGGACCGTTTGTCATCAAGCATGTATATCCTTCGGGGTATGTCGAGTTGTTTAGAGAGGATGGGAGCTCGTTCATTGTGAATGGACATTGGCTAAAGATTTATCATGAAGAAGAAGTTGGGGAGGGAGCTTTTGTCGAGAAGCTTCAACTTTTTGCTTGAAAATGAGGTTTGCTCGAGTCAAGCTAATGACTCGTAAATAAATAAAGCACTTCTTGGGAGGCAACCCGTGTGTGTTCATTATTTTTATTGTTTTCAGTACTTTTCTTTCTATTTTATGTGTTTTTGTTGAGATTTACAGGTGATAAGTCGGTCAAGTCGAACCAATGAAAGAAAATGTGTGTTGAAAAGTTCGGAATTGGAGAACCAGGTACAAGTCGCGGCGCGAGCATAGGAGCTCGCGGCGCGAGTTCGATGGCATGGAGATCAGAACAAAATCTCGCGGGCGCGAGGTCACTTGATCGCGGCGCGAGCAACTTGGCAAACTTGCGGCGCGACCATAGGGTCTCGCGGCGCGAGATCAGGGATGTCGAGATCAGAAACTTTTCTCGTGCGAGCGAGATCACTAGCTCGCGGCGCGAGCAACTTGACAAGGTCGCGGCGCGAGGTGATGCTGGCCAGGTGAAAATTTTGGGTTTGCAAGTTGAATTCTGGAAGATTGCTTTTCGAAATTTTGGAATAAACAAGCGGGTTTATGCTGGCAGTCAGTTCAGCACCCACTTAATTTTTGGCTTCAACTTTGCATTGGTGAATTCTTGCTTTCACCCGGAGGTTTTTCATTGTTCCTTTCTACATTTTGCATTTTCCCTTTTTCCCATTGTTTGCCTTAGTTATTCGTCCATTGAGGACAATGTACAACTTAAGTGTGGGGAGGGGGATGGTAAACTGGAAAAATGAAAATTTTTTGAAGTTTCTTTCCTTTACTAGCATTTTGGTTATGTTTTTAAATTTTTGAGGCTATAAGTTTGGTGCAAAGACGAGAAATGAGGACTTTGAATTTTGCTAATCTAGGATGAAACTTGAGATTGTTTACCTTTAGCTTTCCTTTCCTGGTGCTTGTGGCATTTCATCGTTCCAAGGGGTCATAGGCTTGTTCCGAACTTCAAATAATCTAGGTTTCTTGTGAATTGTACCTTAATGATGAACCTAATGTGAATAATAGCTTCACTAGATGATGTATTGGTAGGCACCGCTTGAGGTTTTCCGTTTGAATTTTGCAACTTGTGTGCACGAAAAGCTTGAAATGTTTTAAGTATGCTTGTGGTAATTTGACTTAACATATGGTTGCACACCGGATGTCCGGTCCTTAATTCTTATGTTATAGGTTGTGGCTCTAGTCATTATGTTTGGTCTTTATATCGGGGTGTCTGGGGTGCTGCGGCATCAAACGGGTGGCACATGCGGGAACACGCGCAAAACAATTTTCAATAGTCTAATGCTAATGTGGGCTTTGAGATTCGAACAAGTAGGACCTTGGGGTAACCTCGTTTTACCTAGCTCACCTAAAGCTTCCAACTTGGGATGAGTTGCCCGAAAGTTCGCTACATGGGTCTCATAGAAACTCACGGGTATTTAATTATAAAACCTTTTGTTCTCGTATGTGTTAGTGTTTAGAGCATGGTCTCTGGATATGCAACCCAACCTTGAGTTCTGGCGTATGTCTCTTAACGATACTCACGTATCCGTAGCGAACCGCTGGCCGGACGCTTAAAGTACGCTTTCGTATGATCACCTGATGTGTGGATAGAGTTGCAATTTTAGACCGTAGGAGTATGTTTTGTCAAGAGACTCGTAAGTATAACGTAATGAAAAGCCTTATGGAAAACCAATGGCGTGAGTGTTTATGTGGACAATTATACCGATAATCATTGTGGAATATTGCTTATGTTACCAATAATAATGTTGATGCTTGCTAGTAGATTATAGCTTAGTAAGAACGAGCCTAAGGTCAATTGGAATGATAGAAACGTTCAAGAGGTGTTAACACAAGCATAGGGAGGATTCTAATTGTAACCGAAAGATGGTTGCTCTAGAGTAGTAGAATTTTCTGATTTCGTCCTAAACTTTGCTCATTAGTTTTTAAATTCAATTGCTTTTGGTATTCGACACCGCTTGGTAGGAAACTTCTCTTATAACTACGTTTTGTTTTATGAAATCATTAATTGTTGGGTTATTGAGAATTGATTAAAGTGCATACTTGCTTGAGGGCAAGCAAGGTTTAAGTGTGGGGAGGTTTGATGTGTCTCAATATATACATATTTCCCACATCTTATTTGGACGTTTTAGGCACGGTTGATAGCCGTTCATACATGTTTTATGGTGCTTTATGGTATTTGCTAGTGATTTCAGGTCTAAGGCAGGTATTTCACTCACAAATGGTAGAAAACGACTTAGGAATGGTCCAAAGGCACTAACGGATGAAGCATGGTCGAAAACGAAGCTGAAATGACAAATCCAGGTGAAACTCGCGGCGCGAGCAGAATTCCTCGCGGCGCGATCTCTCAAGAAAAGTCGCGGCGCGAGCAGAATTCCTCGCGGCGCGAGTTTTTGGTCTGCAATCCTCTGTTCGAATTTTGGAAGATCTCGCGGCGCGAGGAATGGGGGTCGCGGCGCGACTTCGAGCTGACAACATGTTTTTCTCTCTCCTGGGGTATAAATACCAACCCCCACTCAACCCTAAACCTAATCTTGGACACTCCAGCCTCCACTCTCTCTCTCCAGCCGATTTTGAGGGTTCTTCAAGGGTTTTTCATCATCCAAATTATTGTGAAGACTTGAAGATTAATTTTGGCTGTTGATTAGTGATTGTAGCTCGGTTGTAACCTCGATTTGGATCATTACGTCATTTTTGGTAACTATGTTCTCCTTGTTATTTGAATCTCTAGTTATTTTCATTATGAGTAGCTAAATCTCTATACGTCTATGAAGATGAAGTGAAACAATTAGTTATGGTTGCATAATATTTTGAATTCAAGTTGGTTTTACTTAACATTTTGTCAAGATCTTAATGAAGTGATCTCTTCTACTTAATCTTGTGTCCTTGGTGATATTTGTGTTTTTCGATAGTGGTACTAGTTGAATGCAAGTATTATTTTAGTTGTTTGTCTATGAATAACTATTGCTAGGTCATGGTAT
>CM067174.1:116159978-116237181 GCA_034093135.1 Erigeron breviscapus | reverse complement strand
CATTCGGGTTCATTATACTCTAAGCCATGCATGCGCAATCCATGATGTCATTAACTTGTTATAATGTTGGGCGACCATAAAAGAGTTGATCGAGTTCTTTTAGGGTTGCCACAATATTATACTAAGTTAATACCATAACTTCATTTTGCTCTAAAGCATCCAACTAGCACCAATCAATAGTAACAATCCATATCAACGACAATCACCTCAATCAATGCACACATTAACCACATTGTACTCAATTCACATTCATCACATTAAACTCAAGTCATCACATAAGTGGTTTTAACTACGAACTCACTATATACACCTTCTAGGGTTCACAAAATTCACGTTGCACACGAATTTCCTAACCATGCATGCTATATGAAGAGTTTTAACTTAAGCCGTAGTCTAGGTCAAACCGCCTAATTCTCTACGACCACGCATGGGCCACCATTATGTAACACCCCAAGCCGAGGCTCAGAATATCACGGAAATCATATAGCACAAGGTGGAATTAATGTAGAACATGAACTAAATGCAAATAAAGGATTCAGTGAATCCATACAATAAGATAAACAAGTATCAAAAATACATACAGAGCAAGTCATCATCAAATATTACAACAGAACATCAAAAGGGTGGCTAACGGTTCTAAGTACAATGCAAAAGAAGGCAAATGAATCCTTGATCCATATAAGTCCAAGTCCGGGTTCAACAGCAAGCAATTAATCAGACTCCACGCCCTGGATTAACCTGGTTACCTGAAAAGTGTACTAAGCATAGTCAACACAAGGTTGGTGAGTTCGCAGTAATGGTCCATTAGAAACCATCGTCGATAATCATAATATACGAGTAGAGGTGTACCATGACTTACAGTGAGCCTCTATGAAAAACACAACAACATCCACAACAAGATTACACAAAACAAGTAAAACGTGTACTAAACAATATACTCAAATAATATACGTAACATCCACTCAAATCAAGTATCATATCCTCTTCAGTGGGATTTATACACTACATATGTCATATCCTCTTCAGTGGGATTTATACACTACATATGTCATATCCTCTTCAGTGGGATTTATACACTACATATGTCATATCCTCTTCAGTGGGATTTATACACTACATGTGTCATATCCTCTTCAGTGGGATTTATACACTACATATGCCATATCCTCTTCAGTGGGATATATACACTACATATGCCATATCCTCTTCAGTGGGATATATACACTACATATGTCCATATCCTCTTCAGTGGGATATATACACTACATATGCCATATCCTCTTCAGTGGGATATATACACTACATATGTCCATATCCTCTTCAGTGGGATATATACACTACATATGCCATATCCTCTTCAGTGGGATATATACACTACATATGCCATATCCTCTTCAGTGGGATATATACACTACATATGCCATATCCTCTTCAGTGGGATATATACACTACATATGCCATATCCTCTTCAGTGGGATATATACACTACATATGTCCATATCCTCTTCAGTGGGATATATACACTACATATGTCCATATCCTCTTCAGTGGGATATATACACTACATATGTCCATATCCTCTTCAGTGGGATATATACACTACATATGTCCATATCCTCTTCAGTGGGATATATACACTACATATGCCATATCCTCTTCAGTGGGATATATACACTACATATGCCATATCCTCTTCAGTGGGATATATACACTACATATGCCATATCCTCTTCAGTGGGATATATACACTACATATGTCCATATCCTCTTCAGTGGGATATATACACTACATATGCCATATCCTCTTCAGTGGGATATATACACTACATATGTCCATATCCTCTTCAGTGGGATATATACACTACATATGCCATATCCTCTTCAGTGGGATATATACACTACATATGCCATATCCTCTTCAGTGGGATTTACATACGTCATATCCTCTTCAGTGGGATATATACACTACATATGCCATATCCTCTTCAGTGGGATTTATATACGTCATATGCATCAATCCAACAACTAAACCAATCGATCAATCACTCACTCAACCATTTAATCAACGACCATAAATCCGTAGATTCACCAATACAACGATAAAAGTATGAATAAGTACGTATCTCACAAGTCAAGTACATCAAGGCATTCATGTCTATCTCAAACGTAATCCCAAAGTCCATCATTTACTCTAAACAACGCGTACATATACTTCGGAGGATTTTACTTTCATCAAGTTCTAGATGCTTATGTATAGGGTCACCCGCAGCCTTCCCACCACATCTAAAACCCTTTGAAAGTAAAACCGACTTCCATGTATGCACTTCTATCCTAAAGAGTTACAATATCACAAACACATTCGTAAACCATCACACGATCAATCAAAACTGTCTACCAAACGATAATCAATCAGAAATCAACTAGACAGGAAGTCAAGTCAAACAAGCAAACAAACAACACGTATATGTACACTTTTCAGCCCGAATCTCTATTGAGTAGGGAGCTACGAAACTCACCTGATCGGCAAAGAAGTTGAAATTGATATAAAGTCAAGTTACTGTCGTTCAATGATCACTTCACGTCCAACACCTAAATATCGATCATATACATTCATATCAACTCACATAACCACATATACGTAGTTATTAAATATTCGGCAAAACCCTAATTAGGTTTCCAAAGTGCTTCTCGACGTTAAACGACTTCTAAGACTCTCAATCAATGTTATATAAGATAAGAAGTAAATTAGATTAAGGCTCGACGCGTAAAAAGGTCCAGAAAGTCAAACTAGGTCAAACAAGGAAATTTCAGAAAAACAAAGGCCGTAACTTACGGCCCAAAGGGGCGTAAGGTACGGTGGTCAAAATTACAACTGGCGTAGCTTACGGCCCAAAGTGGCGTAAGCTACGGCCCTCTAGAAAAGTCATTTTTGGCGTAAAAGTTGGCGTAAACAGAAACATTTTGGCATAAGATGGAAGGATCGGCGTAAGCTACGCCCCAAAGGGCCGTAACCTACGCCCAAAGAAATTTGTACCAGCGTAACCTACGCCCCATAGGGCCGTAGGTTACGCCCCCTTCTGGGCAGCAACACTACCAGCAGCAGCAAGTGCAGAAAATCAAGAACCCCAAAACCCCAAATCGATGTTTAAGGTTACAAGACTTGTTTTGAAGTTACATTTGACATTCTAATGCATAAATACACTTACCACAACTTCTTCCACGAACTAGAACCCAATTATGACAAAGTGGGTAAGAAAACTTGAACTAAAACTTTTGATTCTTCAATATGACGACAATGAGATGAAGATACTAATGATTCTCGAGTTAATCTAAACCCAAAACACCAAATGATACTAGAGAAATGAAGAACTAGAGATGTTCTTGCTTTTGGTCTAGAGAGAAAAGAGAAAGAGAGAAAGATAAGAAATGAGAGGTAAAAGAGAAAGATAAGGGAGGAGGAATGGGTCAAAGGGCTGATGGGTCGTGGATGACCCACGGGCCGACCCGTTTCTCTTCTCAAGCCAAATTACAATCGTTAGACATTTAAACACCGATCAAAATACATTATTGACCCGAATACAACACATTGCCATTTAATTCACGAAACGACCCAAATACTTCATTAACCTATATTGTTAGTCATATTACACGTAAAGTCAACGAGTCAAAATTCACGGATGTTACAAACAGAACAAAAAGAATGTATACATAAATGGATAAATAGAAGAGGAAATAATCATATAAAATGTTACATATGTGAAAATAGAAAATAGAATAATACCAATTACTCATTGTTTAGAACAAACAAAAATACAGTTTTTAGACTTTTCAGGAAATTATAGTATAAAATATGAAATGCCACAAATAATAATTAATCCACAAAATATAAAATCAAAAGATTTTGTTATAGGATTAAATTTTATATTCAATTTACAAGGAGCTATTACAATTTCTAAAAACATGATAACACTTAGCAAAAATACTTATAGTTATCCAACACTTAGATATACACAGACATCAGAGTTTGCACAAAAGCGTGGTGGACAAGGAAATTTAGAATTTCTAAAAACACAAGATAAAAATTCACCAAGAATAGAAAATGAATCTATAAAATTATTAACAGAATTCATGTCACATGAATTAGAAAAAGGGAAAGATGTTAGTAAAAGTATAAATTATCCTAAAATATTAGCGAAACAGTGCAGGAACATGAGAGACATTTACAACAGATCTTCGAAGAGATTAAAAAGAATGGTATAGTAGTTTCAAAAAGAAAAATGGAGTTATTTAAAAGAAAAATATCATTCTTAGGACTAGAAATAGGTAATGGTAAAATAGAGTTACAACCACACATTTCTACAAAAATATTAGAATTTCCAGAAAAATTTGAAAATCTTAAACAAATTCAAGCATTTTTGGGATTAGTTAATTATGCTAGAAAATTCATCCCAAATCTTTCAAAATTAGTAGGACCCTTATATAGTAAAACTACTAAAAATGGTCAAAGGCATTTTAATACAGAAGATATAAAGTTAGTAAAAACAATTAAAGAAGCAGTAAAACAAATTAAACCTTTAGAATTACCATTAGTAACAGATTATATAATTATAGAGGTAGATGGATGTAAAGAAGGATGGGGAGCAGTTCTTCTTAGTAAACCTGATAAATATAGTTCTAAAAATACAGAGAAAATATGTTCATACTCAAGTGGAAATTTTAATAAAGCAGGAACAAATTGGACAAGTTTAGATTTTGAAATACAGGCATTAATAAATGCAATAGAAAAATTTAAAATATTTTTACATAAAGAATTTACAGTTAGAACAGACTGTGAAGCAATAGTAAAGTTTGTTAAAAATGATCAAAGTAAAAAAGTTAATAGAACTAGGTGGATTAATTTACAAAACATTATACAAGGATGTGGTTATAAAATAAATTTTGAACACATCAAAGGAAAAAATAATGGCATAGCAGATATGCTATCTAGAAACATTAACAGACTTTTTAATGCAGATGGATCCAAAGGATAGAGGCAAAGGAAAGATTATACAGCCTAGACAGTTTAAAGGATCAACAGATAAAACAGAAAAGTTAATGCAATCTAGTACAAAAGCATATACTTCTGAACAGAATTTGGGATTAGATGATATAATCCTACAGGCACAGTCACAGTCTCAACAGTTACAACAAGTTCCTACAGTTTATCCTAGTCCTCATTTGAGAACTAGATCACAGTTTCAACAGTATAATAATGCACAAGGAAGGCAGTTTGAAAAAGCAACTCCTTCACATGTGTCACAGTTTAAACAGCCTACAGATTCCATATTTTTTGGAAATTATGCACTTCAAAAGTGTACAGATATTAACAGAAAGTTCAGACCTCTTGTAGGTGTAGAACTTACAGAAAAACAACAGTGTTTAGTAGATAATCTTTGGCATATTCAAACAATACAGAATGCAGCATCTTTTAAAGTACAGATTTTAAATGCTCTATGCATTTATTTTAGTGAACAGACCATAAAACAGTCTGAACAGCAAAAGAAAAAATTTACTCATTATGTTATATTCCGAGGATCAAAACTTGGAATCTTTAACAAATGGGAAACAGTTGTACAGTATATAAGAGTTCCAAACCCTTTGTATAAAGGTTTTTACAGTTTTACAGAAGCTTTAACAGCAGCCAGAAACCAGTTTGGTTTACAAAATTATTTTATAGAACCTGAAGAAGTTAAATCTTTTTCAGAAATGGCAAAGACTCATCCTGAGCAAATTATAAAAGCTCAAGAAGAAACTATTGCAAATTTACAAAAACAAATTTTGGAACAAAAAACAGAAACAGAATTTTCACAGTATGACATAGAAAACAAAGTTTTAAAAGAAAAAGAAAAAATTCTTTTAGAAAAATTAGAAGTTCTTCAAAAGAAGCTTGAAGAAAAAGAAAAAGAAACAAATACATTTATCTACAGAGATTTCAATAGTTTTAAAGCAAGAATCTTAGATGTTCCTTTTCAAGAAACTCTAAGACCACTCCTAGAAGATTTTCCAGAAGCAGAACAAATGATATCAGACAAGGTTCGAAGAGAATTTCCTTTAATTCTCTTTGATTTACAATTAGAAATATTAGACATAGCATTCAACGAAAAACACTACAATGGAGTCAAGGTGATACAAAGCTATAGAAGTGAAGAAGTTTCATACATGTTATTACAAATAAACTACGACAAGACAAGTATGACAGATGATCAAATAGCTACATTCTATCATTATGGAATGATAGACTATTTAGAATTCAAATACAGCAGAAGAGCAGAACTCCTTCTCAACAAGCTTGGAGAAAAATTACTCCTTACAGCAGGAAACATTGCAACACACAGCATGGAAGTAGTTGGTTGCAAAATAGTCTCTTCATTTCCAGAAATGGACAACCATACATACAGACCTGCAAGAAAAAGAATTTTTATTAGCGAAATACCAGAACAAAGACAAAAATTAAAACTAGCAAATTGTAATTCAAATATAGTAGTAGAATGGTGGCAATATCGTCCAGAAGAGATCTTAACTGCAAACCCAAAAGAACAAATAGAATTAGCAAGAAAATGGATAACAGAAGGACAGAAAACACCTTTAGTGAACAAGAATATAATCCTACATCCTAGAGTTTCACCATATAAGTTGTTAGCAGAAGGACATTACATACAAATATGGGGACATAGCCATTGGCAAATGACCTTACCATTTGTAGGAGAAAGTGAACAGATTAATATTTGGGACATAATCAATACAGAAGAAGTAAACTATGAAGACAACGAAGATGTACATTCACCAGTATCAATCGACAGTACACACAGAGACTTCTAGAAGATGACGAAAACCATGACGTTTTAATTTCAATAATTCAAGATTCGGTGGACGACATAGTGGACGACATATTCTTTTTTCTTTTCAAAAAGTTTTTTGTTTTCTTGTAATCAATATTATTCGCTTTTGTTTTACACGTCAATATGTAATTATAGAGATAGAGACATCCATAGAATAATTAGGATTCTCTAGCCTATATAAGGCATTCTTTTCTTTCATTTTTAAAAACACAACAAGAAGAACACATTACAATATTTATAATAAAAGCCTTATGGCAGCTTAAATTTTCTCTCCGATTCTCTTAGTTTAATTCCTTAAATCCTTAAATCCCTTTGTACTTCATATTATATCCCACAAAAACAATAAAAAAAAAAAAACTTTAATAATAACCATCGTCTTAGTCTCCGCTGTGCATATCTCTTGTGTTTCTTACTGTGCATCCTTCCGTTGTGAATACCTCTGTAAGTTGTATATTTTGCATTATGTATATTTGCATTAAGCAATTTATATGGTTTAAAATATATGTTTATATTAAGATTATTATTCATATAGATTTATCTATTACTATAGTATTAGGATATGTAAATAAAAATACTTATTCCACCTTGCGCTATGTGATTTCCGTGATATTCCGAGCCTCGGCTTGGGGTGTTACAAAATGTATTTGTTTCTTTTTCTTTTTCTTCAAGCTTCTTTTGAAGAACTTCTAATTTTTCTAAAAGAATTTTTCCTTTTTCTTTTAAAACTTTGTTTTCTATGTCATACTGTGAAAATTCTGTTTCTGTTTTTTGTTCCAAAATTTGTTTTTGTAAATTTGCAATAGTTTCTTCTTGAGCTTTTATAATTTGCTCAGGATGAGTCTTTGCCATTTCTGAAAAAGATTTAACTTCTTCAGGTTCTATAAAATAATTTTGTAAACCAAACTGGTTTCTGGCTGCTGTTAAAGCTTCTGTAAAACTGTAAAAACCTTTATACAAAGGGTTTGGAACTCTTATATACTGTACAACTGTTTCCCATTTGTTAAAGATTCCAAGTTTTGATCCTCGGAATATAACATAATGAGTAAATTTTTTCTTTTGCTGTTCAGACTGTTTTATGGTCTGTTCACTAAAATAAATGCATAGAGCATTTAAAATCTGTACTTTAAAAGATGCTGCATTCTGTATTGTTTGAATATGCCAAAGATTATCTACTAAACACTGTTGTTTTTCTGTAAGTTCTACACCTACAAGAGGTCTGAACTTTCTGTTAATATCTGTACACTTTTGAAGTGCATAATTTCCAAAAAATATGGAATCTGTAGGCTGTTTAAACTGTGACACATGTGAAGGAGTTGCTTTTTCAAACTGCCTTCCTTGTGCATTATTATACTGTTGAAACTGTGATCTAGTTCTCAAATGAGGACTAGGATAAACTGTAGGAACTTGTTGTAACTGTTGAGACTGTGACTGTGCCTGTAGGATTATATCATCTAATCCCAAATTCTGTTCAGAAGTATATGCTTTTGTACTAGATTGCATTAACTTTTCTGTTTTATCTGTTGATCCTTTAAACTGTCTAGGCTGTATAATCTTTCCTTTGCCTCTATCCTTTGGATCCATCTGCATTAAAAAGTCTGTTAATGTTTCTAGATAGCATATCTGCTATGCCATTATTTTTTCCTTTGATGTGTTCAAAATTTATTTTATAACCACATCCTTGTATAATGTTTTGTAAATTAATCCACCTAGTTCTATTAACTTTTTTACTTTGATCATTTTTAACAAACTTTACTATTGCTTCACAGTCTGTTCTAACTGTAAATTCTTTATGTAAAAATATTTTAAATTTTTCTATTGCATTTATTAATGCCTGTATTTCAAAATCTAAACTTGTCCAATTTGTTCCTGCTTTATTAAAATTTCCACTTGAGTATGAACATATTTTCTCTGTATTTTTAGAACTATATTTATCAGGTTTACTAAGAAGAACTGCTCCCCATCCTTCTTTACATCCATCTACCTCTATAATTATATAATCTGTTACTAATGGTAATTCTAAAGGTTTAATTTGTTTTACTGCTTCTTTAATTGTTTTTACTAACTTTATATCTTCTGTATTAAAATGCCTTTGACCATTTTTAGTAGTTTTACTATATAAGGGTCCTACTAATTTTGAAAGATTTGGGATGAATTTTCTAGCATAATTAACTAATCCCAAAAATGCTTGAATTTGTTTAAGATTTTCAAATTTTTCTGGAAATTCTAATATTTTTGTAGAAATGTGTGGTTGTAACTCTATTTTACCATTACCTATTTCTAGTCCTAAGAATGATATTTTTCTTTTAAATAACTCCATTTTTCTTTTTGAAACTACTATACCATTCTTTTTAATCTCTTCGAAGATCTGTTGTAAATGTCTCTCATGTTCCTGCACTGTTTCGCTGGCAACTAAAATATCGTCAATATAGACTAGACAAAAATCATATTTAAGAAATATACTGTCCATAAATCTTTGAAAAATTGATGGTGCATTCTTTAGACCAAAACTAAGAACATTCCATTCATATTGGCCTTCAGAACATGTAAATGCTGTCCATGTTTTAAAATTTTCTTCTAACTGTAATTGATTATATCCTGATTTTAAATCAAATTTTGAAAATACTATACCATTCTTTTTAATCTCTTCGAAGATCTGTTGTAAATGTCTCTCATGTTCCTGCACTGTTTCGCTGGCAACTAAAATATCGTCAATATAGACTAGACAAAAATCATATTTAAGAAATATACTGTCCATAAATCTTTGAAAAATTGATGGTGCATTCTTTAGACCAAAACTAAGAACATTCCATTCATATTGGCCTTCAGAACATGTAAATGCTGTCCATGTTTTAAAATTTTCTTCTAACTGTAATTGATTATATCCTGATTTTAAATCAAATTTTGAAAATACTTTCTTTTTTTGTATCAAATTTATCAAACTATCTTTGTTTGGAATATTGTATCCATCATCTTCTGTATTAAAATGCCTTTGACCATTTTTAGTAGTTTTACTATATAAGGGTCCTACTAATTTTGAAAGATTTGGGATGAATTTTCTAGCATAATTAACTAATCCCAAAAATGCTTGAATTTGTTTAAGATTTTCAAATTTTTCTGGAAATTCTAATATTTTTGTAGAAATGTGTGGTTGTAACTCTATTTTACCATTACCTATTTCTAGTCCTAAGAATGATATTTTTCTTTTAAATAACTCCATTTTTCTTTTTGAAACTACTATACCATTCTTTTTAATCTCTTCGAAGATCTGTTGTAAATGTCTCTCATGTTCCTGCACTGTTTCGCTGGCAACTAAAATATCGTCAATATAGACTAGACAAAAATCATATTTAAGAAATATACTGTCCATAAATCTTTGAAAAATTGATGGTGCATTCTTTAGACCAAAACTAAGAACATTCCATTCATATTGGCCTTCAGAACATGTAAATGCTGTCCATGTTTTAAAATTTTCTTCTAACTGTAATTGATTATATCCTGATTTTAAATCAAATTTTGAAAATACTTTCTTTTTTTGTATCAAATTTATCAAACTATCTTTGTTTGGAATATTGTATCCATCATCTTCTGTATTATCGTTTAATCTTTTATAATTGTATACGATTCTAGCTTTTCCTCTTTTAATTTCATTATGGTTTCTTACTACAAAGGCTGTTGATCTATGAGGACTTTCAGATTTTCTAATTAATTTTTGTTCTAACATTTCTGGTATCTGTTTTTTAAATTCTTCTTTATCTAATGGACTATATTCTATATTTGCTGTTCTGATTATAATGTCTGGGTTTTTTAATTTAAATTTACAAATGTATTTAACTGTTGATTTTTTAATATCTTCACCTATTAATCCTATTTTTTCTAAGTGTAATATTTTAGGATAATTTATACTTTTACTAACATCTTTCCCTTTTTCTAATTCATGTGACATGAATTCTGTTAATAATTTTATAGATTCATTTTCTATTCTTGGTGAATTTTTATCTTGTGTTTTTAGAAATTCTAAATTTCCTTGTCCACCACGCTTTTGTGCAAACTCTGATGTCTGTGTATATCTAAGTGTTGGATAACTATAAGTATTTTTGCTAAGTGTTATCATGTTTTTAGAAATTGTAATAGCTCCTTGTAAATTGAATATAAAATTTAATCCTATAACAAAATCTTTTGATTTTATATTTTGTGGATTAATTATTATTTGTGGCATTTCATATTTTATACTATAATTTCCTGAAAAGTCTAAAAACTGTATTTTTGTTTGTTCTAAACAATGAGTAATTGGTATTATTCTATTTTCTATTGTTCTATTATTTAATAAATAAGGTAATTTCTTATGATATTTTTCTGGTATTAAGCTATAAGAAATTAAGTTTTTAGTAGCTCCTGTATCTAATACTGTAACACCCCAAGCCAAGGCTCGGAATATCACGGAAATCATATAGCACAAGGTGGAATTAATGTAGAACATGAACTAAATGCAAATAAAGGATTCAGTGAATCCATACAGTAAGTTAAACAAGAATCAGAATACATAAAGAACAAGTCATCATCAAAGATTACAACAGAACATCAAAAGATGGCTAACGGTTCTAAGTATAATGCAAAAGAGAAGGTCGATGAATCCTTGATTCATAAAGTCCAAAGCCCAGGTTTAACAGCAAGCAAACAACTAAGCTCCACGTCCGGGGATAACCTGATTTCCTGAAAAGTGTACTAAGCATAGTCAACACAAGGTTGGTGAGTTCGTAGTAATGGTCCATAAGGAACCATCGTCAATAATCATAATATACGAGTAGAGGCAAAACATGACTTACAGTAAGCCTCTAAGAACAACACAACAACATCCACCACAAGATTACACACAACAAATAAAACGCGTAATAAACATTATACCCAAGTAACGTACATAACATCAATTCAAAACAGGTATCATATCCTCTTCAGTGGGATTGATACACAACATAAGTCATATCCTCTTCAGTGGGATTTACATACGTCATATCCTCTTCAGTGGGATATATACACTACATATGCCATATCCTCTAATTCAATTAAACTATACGTACATACACTTAGGAGGATTCTACTTTCTTCGAGTCTCAGATGCTTATATATAGGGTCACCCGCAGCCTTCCCACCACATCTAAGGCCCATTGAAGGTAGAACCGACTTCCATGTCTATACGTCTATCCTAATAATAATAATATACTTCACAACTTAACTAAGTCAATCAAACGTAATGAACCGTCTCATCAATCTCAATCACAAAACCATCATATCACAAATCAATCAAACTACAATGCACATACATTTCATACGACTTTACATTTAAGGAATCATAGATGCTTATATATAGGGTCACCCGCAGCCTTCCCACCACATCTACAACTCATTAAAGGTATCATCGTCTTCCATGTATGTACAACTATCCTAATCACAATATCAAATCATCACAAGATTATAAGGGTAAAGTAATTGCGTATAATAATTGAGCACGCGAAATATTAACATCAAATCATGTATCATACGTATGTAAGACCACAACGTATATCAAATGTGTCAATAATGTCATCAACGCAGCAATAAAAGTATGCTTGAGTGTGTACCGTACAAGTCAAGTACATCAAGACATTCATGTCTATCTCAAACGTAATCCCAAAGTCCATCATTTACTCTAAACAACGCGTACATATACTTCGGAGGATTTTACTTTCATCAAGTTCTAGATGCTTATGTATAGGGTCACCCGCAGCCTTCCCACCACATCTAAAACCCTTTGAAAGTAAAACCGACTTCCATGTATGCACTTCTATCCTAATAAATTACAATATCACAGACACCTTCGTAAACCATCACACGATCAATCAAAACTGTCTACCAAACTACAATCAATCAGAAATTAACTAGACAGGCAATCAAGTCAACAAGACAAACAAACAACACGTATATGTACACTTTTCAGCCCGAATCTCTATTGAGTAGGGAGCTACGAAACTCACCTGATCGGCAAAGAAGTTAAGTTTGATACAAAGTTGAGTTATAGTCGCTCGATGTTCGCTTTGCGTCCAAAACCTAAATATCGATCATGTACATTCACATCAACACACATAAACACATATACGTAGTTATCAAATACTCGGCAAAAACCTAATTAGGTTTCCAAAGTGGTTCTCGACGTTAAGTGACTTCTAAGACTCTTAATCAATGTTAAATAAGTTAAGAAGTGATTTAGATCGAAGCCCGATACGTTATTAGGGTTCTGGAAGTCAACTAGGTCAAACAAGAAAATCAGAAAATTACAACTGGCGTAAGCTACGCCCCTATGGGCCGTAACTTACGCCCATACAAAGTTCAAGTGAAAGGGGGCGTAAACAGAAGCAATTTGGTGTAATGAAAATGGAGAGCACCGTAAGGTACGCCCACATTTGGCGTAAGGTACGCCCAAAGAAAATATAACTGGCGTAACTTACGCCCCATAGGGTCGTAGGTTACGCCCCTTACTGGGCAGCAATACGATCAGGAGCATTTTATGCAGAAAAACAAGAACCCAAAACCCTAAATCGCATTGCAAGATTAAAGGACTCATTTTGATGTTACATTCGACCTTCTAACACCTAAATACACTTACCCAAACCCATATTTCATTCCATAACATCATCAAATCTTCCAAATCGAACAAACCCTAATTAAACCCTAATTAACCCAAAACTCATTTTAAGGCGATTTAGAACTTGTAAATGTACGAGATGACTAGAAACGAGTAAACTAACATAAATAGAAGTAAATGGGATGAATTAGACTTACCAAAACTTCCTTCTCGAGCTAGAACCCGAATTGGGTCAAAATGGGTAAAACCTTGCACTATGACTTTTGATTCTTCGATATGGTGACAAAGAGATGAAGACGATGATGATTCTCGAGTTAAACTAGTTCCAAAACGCCAAATGATGATAGAGAAATGAAGAACTAAAGATGGATGGTCTTGCTTTTTACTTGGAGAGAAAAGAGAAGAGAGAAAAGAGAAGAGAATGAAATGTGTGGTGAGAGGAAGAGATAAGGGGAAGGGAAATGGGTCAAGAGGGCTGGTGGGTCGTGGATAACCCACGGGTCGACCCGTTTCTCTTCCTAAGCCAAAATACACATCGTTAGGCATTTAAACACCGATTAAAACATATTATCGACCCGACGAACATACCACATTGTCATTTAATCACGAAACGAACCAAATATTTCATTAACTTAAATTGTTAGTCAAATTGCACGTAAAGTCAAACGGTCAAAACTCACGGATGTTACATTATTCCCCCGTCAAAAGAATTTCGTCCCGAAATTCAACAAATCACTAATCGTTAAACAAATGTGGGTACTTAGGCCTCAACTCTAACGGTCTCCACCACACATCGACCCACTTCCTTCGTAGCATGCGAGCTAGTTGGGCCATTCTCTTAGCTTGAGAAATTGTTCTTGTCATTCCAATTACTATTCCAAGCCCGCTGCATTGGCTTTCTTTGATTCTTGGCTCATCCAGTGGAGAGTAACACCTCTACTACCCAATGCTTCGGTTAGTGACATTCGAATACTCGCGTAACAACCGTCATTGCACAAGATTTCCGCCATGGTCATAAGCACATTTTCTTCACATGTGATCAGGTCTCAAGTCGGGTTGAGTACCCGTTGCTCATTGGATGGCTCCCTGAATTAGAGTCAAGCGACTTTCTTTATCTGAAATGATAGGAATCGGATCTCTGTGCACCTACACCATTTCTTCTACATACTAATGTGCCAAGTTGTCAGATTTTACCGGTTTCGTCGTATCGTGACCACTTCTTGTCGTTGGCGACTTCATGGCGAAGTCCATTACAATTTGTTTTCCTTCAAATCTTTCTCCCGATCTTTCACTACACACTTATTCATATCTCAGAAGTCTATAAGGGTTTTGACTACGCGCGCGATGTTAGGAAGTTAGGCATATACGAAATTTCAGGTATTGAGATGGGACAAGCCCGGTAAGTCACCCGGAAAAGCCTCGGGAGACTCAAGATTAGCAGAGACGACGTTAGTTTTCAGATTCTTGATCATACATTAAAGAACAAAATAATCAAATTATAAAAGAATTAAGAGATATTAAGAAAAACATTCCTAGTAAACAAGAAATACAACAGTTAAGTTATTTGTTAGAAAATAATAAACCAACAGCTATAATAAATAAGATAGAAAAACAGGTTACAAATCAAGTAGAATTATTAGAAACAGTTAAAAAGATAGTTGAAAGTTAAAAAACTGGATTTAGTAGAATATAAAAAAGCTTTAGAAGACGCTAATAAATATAAACCAATAGAAAATACAGAAGAAATTACAGGTTTTACCAAGTATTCGGGAACAGGTTACAAATCAAGTAGAATTATTAGAAACAGTTAAAAAGATAGTTGAAAGTTAAAAAACTGGATTTAGTAGAATATAAAAAAGCTTTAGAAGACGCTAATAAATATAAACCAATAGAAAATACAGAAGAAATTACAGGTTTTACCAAGTATTCGGGAACAGGTAAAAGCGATAAAATATATCCAAGTTTGTTTAATTTTATAATTAGTTTATTATTACAGATTATTGAAAAGTTAAATAAATTACTTTATAAAGATAATCAAATAATTGAAAGATTAGACAAATTAGTTAAAAACAAGGAAACTAGACAAGAATTAGATAGTGAAGTTGACAAACTCACAAACGCATTAAATAAATTAAAAATTAACGATATTAAAATAGAGAAAAAGCAACAGCCCTATAAACATTGGTTACCAAGGAAATGAATAATAATAGATCTTTTTTAGGAAGAAGTCGTACAATACAGGAAGCTAGAGCTTCAACTAGTAATATACAGGATACTATTTCATCAGAATCATTGATAAATAGAATTATTAGAAGAGGATCAAATTCAAACAGTAATCAAAATATTGTACAATTAGAAGAAGAAATAGATTTAGACAGAAATATTAATCTATATAATCAACATCAATTAGAAATACTAAATCCAAGAGTATTATATCAAATAGGAAGGTTACAGATAAATACATCATTAATAAAAAGCTCTAGAGAAGAAAGTTTGAGAGTAATTGACAGGACAGTTACTATAGATTTGTTTGCTCCAGATACTATACAAAAAATAAAACAGTCAGGAAAACATTTTTCACATATAGGATTAGTAGTTATAGGAATAAAAGCTTTGGGTAGAAAAAATTTAGGAACAAAATTATTAGCATTATTATTAGATAAAAGTTGGACAACAGATTTAAAAAAGGCAATAATTTCAGGAATGGAAGTAGATCTTAGCCAAAATACAGCATTATTTTATTGTGCACCAGATATATTAAAAAATATAAAAGATTTACAGAATATTAAAATAGCTTTACAAACTAAAGGTTATGAAAATTACCAAGGTGATAATCTTGTAGTTAGTATAGGAGTATTAGGAAGAGCAAGTAATAGATCAGGTATGAAATATAAAATAAATATTGAAGGAATAGTTAATACTATAGCTTCAAAATCAATACAAATGATAAATCCAACAAAAATAGATCCTGAAGAATTAGCAGGACTAGAATGGAATTTAGATGAATTAAAAGAACAGAATAATGAGATTTTAGTACCAAAAACAAGTATTATATATGAAGGATTAAATGGATCACAGAGTCTTAGATTTGTTAATTTTACAAAAGAAGCCCCTAAAGATGAAAATAATACAGAGACAGAATATAGTTATATGGCTATAATAGATTATGATACAGAACCAATATATGATACAGAAAATGAAGAAGAAGATAGTGAAAATATATTAGATATAGGATTTAATAAATTTATAAAAGAAGAATATGATTATAGTTTAATAGAATGTTTAGAAGAAGAGGAAAGTACAATATATAAAACAGAACAAATTAATAAAACAATAGATCAAATAATAAATAGAAAATTTACAGAACATGATATACAAGAACAAGTAGATGACATGTTAATAGAATGTATGACAGAATTGGGATTAACATATGAACAAAGTTATAATAAATTACAAGAATATTTTAATTTACCACTAGTTACAGATATTTCAGAAGGAAAAGTTATGATATCAGATTTTTATAAACAAGAACAAACATTTGTTAATATACAAGATACAGTAATGATCCCAAACAATAAAAGACCTAAAATTGAATATACTACAAGTACATCTCATACAACACATGATTACATGGGAAGAGAACCTTGGGCAACACCTTCAACAACATACCAAGGAGAAGCTAGTACAATAGGAAAAGGAAGTAGATTACCAATAGGAAATATTTACAGTGGAAGTATGTTATTTATAGAAAGACAAAAACCACAATTATGGGCAGATGAAATATTAGCATGGGAACAAACAGTAGTTAGAATGTGGGAAACAAATAAAAGAGAAGGAATGGATATGTTTGCATACTTAGAAACAACATTAGGACCAGCAGCATTAGGTTTATGGCAGAGTAAAAAAGCTACAAGTCCAGAAGAAATTAACAACTTAAAAGCCTTAGGAGATAACCCATTTAATTTTACATCAGAAATTAGAACTCTCATATTAGGAGTAGATCCGGCAAAAAACAATACTCTATTACAAGATTCAGCCATTAGAAATTTAGAACAATTAAGTATAGCAAATATGAAATATATTAACGAATATACACAAGATTTCATTAGATTATTAGCACAAACAGGACAGGGAATGGATGACAACTTATGTGATAAATATTTCATAAAATTACCAGGAGATTTAGGAAAGGTAATACATGAATCGTGGAAACAGAATAATAGTAATATACAGGATACTATTTCATCAGAATCATTGATAAATAGAATTATTAGAAGAGGATCAAATTCAAACAGTAATCAAAATATTGTACAATTAGAAGAAGAAATAGATTTAGACAGAAATATTAATCTATATAATCAACATCAATTAGAAATACTAAATCCAAGAGTATTATATCAAATAGGAAGGTTACAGATAAATACATCATTAATAAAAAGCTCTAGAGAAGAAAGTTTGAGAGTAATTGACAGGACAGTTACTATAGATTTGTTTGCTCCAGATACTATACAAAAAATAAAACAGTCAGGAAAACATTTTTCACATATAGGATTAGTAGTTATAGGAATAAAAGCTTTGGGTAGAAAAAATTTAGGAACAAAATTATTAGCATTATTATTAGATAAAAGTTGGACAACAGATTTAAAAAAGGCAATAATTTCAGGAATGGAAGTAGATCTTAGCCAAAATACAGCATTATTTTATTGTGCACCAGATATATTAAAAAATATAAAAGATTTACAGAATATTAAAATAGCTTTACAAACTAAAGGTTATGAAAATTACCAAGGTGATAATCTTGTAGTTAGTATAGGAGTATTAGGAAGAGCAAGTAATAGATCAGGTATGAAATATAAAATAAATATTGAAGGAATAGTTAATACTATAGCTTCAAAATCAATACAAATGATAAATCCAACAAAAATAGATCCTGAAGAATTAGCAGGACTAGAATGGAATTTAGATGAATTAAAAGAACAGAATAATGAGATTTTAGTACCAAAAACAAGTATTATATATGAAGGATTAAATGGATCACAGAGTCTTAGATTTGTTAATTTTACAAAAGAAGCCCCTAAAGATGAAAATAATACAGAGACAGAATATAGTTATATGGCTATAATAGATTATGATACAGAACCAATATATGATACAGAAAATGAAGAAGAAGATAGTGAAAATATATTAGATATAGGATTTAATAAATTTATAAAAGAAGAATATGATTATAGTTTAATAGAATGTTTAGAAGAAGAGGAAAGTACAATATATAAAACAGAACAAATTAATAAAACAATAGATCAAATAATAAATAGAAAATTTACAGAACATGATATACAAGAACAAGTAGATGACATGTTAATAGAATGTATGACAGAATTGGGATTAACATATGAACAAAGTTATAATAAATTACAAGAATATTTTAATTTACCACTAGTTACAGATATTTCAGAAGGAAAAGTTATGATATCAGATTTTTATAAACAAGAACAAACATTTGTTAATATACAAGATACAGTAATGATCCCAAACAATAAAAGACCTAAAATTGAATATACTACAAGTACATCTCATACAACACATGATTACATGGGAAGAGAACCTTGGGCAACACCTTCAACAACATACCAAGGAGAAGCTAGTACAATAGGAAAAGGAAGTAGATTACCAATAGGAAATATTTACAGTGGAAGTATGTTATTTATAGAAAGACAAAAACCACAATTATGGGCAGATGAAATATTAGCATGGGAACAAACAGTAGTTAGAATGTGGGAAACAAATAAAAGAGAAGGAATGGATATGTTTGCATACTTAGAAACAACATTAGGACCAGCAGCATTAGGTTTATGGCAGAGTAAAAAAGCTACAAGTCCAGAAGAAATTAACAACTTAAAAGCCTTAGGAGATAACCCATTTAATTTTACATCAGAAATTAGAACTCTCATATTAGGAGTAGATCCGGCAAAAAACAATACTCTATTACAAGATTCAGCCATTAGAAATTTAGAACAATTAAGTATAGCAAATATGAAATATATTAACGAATATACACAAGATTTCATTAGATTATTAGCACAAACAGGACAGGGAATGGATGACAACTTATGTGATAAATATTTCATAAAATTACCAGGAGATTTAGGAAAGGTAATACATGAATCGTGGAAACAGAATAATAGTAATATACAGAATTTAGGAATAGGACCTAGAGTTACACATACATTTGTAATATTAGAAGAAAAATGTAAAGAATTAGTATTACAAGAACAGATAAAAAAGAATGCTTTTGCGTTTTGTAAAACAGCTATTTATACACCACAAGCTTATGGACACAATGATTATAAGAAGAAAAAATTAAGAAAAAGTACAACATACAAAAAGGAATATAAACCATATTATAAAAATAAATATGTTAAAAAACCACAAACAAGAAAATGTAGATGCTTTATATGTGGAAATGAAAATCATTTAGCAAATAAATGCCCTGATAGAGGAAAAAATATAGAAAGAAGTAATTTAGTAGAACAAATAGGCGAATATGAAATAGAATTAGTAGAAGCAGGAGATTCAGATAATGAATCAATTTACAGTATATATAGCGATAATGAAGATGATAAAACAGTAGCAAAAGTAACTTATACATATATGAATACTGAACAAAAAGAATGTATACATAAATGGATAAATAGAAGAGGAAATAATCATATAAAATGTTACATATGTGGAAAATGGCCAAGTATAGAAAAAAGATCACAGTGTGCTAGTTGTTTTAATGAAATATGTTGTTTATGTCTTAAAGAAATATTCAACATAGATATAACAGAAGAACAATCAATACAAGTAAATACAGGAACATATAATGATAAAATAAAATTTTTAGAATTAAAAGCAGAATTACATGATTATAAATTAAAAGAATTAGAAAATAAAATAAATCACTTACAAGAATTAATTGAAAAAAGAAAACAATTAGAACAAGAAATAACACAAATGAGTGAATTAATGCCAGAAGAAACTACACATTTACAAACAAATACAGGATTTACAAATATGATACATTTACAGTGTAGATTATGGATAGATAATAATACATTTTTTGATCTAACAGGAGTATTAGATACAGGAGCTACTAAAAACTTAATTTCTTATAGCTTAATACCAGAAAAATATCATAAGAAATTACCTTATTTATTAAATAATAGAACAATAGAAAATAGAATAATACCAATTACTCATTGTTTAGAACAAACAAAAATACAGTTTTTAGACTTTTCAGGAAATTATAGTATAAAATATGAAATGCCACAAATAATAATTAATCCACAAAATATAAAATCAAAAGATTTTGTTATAGGATTAAATTTTATATTTAATTTACAAGGAGCTATTACAATTTCTAAAAACATGATAACACTTAGTAAAAATACTTATAGTTATCCAACACTTAGATATACACAGACATCAGAGTTTGCACAAAAGCGTGGTGGACAAGGAAATTTAGAATTTCTAAAAACACAAGATAAAAATTCACCAAGAATAGAAAATGAATCTATAAAATTATTAACAGAATTCATGTCACATGAATTAGAAAAAGGGAAAGATGTTAGTAAAAGTATAAATTATCCTATAATATTACACTTAGAAAAAATAGGATTAATAGGTGAAGATATTAAAAAATCAACAGTTAAATACATTTGTAAATTTAAATTAAAAAACCCAGACATTATAATCAGAACAGCAAATATAGAATATAGTCCATTAGATAAAGAAGAATTTAAAAAACAGATACCAGAAATGTTAGAACAAAAATTAATTAGAAAATCTGAAAGTCCTCATAGATCAACAGCCTTTGTAGTAAGAAACCATAATGAAATTAAAAGAGGAAAAGCTAGAATCGTATACAATTATAAAAGATTAAACGATAATACAGAAGATGATGGATACAATATTCCAAACAAAGATAGTTTGATAAATTTGATACAAAAAAAGAAAGTATTTTCAAAATTTGATTTAAAATCAGGATATAATCAATTACAGTTAGAAGAAAATTTTAAACCATGGACAGCATTTACATGTTCTGAAGGCCAATTTGAATGGAATGTTCTTAGTTTTGGTCTAAAGAATGCACCATCAATTTTTCAAAGATTTATGGACAGTATATTTCTTAAATATGATTTTTGTCTAGTTTATATTGACGATATTTTAGTTGCCAGCGAAACAGTGCAGGAACATGAGAGACATTTACAACAGATCTTCGAAGAGATTAAAAAGAATGGTATAGTAGTTTCAAAAAGAAAAATGGAGTTATTTAAAAGAAAAATATCATTTTTAGGGCTAGAAATAGGTAATGGTAAAATAGAGTTACAACCACACATTTCTACAAAAATATTAGAATTTCCAGAAAAATTTGAAAATCTTAAACAAATTCAAGCATTTTTGGGATTAGTTAATTATGCTAGAAAATTCATCCCAAATCTTTCAAAATTAGTAGGACCCTTATATAGTAAAACTACTAAAAAAAAGAAAGTATTTTCAAAATTTGATTTAAAATCAGGATATAATCAATTACAGTTAGAAGAAAATTTTAAACCATGGACAGCATTTACATGTTCTGAAGGCCAATTTGAATGGAATGTTCTTAGTTTTGGTCTAAAGAATGCACCATCAATTTTTCAAAGATTTATGGACAGTATATTTCTTAAATATGATTTTTGTCTAGTTTATATTGACGATATTTTAGTTGCCAGCGAAACAGTGCAGGAACATGAGAGACATTTACAACAGATCTTCGAAGAGATTAAAAAGAATGGTATAGTAGTTTCAAAAAGAAAAATGGAGTTATTTAAAAGAAAAATATCATTTTTAGGGCTAGAAATAGGTAATGGTAAAATAGAGTTACAACCACACATTTCTACAAAAATATTAGAATTTCCAGAAAAATTTGAAAATCTTAAACAAATTCAAGCATTTTTGGGATTAGTTAATTATGCTAGAAAATTCATCCCAAATCTTTCAAAATTAGTAGGACCCTTATATAGTAAAACTACTAAAAATGGTCAAAGGCATTTTAATACAGAAGATATAAAGTTAGTAAAAACAATTAAAGAAGCAGTAAAACAAATTAAACCTTTAGAATTACCATTTGTAACATCCGTGAATTTTGACCCGTTGACTTTACGTGTAATTTGACTAACAATTTTGTTGAATGAATTAATTGGGTCCATTTTGTGATTATATGACTATATGGTATGTTACTCGGGTCGATGGTGTGTTTAATCGGCGTTTAATTGTGTTAATGTTAGTGTTTTGGCTTGAGAGGAGAAACGGGTCGGCCCGTGGGTCATCCACGACCCATCAGCCTTGACCCATTTCCCCTCCCTTATCCCCCCTTTACCATTCACTTTCTATCTATCTATCTACTTCCATTTCCTCTCAAGCAAAAGAAAACCATTCCATCTCTTCATCTTTTCTTGCATCGATTTAGTGTTAGAACTGATATAACTTTAGAATCATAGTCATCTTCATCTCATTATCGTCATATTGAAGAATCAAAAGCCAAGTTCTAGCATTTTTACCCATTTTGACCTAATTTCGGGTTCTAGCTCAAGGAGGAGTTTTGGTAAGTCTAATTCATCTCATTTGTACCTACTTATGTTTGTTTATGCATTTCTAGTCATCTTGAACATTTACAAGTCCTAAATCGGCTTAAATCTTGTTTTAGGTCAAATTAGGGTTAAATTAGGGTTTGGAGGTTTTGGGTGTGATTTTGATGTTTTGGTCGAAATTATGGTTTGGATTATGTGTATTTATGGTTAATGATGCTTAGTTATGCTTCAAAACAAGTTACAAGTCTTTACAAATCGTTTTGGTATGGTTTAGGTTGAAATTGGGGGTTTTGGTTCGTGTTTCCTGCATAAACTGCAGGTACTGACTGCAGAAAGAGGCCACTGCGGCGCAGTGGCATGGCCTTAGCCCACTGCGGCGCAGTGCCTAGGCTCTGGTCTAGGTTCGACTTAGCCACTGCGGCGCAGTGAGCATGGTTCTGGCTCACTGCGGCGCAGTGGATAGGTTCTGTGAAAATATGCGCGTCGATTTTCAAACGTTAATAACTTTTGATCCGTAACTCCAAACAAGTCTTATGACCTATCGTTGGAATCGTAAGAGAGTCTAGTTTCTAGTAGTAACACTCTTTTTTGTATGAATCTCTTCTCATTTCTAAAAAGGTCAAGTCGAATGCGTCTTGTTCCTACTCGTTAAAGTTGTAAAGGTGTTTAGGGTTTGTGACTTGACTTAATTGTGCTAAACCAACTTGTTTATGATTGTAGAGTTGACATTACGGTATTATGATGTATAATTATAGGTTATGGACGTGTGGATCCTAATACTCGTTTGTAATCTTATACTAGCTTCTTTGCCGGACAAGGTGAGTTTCGTATCTCCCTACTCGCTTGAGATTCGGGCTGAAAAGTGTAAACTTGCGTGCTTACTTACGTTGTTGATTGATTGATGGATTTGGTTTAAATGTTTGATTGATGAGACGGTTTATCACGTTGTTTGACTTAGTTTATGGTGGTTAAGTATTTCATTTATATTAGGATAGACGTACATACATGGAAGTCGGTTATGCCTTCATTGGGTTTTAGATGTGGTGGGAAGGCTGCGAGTGACCCTATATATAAGCATCTGGGACTCGAAGAAAGTAGAATCCTCTTAAGTGTATGTACGTATAGTTGGTTTAAATTGTGGTTAGTTGCTTATGTTTGTTGAATGTTGATCGTTGGCTTATGTTTGTCGAATATTGATTGTTGGCTCAGGTTCATTATATGTTGATTGTTGGTTTATGATTGATGCATTTACAATTGATTGTAAGCATTGCATACATTGCTGATGAGCCCTCGGCAGGGGATTGCCGACATCCTGGTGTATAGATGTATGCACCCATTTTGGATGTAGATCTTGACCCCGAGTATATAGACATATATATCTCGATGTTTTTGAGATGCCGCTTTGTTCATGGTGATGACAAGCGAGTATCGTTGCATAGGTGAGCGGAGATCACGCATAAGATAGGCATTTGGCTTACTTACGCATATGGCATTGCATTGATACTCATATCATTTATGCATTTCTTATTACACGCTTTTTGTACTTGTGTAACCTTGGTGTTGGACATTATTGTGTTTCTTGGAGGCTCACTGTAAGTCATGTTTAGCCTCCACTCGTACTTTACGATTTGTGTCTATGGTTCCTTGTGGACCATTACTACGAACTCACCAACCTTGTGTTGACTATGCTTAGTACACTTTTCAGGTAATCAGGTTATCCCTGGGCGTGGAGTATAGTTGCTTGCTTGTTGTTTAACCCGGGCTTTGGACTTGATGAATCAAGGATTCATAGACCGTCTCTTTTGCATTATACTTAGGATCGTTTTGCCATCATCCGGATGTTCTTTTGTTAACTTTGATGGTTATTTGCTCCTTATGTATTTTGGCACTTATTTCGGATTGTTATGGATTCACTGAATCCTTATTTGCATTTAGTGGTTCTATTGTAATTCCACCTTGCGCTATGTGATTTCCGTGATATTCTGAGCCTCGGCTTGGGGTGTTACAGAATGGTGGCCCATGTGTGGTCGTAGAGAATTAGGCGGTTTGACCTAGACTACGGCTTAAGTTAAAACTCTTCATATAGCATGCATGGTTAGGAAATTTGTGTGCAATGTGAATTATGTGAATCCCCGTGTGAGTTCGTAGTTAAGACCACTTGTGTGATAACTTGAATTCAATGTGATGAATGTGGATTATGGTTAACATGGTTTGTTGTTGTTAATTGTTGAGACTAATTTGATGATTTAGGGCAAAATAAAGGGATGCCATTAACTTAGTATAATATTGTGGCAACCCTAAAAGAACTCGATCAACTCTTTTATGGTTACCCGATATTATAGCAAGTTCATGACATCGTGGATTGCGCACGTGTGGCTTAAAGTATAATAAGGAACCGATATGCTTAATGGAAGTTGATTAGGTGGAAGGTTAGCCATTGGTACACCTTGTATACATACCCGGTCAATAACTAGAGAGCATATCGAATTCGGATTATACTCTGAATCATTCGTGTTAGTTGTTTGATTGCATGATGTAATGAGCATGATTACTTGAATTAATGATGAAGTATTGTAATAAATTCAACTTGATGTTATGATATGTAAAAATCCTTTATGATTCTAACACTGTTGCCTTAGCATAATGTTATGAAATGAGTATGTGGTATCGGTATGAGGGCATTGACTACTTGTGTGACTAACATGTGAGCATTTGAGACTAACTCTCGAGTCAACGTGTCACTTGTTTTATAGAAATGGTGAGACCAAGGAGAGTCGGAACGAACTATAGGGCTGAAGAGGAAGAACCTCAACCGGAAGCTCAACAGGAAGTACAAGGAGGTAGGGGCCGTGGTAGGGGCCGTGGTAGGGGTCGTGGTAGGGGCCAAGGAAGGGGTCGTGGTGAAGTTCCTGAGCCAAATATGGCTGAGGTGATCGCTCAAACGATCGCCAATATCATGCCAACCATTGTTGCTCAAGTCACGGCAAATCTTGGGCAAAATAATGTGGCTCAAAACAACGAAGCTCCAGAAAATGAAAATAACGAAAATGTTCAACCTCATGCCGAAGAAAATGAAGAAGAGGGACCAGTGGGAGTTGGTAACGGTATGCCCATGTATAATCGACATGGAGGATACCGTCAAGGGTGTATATTTAAAGACTTTAAAAGTTGTGGGGCACCGGAGTTCGATGGGAAAGGGGTCCCACGGAATGTATAAGGTGGTTTGAGGCGATAGAGGCGGTGATTGAAAGGAGTCATTGCACCTATGATGACCGGATTTCCTATGCATCCGGCATGTTTAGACATGACGCCTTGAGTTGGTGGAACCAAGAAATAACGTTGGGGCGGACTCATAATTTGGAATGGATTGACTTCAAGAACAAAGTGAAAGCAAAGTTTTGTCCTCCGTATGAACTACAAAACTTAACCATTGAGTTTGCAAATCTCAACATGGAGGGAGCCGATTACAAGGGCTATGTTAGACGATTTCAAGAGTTGTCTACCCTCATTTCTCACTTGGTGGGTACCGAGCCTCAGGCCATCCAGAAGTTCGTATTGGGCTTGAATCCTCAAGTCCGATCTTATGTAAACTCCAACATGCCTACTTCTTTGGCTAATGCAGTTAACCAAGCCGGGAGTGTGACTGAAGATTTATTGAGAAGTGGTGTTTTGAGCAAATCCTCATCAAATAAGAGGAAAGAAGTGGGAGAATCGAGCGGGGTAAAGAAAGTGGGGAGGTTTGACCCCAAAAATGCAAATAGGGGTAGGGTGATGGCGGCGGTGGAACCGGCCAGGAAAGCTTATACTGGACCCCATCCTTTCTGTGGGAGATGCAACCAACACCACCCCGCCAATGCCCAATGCAGAGCATGCTTTAATTGTAACCAAGCGGGGCACTTCGCCAGGGAGTGTAGGGTTCCAAGAGCGGGCCCAGTGAATGTGGCTCCTATTCGGGCCGTTCCTCCTCAAGGCAACCAACGAAGAGGAGAATGTTTTGAATGTGGTAGTCGTGACCACTACCGTAATAATTGTCCTCGATGGGTGGGACAACAAGTTCAAGTAGCCGTCCACCCCAACCAACTCCAAATGGTCGGGCCTAACCAAAACCGGGGACAACAAGGCCACCAAGTGCAACCACGCGGCCGAGCCTTTGCGGCCAATGCAAATGAAGCCCGCAATGATCCTAATGTAGTAGCAGGTACTTTTCTCCTTAATGGTCACTATGCAACCGTCCTATTTGATTCCGGGGCCGATTATAGCCTCGTGTCCTCTAACTTTGTTCCTTTGATTGATGTGAATCCTTGTGCTTTAAACTATGTGCTTGACATTGAAATGGTAAATGGGTCACTAACTAAAATTAGTCAAATACTTCGCGATTGTGTCTTGACTTTGGAAGATGTCGATTTCTTCATAGACCTTATGCCTTTGGATATTGGGAGTTTTGATGTTATTGTGGGTATGGATTGGTTGATGGCGGTAAATGCAACCATTGATTGTGGCGAGAGAGTTGTTAAGATACCTTTGACTAACGGTAGAATTCTTAGGGTTCAAGGTGAAATCTCCGATTCCTCTAATTCTAAAGTCTTTAGTGCTAGCGTCACAAGGGTAGAATTGAAGACCGTTCCTATTGTTTGTGAATTTCCCGATGTTTTTCCGGATGACTTGTCGGGGTTACCTCCAACTCGTGAACTAGACTTTCGTATTAATCTTATCCCCGAAGCCGCGCCCGTAGCAAAAGCTCCGTATAGACTAGCCTTAACCGAAATGCAAGAGCTACAAACTCAACTCAAGGAACTCCAAGAGAAGGGTTTCATTCGCCCTAGTCAATCTCCTTGGGGTGCTCCTGTTCTCTTCGTCAAAAAGAAAGATGGGTCCTTCAGAATGTGTATCGATTACCGGGAATTAAACAAGCTCACAGTGAAGAACTGGTATCCTCTCCCAAGAATTGATGACTTATTTGATCAACTTCAAGGTGCTAAGCACTTCTCTAAAATAGATCTTCGCTCGGGTTATCATCAACTCCGGGTACATGAAGATGATATCCCCAAAACGGCTTTTCGCACAAGGTATGGTTATTTTGAATTCACCGTGATGCCTTTTGGGTTGACTAATGCACCGGCGGTGTTCATGGACTTGATGAACCGGGTGTGTCAACCATACTTAGACAAGTCTGTCATTGTGTTCATTGACGACATACTTGTATACTCGAAGACAAAGGAGGAGCATGTTGAGCACTTGCGTGAAGTGCTCGAGTTCCTAAGAAAAGAGAAGTTGTATGGCAAATTCTCCAAGTGTGAGTTTTGGTTGGAAGAGGTCCACTTTCTTGGTCACGTAGTGAGCAAAGATGGTATTCATGTGGACCCAAGCAAGATTGAAGCGGTAAAGAATTGGAGAAGACCCGAAACGCCATCCGAAATCCGTCAATTCCTTGGATTGGCGGGTTACTATAGAAGATTCATTGAAAACTTCTCCCATATTGCACAACCACTCACCCTCTTGACTCAAAAAGATAGAAACTTTGAATGGGGCGAAAGACAAGAAAACGCCTTCCAAACTCTTAAAGATATGTTGTGTGACGCTCCTATTTTAACGCTACCGAATGGGATCGAAGATTTTGTTGTTTATTGTGATGCTTCAGGACAAGGGTTGGGTTGTGTTCTTATGCAAAGGGGTAAAGTCATTGCTTATGCCTCTCGTCAATTGAAGGTGCATGAGAAGAACTACCCGACACATGATTTGGAATTGGGAGCGGTTGTGTTTGCTTTGAAGTGTTGGAGACATTATCTCTATGGCACCAAATGTGTGATTTATACCGATCACAAAAGTCTTCAACACATCTTCAACCAAAGTGAATTGAATATGAGGCAAAGGCGTTGGCTTGAACTATTTAGTGATTATGATTGTGACATCCGATATCACCCGGGCAAGGCAAATGTAGTAGCCGATGCCTTGAGCCGAAAAGAGAGAGTGAAACCAAGACGGGCTAGAGCTATGAGCCTCACGGTGGGGTCAAATATTCGTGACCGGATTATTGAAGCCCAAATTCAAGCCACCCTACCGGAAAACTTTGGAGACGAAAACCTAGATGGCATGGAACAACAATTCAACCGGAAGAATGATAATGGGCTATACATGGTTGAAAGACTTTGGGTTCCTATTTTCGGTGACTTAAGAACACTTATTATGAATGAAGCTCACCTATCGCCCTATTCGGTCCATCCCGGGTCGGATAAAATGTACTTTGACTTGAAAGACTTGTATTGGTGGCCGGGCATGAAGCGTGACGTGGCTAAGTATGTGAGTGAGTGTCTTACTTGCTTACAAGTCAAAGCCGATCACAAGAAGCCACCCGGATTGTTGGTACAACCGGTGATGCCCGAATGGAAGTGGGAACATATTTCAATGGACTTCATTACTAAACTACCGAAGACGAGAAGCGGTCGTGACACGATTTGGGTGATAGTAGATCGGTTAACGAAGTCGGCTCACTTTTTAGCCATTCGTGAAACCGATAAATTTGACACATTGGCTTGTTTGTACATCAAGGAAGTAATATCTAAGCATGGAGTGCCGATTTCCATCATCTCTGATAGAGATGCCCGTTTCAAATCAAACTTTTGGGAAGCTTTTCAAAAAGCCATGGGTACTCGACTTGACATGAGCACGACGTTTCACCCTCAAACGGATGGGCAAACAGAGAGAACCATTCAAACACTTGAAGATATGTTGAGGGCTTGTGCAATTGATTTCGGTGGAAGTTGGGAAGACCATTTGCCACTAGTTGAGTTTTCATACAACAATAGTTATCATGCTACCATTCAAATGGCGCCCTTTAAGGCCCTGTACGGTAGGGTATGTCGTTCTCCTCTAGCTTGGGCGGAAATTGGAGAGAGTCAACTTATCGGGCCAGAAATTGTGATTGAAACGACCAAGGTAATATCTCAAATTAAGGAGAAGTTGCAATTGGCCCGTGAACGTCAAAAGAAGTATGCCGATGTGAGGCGGAGACCATTGGAGTTTGAAATTGGTGATTATGTGCTTTTGAAGGTGTCACCTTGGAAAGGGGTTGTACGTTTTGTGAAGTGGGGAAAACTTGCACCAAGGTATATTGGTCCTTTCAAGATTCTTGAACGGGTTGGAAAAGTTGCTTATCGGCTAGAATTGCCTCAAGAGCTTAACGGTGTGCATGATGTGTTTCATATTTGTAACTTGCGCAAGTGTTTGGCGGATCCTACACATCATGTGCCTATGGACGAAATTAGGGTTGATTCGAATTTGAACTTTGTTGAAGAGCCGGTGGAGATCTTGGATCGTCAAGAAAAGAAACTCAAGAACAAACGCTACACGATTGTTAAGGTTAGGTGGAATGCTAGACGTGGAGCCGAGTACACTTGGGAGCGAGAGGATCATATGAAGTCTAAGTATCCGCATTTATTTAATAATTAGTGTCTTGTTGAATTTCGGGACGAAATTCTTTCAACGGGGGAATAATGTAACATCCGTGAATTTTGACCCGTTGACTTTACGTGTAATTTGACTAACAATTTTGTTGAATGAATTAATTGGGTCCATTTTGTGATTATATGACTATATGGTATGTTACTCGGGTCGATGGTGTGTTTAATCGGCGTTTAATTGTGTTAATGTTAGTGTTTTGGCTTGAGAGGAGAAACGGGTCGGCCCGTGGGTCATCCACGACCCATCAGCCTTGACCCATTTCCCCTCCCTTATCCCCCCTTTACCATTCACTTTCTATCTATCTATCTACTTCCATTTCCTCTCAAGCAAAAGAAAACCATTCCATCTCTTCATCTTTTCTTGCATCGATTTAGTGTTAGAACTGATATAACTTTAGAATCATAGTCATCTTCATCTCATTATCGTCATATTGAAGAATCAAAAGCCAAGTTCTAGCATTTTTACCCATTTTGACCTAATTTCGGGTTCTAGCTCAAGGAGGAGTTTTGGTAAGTCTAATTCATCTCATTTGTACCTACTTATGTTTGTTTATGCATTTCTAGTCATCTTGAGCATTTACAAGTCCTAAATCGACTTAAATCTTGTTTTAGGTCAAATTAGGGTTAAATTAGGGTTTGGAGGTTTTGGGTGTGATTTTGATGTTTTGGTCGAAATTATGGTTTGGATTATGTGTATTTATGGTTAATGATGCTTAGTTATGCTTCAAAACAAGTTACAAGTCTTTACAAATCGTTTTGGTATGGTTTAGGTTGAAATTGGGGGTTTTGGTTCGTGTTTCCTGCATAAACTGCAGGTACTGACTGCAGAAAGAGGCCACTGCGGCGCAGTGGCATGGCCTTAGCCACTGCGGCGCAGTGGCATGGCCTTAGCCACTGCGGCGCAGTGCCTAGGCTCTGGTCTGGGTTCGACTTAGCCACTGCGGCGCAGTGAGCATGGTTCTGGCTCACTGCGGCGCAGTGGATAGGTTCTGTGAAAATATGCGCGTCGATTTTCAAACGTTAATAACTTTTGATCCGTAACTCCAAACAAGTCTTATGACCTATCGTTGGAATCGTAAAAGAGTCTAGTTTCTAGTAGTAACACTCTTTTTTGTATGAATCTCTTCTCATTTCTAAAAAGGTCGAGTCGAATGCGTCTTGTTCCTACTCGTTAAAGTTGTAAAGGTGTTTAGGGTTTGTGACTTGACTTAATTGTGCTAAACCAACTTGTTTATGATTGTAGAGTTGACATTGTGGTATTATGATGTATAATTATAGGTTGTGGACGTGTGGATCCTAATACTCGTTTGTAATCTTATACTAGCTTCTTTGCCGGACAAGGTGAGTTTCGTATCTCCCTACTCGTTTGAGATTCGGGCTGAAAAGTGTAAACTTGCGTGCTTACTTACGTTGTTGATTGATTGATGGATTTGGTTTAAATGTTTGATTGATGAGACGGTTTATCACGTTGTTTGACTTAGTTTATGGTGGTTAAGTATTTCATTTATATTAGGATAGACGTACATACATGGAAGTCGGTTATGCCTTCATTGGGTTTTAGATGTGGTGGGAAGGCTACGGGTGACCCTATATATAAGCATCTGGGACTCGAAGAAAGTAGAATCCTCTTAAGTGTATGTACGTATAGTTGGTTTAAATTGTGGTTAGTTGCTTATGTTTGTTGAATGTTGATCGTTGGCTTATGTTTGTCGAATATTGATTGTTGGCTCAGGTTCATTATATGTTGATTGTTGGTTTATGATTGATGCATTTACAATTGATTGTAAGCATTGCATACATTGCTGATGAGCCCTCGGCAGGGGATTGCCGACATCCTGGTGTATAGATGTATGCACCCATTTTGGATGTAGATCTTGACCCCGAGTATATAGACATATATATCTCGATGTTTTTGAGATGCCGCTTTGTTCATGGTGATGACAAGCGAGTATCGTTGCATAGGTGAGCGGAGATCACGCATAAGATAGGCATTTGGCTTACTTACGCATATGGCATTGCATTGATACTCATATCATTTATGCATTTCTTATTACACGCTTTTTGTACTTGTGTAACCTTGGTGTTGGACATTATTGTGTTTCTTGGAGGCTCACTGTAAGTCATGTTTAGCCTCCACTCGTACTTTACGATTTGTGTCTATGGTTCCTTGTGGACCATTACTACGAACTCACCAACCTTGTGTTGACTATGCTTAGTACACTTTTCAGGTAATCAGGTTATCCCTGGGCGTGGAGTATAGTTGCTTGCTTGCTGTTTAACCCGGGCTTTGGACTTGATGAATCAAGGATTCATAGACCGTCTCTTTTGCATTATACTTAGGATCGTTTTGCCATCATCCGGATGTTCTTTTGTTAACTTTGATGGTTATTTGCTCCTTATGTATTTTGGCACTTATTTCGGATTGTTATGGATTCACTGAATCCTTATTTGCATTTAGTGGTTCTATTGTAATTCCACCTTGCGCTATGTGATTTCCGTGATATTCTGAGCCTCGGCTTGGGGTGTTACACCATTAGTAACAGATTATATAATTATAGAGGTAGATGGATGTAAAGAAGGATGGGGAGCAGTTCTTCTTAGTAAACCTGATAAATATAGTTCTAAAAATACAGAGAAAATATGTTCATACTCAAGTGGAAATTTTAATAAAGCAGGAACAAATTGGACAAGTTTAGATTTTGAAATACAGGCATTAATAAATGCAATAGAAAAATTTAAAATATTTTTACATAAAGAATTTACAGTTAGAACAGACTGTGAAGCAATAGTAAAGTTTGTTAAAAATGATCAAAGTAAAAAAGTTAATAGAACTAGGTGGATTAATTTACAAAACATTATACAAGGATGTGGTTATAAAATAAATTTTGAACACATCAAAGGAAAAAATAATGGCATAGCAGATATGCTATCTAGAAACATTAACAGACTTTTTAATGCAGATGGATCCAAAGGATAGAGGCAAAGGAAAGATTATACAGCCTAGACAGTTTAAAGGATCAACAGATAAAACAGAAAAGTTAATGCAATCTAGTACAAAAGCATATACTTCTGAACAGAATTTGGGATTAGATGATATAATCCTACAGGCACAGTCACAGTCTCAACAGTTACAACAAGTTCCTACAGTTTATCCTAGTCCTCATTTGAGAACTAGATCACAGTTTCAACAGTATAATAATGCACAAGGAAGGCAGTTTGAAAAAGCAACTCCTTCACATGTGTCACAGTTTAAACAGCCTACAGATTCCATATTTTTTGGAAATTATGCACTTCAAAAGTGTACAGATATTAACAGAAAGTTCAGACCTCTTGTAGGTGTAGAACTTACAGAAAAACAACAGTGTTTAGTAGATAATCTTTGGCATATTCAAACAATACAGAATGCAGCATCTTTTAAAGTACAGATTTTAAATGCTCTATGCATTTATTTTAGTGAACAGACCATAAAACAGTCTGAACAGCAAAAGAAAAAATTTACTCATTATGTTATATTCCGAGGATCAAAACTTGGAATCTTTAACAAATGGGAAACAGTTGTACAGTATATAAGAGTTCCAAACCCTTTGTATAAAGGTTTTTACAGTTTTACAGAAGCTTTAACAGCAGCCAGAAACCAGTTTGGTTTACAAAATTATTTTATAGAACCTGAAGAAGTTAAATCTTTTTCAGAAATGGCAAAGACTCATCCTGAGCAAATTATAAAAGCTCAAGAAGAAACTATTGCAAATTTACAAAAACAAATTTTGGAACAAAAAACAGAAACAGAATTTTCACAGTATGACATAGAAAACAAAGTTTTAAAAGAAAAAGAAAAAATTCTTTTAGAAAAATTAGAAGTTCTTCAAAAGAAGCTTGAAGGAAGAAAAAGAAAAAGAAACAAATACATTTATCTACAGAGATTTCAATAGTTTTAAAGCAAGAATCTTAGATGTTCCTTTTCAAGAAACTCTAAGACCACTCCTAGAAGATTTTCCAGAAGCAGAACAAATGATATCAGACAAGGTTCGAAGAGAATTTCCTTTAATTCTCTTTGATTTACAATTAGAAATATTAGACATAGCATTCAACGAAAAACACTACAATGGAGTCAAGGTGATACAAAGCTATAGAAGTGAAGAAGTTTCATACATGTTATTACAAATAAACTACGACAAGACAAGTATGACAGATGATCAAATAGCTACATTCTATCATTATGGAATGATAGACTATTTAGAATTCAAATACAGCAGAAGAGCAGAACTCCTTCTCAACAAGCTTGGAGAAAAATTACTCCTTACAGCAGGAAACATTGCAACACACAGCATGGAAGTAGTTGGTTGCAAAATAGTCTCTTCATTTCCAGAAATGGACAACCATACATACAGACCTGCAAGAAAAAGAATTTTTATTAGCGAAATACCAGAACAAAGACAAAAATTAAAACTAGCAAATTGTAATTCAAATATAGTAGTAGAATGGTGGCAATATCGTCCAGAAGAGATCTTAACTGCAAACCCAAAAGAACAAATAGAATTAGCAAGAAAATGGATAACAGAAGGACAGAAAACACCTTTAGTGAACAAGAATATAATCCTACATCCTAGAGTTTCACCATATAAGTTGTTAGCAGAAGGACATTACATACAAATATGGGGACATAGCCATTGGCAAATGACCTTACCATTTGTAGGAGAAAGTGAACAGATTAATATTTGGGACATAATCAATACAGAAGAAGTAAACTATGAAGACAACGAAGATGTACATTCACCAGTATCAATCGACAGTACACACAGAGACTTCTAGAAGATGACGAAAACCATGACGTTTTAATTTCAATAATTCAAGATTCGGTGGACGACATAGTGGACGACATATTCTTTTTTCTTTTCAAAAAGTTTTTTGTTTTCTTGTAATCAATATTATTCGCTTTTGTTTTACACGTCAATATGTAATTATAGAGATAGAGACATCCATAGAATAATTAGGATTCTCTAGCCTATATAAGGCATTCTTTTCTTTCATTTTTGAAAACACAACAATAACACATTACAATATTAATAATAAAAGCCTTATGGCAGCTTAAATTTTCTCTCCGATTCTCTTAGTTTAATTCCTTAAATCCTTAAATCCCTTTGTACTTCATATTATATCCCACAAAAAAAAAAAAAAAACTTTAATAATAACCATCGTCTTAGTCTCCGCTGTGCATATCTCTTGTGTTTCTTACTGTGCATCCTTCCGTTGTGAATACCTCTGTAAGTTGTATATTTTGCATTATGTATATTTGCATTAAGCAATTTATATGGTTTAAAATATATGTTTATATTAAGATTATTATTCATATAGATTTATCTATTACTATAGTATTAGGATATGTAAATAAAAATACTATTAATATATAATCCATGTATATATATTTTTAGTGGTTTAACGGAAACCCAAAAAATCCGCCATACCCCCTTTATTGGTATCAGAGCATAAAATCGATTTTAGGATCTAAATTATGTTCCATATATAATATATATATATATATTATATATATATATATATATCAGACATGTGGAATGAAAACGATAGCTACATGATTTGTTAAAAGCAAAAAAATCCTCAAATCCAACATTACCACCAACAATCACTACCGGTATATATCGATCAATATACTTGTATATATAGATCTATATATATATGTATGATGGCGACAACACTTAAAGGCCATCGGAACCACCACTAGCGTTTTCACCTTTAATGGCCACGGGAACCACCAGCAGCATTGTGGTTTTCCTTCTCAATTAGGTGTGATGAGGCCTGACTTGTTGAAGGTTTGTGTTTGATTGGGCTTTTGGGGAATGAAGAAGTCGGAGGCAGTGAAGAAATTATGGTGGTTGATTTGTCATGTAGCTTGTTTTGATATCGATGGCCGAAGAAATTAGGGGCATTATTACATATCTTAGATATAATATGTAAATGTGAATCTAGTGAAATAGAGGATGATTTTTACGGAGTTTAATCTTTTGGATCATTAGAGGGTTTTGGAAGAATTTGCTTCTTTTTTTTTTAGTTTTTGTGAATTTGGGTTATAGAAGGAAATAAGAGAAGTAGCAGGTATATGGGTATTAAAAGATAGGGCCCCTAAAAGATATTAGTGATGGGTAAGTGGGTAAAGTAGAAAAGACACTAATACCCTTCACATGTTCCTCACGTGAGGCATTTAACGTTTTAAATTAGACGGGTCTGTTAAAGTGGACCATGGTTGCAACTAACACACGTCTTTAAGGATCATGGTTGCTAAAAAAACATAAGAGGGACTGCCGTTGCAAAAAATGACAAACCACAAGGACCATTCTTGCATTTAACTCCAAAATTTTTATACCCTTAAAAGTTATATTTAGCATTTTTCATAATAATAGTTGTTTTTTTATACCCTTAAAAGTTATATTTAGCATTTTTCATAATAATAGTTGTTTTTTTATACCCTTAAAAGTTATATTTAGCATTTTTCATAATAATAGTTGTTTTTTTATACCCTTAATGTGTTACTGAGCTAGTTCTTTTTTTATATAAAAAAAACCCTATTGTTTTCTTTATGGAATATGAAAAATAATAGGTACTAGTTGCTACTAGTAGCATCTAAATTAGTTAGTTTCACTCTAGTATTCAACGTTTTTAATGAATGAGATATTATCAAATGTCTTCCACAACTTCGGTTGCTATTATGGTTCGATAAAAGAGACTAAGAGAGATATATTGTTTGATGGGTAAAAGAATGATGATGGGTTGCTAAAATGTTTGTTGAATGTTGTCAAAAAGAGAAGAAAAAAACATCATTCACTAGCTGGGAGTATATTTCATTTAATTGTTTCATTTTCTTTTGTACATGGTTTCATTTTGATATAAGTAAATCTTTTAAGCGCTTTTGCAGAATGTGTCTCATTTTGATATAAGTAAATCTTTCTCTCAATGGGTATGGAATTGGCTGCGTCCTCCATCCTCTTTGGTGGAACTCCATCAGCTCCAAGACCTCCTATCTCAGATCGTCCACATCCACACAACTTGCTCTTCGGATAATTGGACCTGGAAGCCTGATCCTGCAGGAGGTTTTAGCGTCAAATCAATGAGACACATTCTGCAAACTTCCCCAAATGGGCCACATCACTGGATCTTTCCATGGAATAATGTTGCGCCTCTAAAAGTGAATGTACTTGGATGGCGCATCGAACAAAACCGCATTCCCACGGCTGATCAACTCTTACTCAGGAACATCTCATTAGCGACACCTCTATGCACTCTGTGTAACAGTCATGACGAAACTGCTGAGCATTTATTCTTACATTGCTCCTTCGCAGACACACTATGGAGCTTGGTTCAATCATGGTGCAAACTTCCTCTATCAAAACCTTCCAGCCTAAGGGATCTCTTTGAGGTACATAAAAACTTCCCAATTAGCTCATCCAAACAGAAGCCCCTCCAACTTGTCACTCTCGCTTTCTGTTGGGTCATATGGAAGACCCGGAATGAGCTCATTTTCTCCAGTAAACCACTCTCACTACGGTTTGCCATCAAGGAAATCAAAAGCAATAGCTATCTCTGGCTCTCAAACCGAAAACACAACACGAGCACTACCTGGTCCCAATGGAACTCATTTACTTTCTGATTTTGTTCATCAATTTAATTCTCTGTATTTCCTTCTCTGTATAATCTTTGTGTATGTATTATCTAGCACCTTGCTGATTTTCATACAATGAATAAAAGTTTGAATGTTCAAAAAACAAAAAAATCTTTTAAGCACTTTTTGCCTTGTAGATGTCTTATGTTTAATACTCGAGACAAAAAAAATAATAAAAGTAATTAAGCCAATGTATGATGGATCATCTAAAACATTCATCTTTGCTTGTATTAATGACAATACTTCATATCCGGATTAACTATTTATAAGGATGGTGCAGTAATGGAATTTTGAGATGTATATATAGATAAGAAGTTTTACGATCGTTGGGGTTAATGATAGTTGTTAGAGCTTTGGGAGGAAAAAACCAAAAAATAAAAAACAGCTTTTTTAAGGGTTTAGTCACTGATGAACAATGAACTTTTCCTCATTTACATGGTTGACCATTGAACTGGATTATTGATATGTATTACCCATAAACTTTTCAATTTTTTACATGGTTAACCAAATACTGACATGATGACTTGCTATACAGGTTAAATATTATTTTCTTATTTTTTTTCAAAAATTCATATAGGCAGTTGAACAATAGTTTTAAAATCCATACAAATAACACAATTTGTATACAAATGGAAACCAAATTAAACTAAAACAAATGGAAACCAAATTAAACTGAAACAAACTTCACCACTGATGATAGCTGTTCAAAAAAAAAAAAAAAAATACTTCACCACTGATAGATTTGTTTTCCACCAGTATAGCACCAATTCATCATACAATCTGGAGATGTTGCTAGATGAAACACCACCACTGGGACCACTTGCCACCACCGGAACAATCCTCCACCGTTGGCAAAACACTACCACAACAACACCACTGTCGCAACAGTCACCCCAAACAACCACCATAATCAACCGCCGCCACTTATCTCAAATAACCTCCATCTACAACCACCACTGCCATCACCACAATCAAAATAGCAAGCGATGGGTTTTCCGGTGGATGGGAAAAGCGGTTTTAAGCATCTTCTGGTGGATGGGTTTTCCGATGCTTCGTACCGTCGGCGGTGAGTATTCCGTGAAAAGGTAACTGTTTGATTTTGATTTGAGAAAAGAGGGGTTTGGGCGATTGTGATGTGAATTAAAAAGGGTAACTGTTTGATTTTGATTTGATCGAAGGGATTTTTTGTGTGTGTGTGTGTTCAAGTGAGAAGATGTAATTGTTTTTGTTTTCCATGATTGGGATCGGCAAGAACTACAAGATAGTGAATCTTTAGGTTATGATAATAATACAAATATGGACTTATTTGAAAGAAAAATGGTGAATCTGGTACTACAAGATACAAGATGTGAGAGAAGCAGGTATGATCATGCGAGAGAAGCGAGAAGAAGGTAACCTGCTATTATAAGTTATTAGGTCAGCATCTGGTCAACCAGGTTATAAATTGAAAAGTTTATAGGTGATACATATCAATAATCCAGTTCAATAGGCAACCATATAAATGAGAAAAAGTACATTGTTCATACAGTGACTAAACCCCTTTTTTAAACATGAAACTAACCACACAAAAAAGAGAGAGAGAGAAAAGAAACTCAAAGCGCTCAGCTCGCTCAAAGTGTCCACAAACAAGTCGGCCCAACACGCCAGCCAACACATTGGAGACCATAACGGCAACACGCAGAGGTCTGAAGGTGTTGGTCCAATACGTCAAAAAACCACTAGCATTACGGTTTACTATTGGTCTAAAAAAATATTAGGAAGTGATATTATACTTACGAAAATATTACGAAGATTGTACTTGCATACTTAAACAACGTTAGTACCTCAAAGACATGGGAGCTGATAATTACACAGCTTTTTTTTATACATATACTGCAAAAAATGAAGTAAATAGACTATCTGCTATCATGCCTTTTAGAATTGTTACCCAACGTTTGACCCTCATGGTTCAAACAATATTTTTTTTTTTGACAAGTGAATTTTACCTCAGACGCATATGATGTGTGCTAATCGCACAACGAAAGGGTCCCGCACTAAGCGGATCTTAAATAACCTTTCTCACCATACCACCTCTTTAATTGGAAAATACCGTCGAGGAGAACCTACCAAGGTTCGAACTCGAGACCTTGGAGTAAACTCCCAGGGCCCCGCATAACAGGTTTAGTGAAACACCCCTGACCACTGGGGTTTAACCCAGTGGTTTAAACACCCACTACTATAAAACTGGTATACTAACCCAATAATATGTTTTATTCATCTTAAAATAATTAATAAATTTTTCATTTGGATTTAAAGCCGATGTATTTGGTGGTTTAGTTGACCAAACACAGTAATCTGATTTACTCTGAAATATATTAAAAAAATTCATTCCAAAACTCGTATAAATGGTCCACAATAATTAAAAGCTAAAACGTGTAACTCATTGTTAACAATAATTGGAGAAACCACGTCGTGTTAGTCAACTGAAAATGCGACATGTTGCAATTATTTGTATCTTCTGAGTTCTGATTTTTCTCCCCTTTATCTTAATCTCTACTACTTTATAAAAATTATCATACTCTCTCTCCTAATACTTTTCAACACTATCTCTCTCATAAAAATGTCCCCATGTGAAATGACAATTCTACCTTTAACGAATTAATTAATTCTCTCTCTTTTATTCATTAAAATTAGGGGTGTTGATGGGTCGGGTTATTCGGGTTTCGGATTATATGGGTCGGGTTATTCGGGTTTGAGTCATAAAAAATGTGACCCATAAACCGAACCGAATAAAAATTTGGGTTTTGGGTTTCGGGTTAAATGGTTCGGGTTGGGTTGTGGGTTGAACCCAAATTAACCAATTGAAAAAGTTTTGAAACAACTACAAAAACTTTCAATATTAAAAATAGGGTTGTTTGCCCATTTACATGTACATTACAGTATTTTAGCTACATAACAATTCCAACATATGAGTTTTGAAGTACATCATCAGAAATTCAAAATACAAAAAAACAGATTACGCATGATCAGAATATTAGAATACACAAAAGAAGAGAGTACATGCATTATACCAGTCTAGTCCAAAAGAATGTTTCTTGTTTTTTGAAGTCAAATTCTTATATATCTTGTTACTTTAGTGATCAGTCACTCTAAATTTGAAGTACAAACATTTCTTGTTTTTAATTCTACAATAATAAATAACATAATACTAGACAAAATTTATATATAATAAAAGATGTAATGGAGAAACAAAATTATAATCGTCGATTCCTGCTAGCATTCTAGTAGTTATGCCATATTTATCATTATAATAATTCTACCAAATAATAAGAAGAATTTATTCGGGTTATTCGGGTTGACCCAAAATGAAATTTTATCACCCACAACCTGAACCGATTAAGTTTATATGGGTATGGTTAACCAAATAACTAACCCAAAACCCGAATAACCCAACCCGTATAACCCAAACCCATTTGGGTCGGGTCGGGTTATTTGGGTTTGGTTTTTTTCAACGCCCCTACTTAAAATATCTATAATACCCTTAATGAAATAATTTACAACATAGACCCATCAACTCTTAAAATAACTACACTACCCCTTTTACATTAATTATTTTTACAATAATAACCACATCATCACCACAAGTCACGCCACCACCACTACCAACCACCGCCACCACCACCACACGCCGCCAACACCACACCGTCGCTACCACCATCACCGCCGCATTGCGCGGGTAAAATGCTAGTATTGAAAAAGAAGAATGAAAAAAACTGGTTTTAACTTTTAAAAAATCGTAGGTATTGATCACTTAAAAGTTTGATTTACCTTAACGTAAGTTTTCCTATCTAGACAAATTTATAATTTATTAAGTTTAATCTAATCTTAGTTAATTTAAACTTAAACTTTCTTATCTAAATTGAGATGACAAACTAATTACAAACAAAAGGTTACAAACTTATGTGTCACCAATCAAACATGGAAAAAAAAACATGAATAGAACAAAAATATTCATTTAATTGGTACACCTCATATAACAAGTTTGTAACATTTTGTTATTTCGTTATCGTTAAGGTGGCCAATATATAAAGCATATTCGAATGCAAAATGAGAGACTGAGATTTGGATTTTTTTAAGAACTTGAGTTTCACAGAACAAATTAAGGATGCATCCATACACCCTTGTCTCGTAAGGTCGGCTCAAAATATGCCACCATACTAAGGCTAGAGAAAGCCAACCACTTGTACTTCATGATACAAAACCTGACCAAGAACTTTTGTTTCCCAGAACAATCAAGGATTCACTCAATATGTGCCACCATACCAAGGCAAAAGTCCGAGTAGCCAAAAACTCGTGACTCTCCCACTCTCCGAGTCAAGTCAGTCCGAGTAGCGAGTTCTCCAACCTAATTCGTATATTAAAAAAATAAGTACTTTGGGTAAGCCTGGCTTCAACCCATTTTGAACACAATGGATCACCATTTTGACCTGTTGTCCAACCGTCATTTTGCCATCTCTAAAAGAGTGCATTGGCTTATCGTTAAATCATCTTGTCTCTTGTGCATTTATTCAGTCTTCATTTGGATCAGCTTTATCAAACCAGTCAACTACTTTAACCGCCCTTCTGCGATAAAAACAATAATGTGAATAAACACACTGATTATTGAAAGTACATGATCATTGAAAACTTGAAATAATTCAACTTTTGTAATCACAATAAACACACTGATTATTTACTGAACTTTTCAAGTTTTAGACATAAGGCTTTTTACCACTTTTGTCCCAATACAAGAAGCTATCAACAATTTTAACTTTGACCCGCTACCCAACCTATACAACCGACCAAGTTTGCTGCATCAAATAATTTGCTAGAGGTAGCTGAAACGGGTAATGTTTTGGGTTGGGTAGAAACAGGTCAAGTAAAACTGACATTTCTACAGAAACTAGTGTTGAATATGATTAAAAAATACTTTTATTACAATATTACTGTAACATATCTGATAAACAATTTAGTATAATTGTATGCACTAAAGATGCACTCTGGTGGGACTTTGAATTTGACCCATTCCATTTTAGCTATCTTCTTATTTATTTATCTCATCCATCTGACGCGGGAAAAAAAAGAACGTACACCCATTTGCCTGTTCTTAAGTAAATGGGTCAAAGTTATCGTGCTTATTGATGTCGTATTTGTTTAATGCAAAGTTGAGAAGGTGTCATTGGGTCATTTTGCTAAGGTTGGAAAGCAATGACACGCATTGTTTTGAGTTTGTAAAAGTACCTTCTTGGTAGTAGACAACTCAATCTCCAAAGACTCGATGTGATTTAAAGCATTAGTAGGCATCTCAATTAGTCTGTTAGTAAGGACTATGACTTTCTCCTCCAAGTCTCCTAAACAATTCATTATGGATAGATACTCCGCCATACAGATGCCACCAGGTGCTTGCAATTGGTATGGGTAGTTTAACCGGCTCTTCATAAGCAGGACTAGGGTGATGGCTGGTTTCTGTAATTTTTGTCATAACTCTCATCATAAATGTCATCATGCCCGTAAAGATGTGCCCATCGTTAGATGCCTGATAAGCGTCACTGGTATTATAATAATCTGTATGAACAAAAACAGAACTATAAGTTTTTCCCCTGCTTTTACTTATCAGCATTAGTTACGCCGTCTAGTATTATATGATTTATATCAGATAGAAGTACCTATCAATGGGTTGATTTGGGTTAAGTTCTACCTCAAATTAATCAAATGGGTGGAATAAAATAAAGTATCTTAAAGGAAAGAAATCAAATAAGTCATCCAAAGAGTACTTTAAATTCATAAATCCTCCGAAATCATTTCCTTTTAAAAGATAGACTACTTTGAAATAATACAACTTTTCTGATTTTATCTGGCACGCTATGTCTATATATAAAATGAGTAAAGCATAATTCAACCCAAACCAGCAGAAAAATTACCATTTCGACCTATAATCCAACATATATGAACTGTACGTCTACTTCTTACTATAACTTGCAGGGAACTTATATAATATAACAAGGATGACCGTAAATTTCGTACCTTTAGGAGTGGGAACCTTTTGAACTTGTCTAGCATAATTTGTATCAACGGGCTTTTCAGCCGGGTGTTTGCCTTTTGGGATTGCTTGCATTGCGCGTATCCTTTTTTATTAGAATGTAATAATACATAGAAGAGGATAAATAATGGTAGTTGTGAACATATGAGAATGATGCTAAGAATACGAATGAAGGAGGTAACTTACTTCTTCGTGAATAGAGGGAGCTGTTGATGCTTGACGTATGAGAATGACATTGTCGCTTGTGCAGTTGTTTAGTCTTGGTTTGTAACAACTTATAAGCAAACCCATAAATGCTTTAACTTTGCTTGTGTCCTGATGTTATAAAAACAAGAGTGTGAAAACACAAAAAATAAGACTCTGAGGTGGCAAGATATTCCCAAGTAGTTAATTAAGCTATCGAAGAGAAGTGGCAGTTTAACAGCACAAAAGAAGTTAAACAACAACATACTGGGTCATCAAGATCGCAACAAGTACATGAACTTAAAATACACAATCTCATATTATATCATTAGTCAGTACCCTTGAAGACCCATTTAAAAGTGGCTAAGAGTATGTAATTATGTATTCATCAGCCCAAACCAACAATATGGTTAATGTGGTCATTGTAGAGTTCAACCAAGCAAAAAAAAAAAAGAAGAGAAAATTGGTGAGGTGAATCTTTTGCGGTAACCTGGATATGGCAACTACTGTTTATTTTCTACTATGATGCTCTTTAAGTGCTCAATATATGCATTTGAGACATTTTTTCAAACATTAGAGTGCAATAAACATGTATACCTTTTGTAGTAACGTGGATATGACAAGTAATTGATTCGATAGAAAGAAAGAAAGTTGACGTGCACCTTGAAACATGGAGTATATTAATTTTGCAGTTCTTCATCTATCTCAATGCGAGGGATATGTGAGATTTTGGGCCAGTAGTTGAAAGAGCCTTTTCCACTTTTACTTGCCCTTTCTTTCAGTTTTGGGCTTTCATCGATTGTTAAACTCAAGAGCGAAGGTAACAGCTCCTCTGGTAGATCTTTTATCTCCGCGCAAGTCACAATCTCTAGATGTTGGAGGGAGGTGAGGTGTTGGAGTCCCACTGAAACTGTTTCCAATTTCATAAACTCCCATATTTCAAGATTACTAAGATTTGAAGGGAAAAGATGATGAGGAGACAATTGACTCAGTTCCAATTTCATAAACTCCCATATTTTTAGAGTTCTCAACGAAGGTAGTGCTTCAAGTGAGATGTCAACCAATTCAGGACATCCAATTATAAAAAGCTCTCGAAGGCATGTAAACACTGCATCAGCAACTCCGTTAGAGGTTGACCATACCGTCCAGCCAAACATAGAATGGAAAGTTAGTATTTCAAGAGAAGGGAATGCAACACCACTAGTCCCCAGTAACTCTAAACCTATGACTTTAACCGCATCCATACGGCAAATAAACAACACCTTTAGTGATTGTAGTCTCCCAAGTTCTGGTAAAGACTTACAGTTTTTACAATGACTTATCGAAACACTGACCAACTTATGAAATGAGGGACCACCAAAGCATCTCTTCAAAGCATCAGTAGAAGGCTTCAGTTCATTAAGGACCTCAATTTGAAGTGCTGCATTTCTAGAATCATGATATACATGGTGCCATACCAGATCTACCTCAGTAAGCCTTTTTGTCGATAAGCTTGCGTCCCGTGCATGCCTTGCTTCTTGCACTTTGTCCAATCCCTCAATCCAAATCTTCCCCTCGAGATTCTTTAACTCTTTGAGCTCGGTTATTGTAAAACCATCATCTCCTCCAATGATTATCTTGCTAAGCGTTTGTAAGTGATTGATCACACCAATTCATAAGGGCATCTGCATCAATAATGGAGTACCCCTAATGTCAAGATGTCGCAACTTCTTAAGCTTTGAAAAGCTTTTGGGCAACTTACATAATGTATCACAACCAAAAACAATCAGCGATTGTAAATTATAAAGATTACCCACATTTCCCGGTAGCTCTTTGATCTTGGTTTGTGATAAGTTAAGATACCTCAAGTGCTTCAAACAACCAACGCACTCTGTTACTTCACTTATCTGAAAGCCGCTTAAGCAAAGAACCCTCAATAGTGGTAGCTCAGGAAGTAGGTCAACCAATATCTTATTCGAAAAGTAGAAACAACTAGAACTTTCTCTCCCCCCCAACAGACACTGCCAAAAACGTTCTCAAACTCTTAGCACTTTTAAATGCCTCAAACTTCTGGTTACCAACATATTCCTCACGTATAAATGACATATGACGGTACTTTGCCAAAGTTTCTGTCTTGATCTCCATCTGATTATTCAACCTTAGGAAAAAATCTTCAGCAACAAATGTGGCTAAGTCATTCAAGAGATTGTGCATCATATACAACGATTCATCATTAACAGCTCTTCAAAATATTCATGGCCCAAGGATTCTTCAGTCTTGTTTGCAGTTGATTGTGTAATGAAACCTTCGGCCACCCACAACAAAACCAACTCCCTCTTGTCAAACAAAAAGTCCTTAGGGAAAAAGAAGCAGTATGCAAACAGTTGTTTTGAACATGCTGAAAGCTCTAGGTAGCTTAGCCGAAGGGCTGGGGCAACATTATCATCAGTTTGCCATACCTCACTATTTAACACGTGCTGCCAATCTCTTTCATCTGATCTTGCCCTCAATAGCCTTCCAATTACTTTTAAAGCTAAAGGCAAACGTCCACAGTTTTTCACAATACCGTCACCATGTGGTTTCAGTGTCGGATGTGAATTAAAGTTATCTACACCCAATGCATGACGAGCTAGCTAGTAAAGACATAGCATCATCATGAGACAAACTCTTCAGCTTGTCTAGATGCTCAAAACCAATCTTTTTGAGCAATCCCTCCTTCCAGGTTTTGATGATTATTTTACTTCCAGGAGCCCCCACATTAAACGGCTTAACGAGGTTCTCCCAATCGACGTATTCTTCACTCCAAATATCATCTAGTACCAGGAGAAATTGTTTCTCTTTAAATTGATCTGATAGACCTATTTGAAGCTGATTTAAATCTTTAAACTCCTTGTTTTCACTAGTCTTTGCTCTAAAGATGGTTTCACTGATCTTAAACACCTCAAAATCATCAGAAACACAAACCCACACACAGAGCTTAAAGTGATCCTTCACCTCTGTTTTATTATATATACTTCTAGCCAAAGTGGTCTTACCAACCCCACCCATACCAACTATAGGTACGACGCTAAAATTTTCGTTACAAGGTTTCTCATCTCCCAACAGTTTGTGAAGTAATTCTTTTATTTCACTTTCTCTTCCAACAATCTTAGATGAATCTGGCAAAGAGGTTTCGTTTCTTCCATTTTTTGGCTTTTCATCTTTCTTAATATTCAAACCTAGAGAAACCTTTTCCTTTTCTAGTATGTGTAGTTGATGCTATCTAACTTGGGATGCAATTTACTGCTTATTTTGAAATCAGTACAACATGTAGGGATGAATTTTCTAATTACCTTGCTGGAGGTTGCACCCGACTCCTCCTGATCAGTCTGCTCACGATGCATAGCATCAGTTGCCAAACCATCAAGTAAGTTATCAATATCGTAAGCCAAGTGGTGGAGACTATTGAGCCATTGTTTGACAGCTTTATCAGCAGTTTCTTTGTCAGCAGCATCATTAAGGAGATCTTGGATCTTGGACAATTTCTTGCCCAAGTTCTTGATCTCGGATTGGATTCCCTGCGCCCGAACGATCTGCTTCAGGACTTCATCACCCAGTTTCTGAAAAACGACTTTGATGAGTTCTGTTGCAATTACTTCAGCTATTGAATAGCAGGATTTGAGAATGAAATTCTTTAGAAATAACCAACTCAACCTCTGTTTAATTATAGTGTTTGATTTGTTTCTTCAATTGTGCTAAGGTCAACTCAATAATTTTTAATATTCTATTGGATTGAGTATTATAGTCGTCAACTGGCAACACATGGACCAATTCAGATTGGAGGTGTTAATCTAATATTGAAAAGAACACTTGCTACTCTATAACTTGATTGTATATTTTTATATTGATTAGAAGATTAGATGTATTAAGACAATAATTTGGCAGTTCTTGAAACGTTATAAAATGGCATCAATTTAAGTTTAGAGCCTTAGAGGAAGCTATGTTGCTTATTATTATAAGACTGCATTGACATCATTGTTTATTCAATCACTCTAGGAAGATAGATACATATGAATGAGTTGGTTGTGGTCATGACAGAACTGATACATAGGAAATCAATAGGGATATCGGTGTGTGGGCGTCATTTCAGCAAAGAAATTCATCCACCTACATGTTTATTCAGTCTTTCATCTATCGATTGTGGCCGTGATAGAACTAGTTAGGATAGCTCTATACCAAAATAACATATAACAATAATACGAGTAACAACCAAGTACAAATTAATAAAATTGACATATGAACATAACATACGATGATAATTTTATTAATGCAAATAATCACACATCTTGATAACGGTGATCCAATATCTTACTATAAGTCGTATAACGATATAGCATACATCAATATGTGAACAAAGTACAAAAGTGAGATACCAACATAACGTATAATAAAATACATGATGTTACTATAAATTTTATATTAACAACATAATCTATACTAATCCCGCAATCAAATAAAAGATTTAACTAAAAAGAACGAAAATAAGACGTGTGATAGTATGAGGTTTGATAACGGGAGTGGGATTGTAGCGGCAGATAAGGCTGTGTTGGTGGTTGGGCCGGGTTTATCAGACCATTGGTGCTGAGGGAGTTGACAGGGTGAAGTCAGGTATCCAGGGCAAGCCGGAGGTGATGCCATTGCCCAAGTGATTTTTTTGAGACTATAAACTCAATTTAACTTTTATAATTATTCATATGACAGTAAAAGGTGATTTCTCTAGTATATGTAATAACCAGGTCTGATAAACTTAACACACACGGAGTATTTGTCAATGTTGGACCTTAAAGTCAAACGGGCCAAAGTAGTTCAGAAGTGGGTCAAAACAGCTCTAATATATAGGATTATAATTACATATTGGGTCAATTAAAGTACGCGTTTTTTATCTTGGGCTGTAGGCCAACAAGCATCGTAAATATGGAACCCATTGTTATGTGTTATGATGGTTAAAAGTAGCGGTTCTCACAATGATTCCAAGAACCGCTGCAACCATCTGTAAGTGTGATTTTGATTGACTTAATGGGTAAGTGTTTTTTTATTAAGTTCATTAAGTCCTAAACAAACGGGACCTGTTCAAAAAAAATATAATAACAAGTGTCTATTAGATCTGTATATATGTATGTGTCAGCAACAGTTAAGTAGTATAACAAACCATCCCATTCAATTGAATTATACTAAAATTACTACAAATCTCTCCTGCACATTTTACTTTCTTATTGTGCTTTCATACCTGTGCTATTGTGATTCAATGCTTAATCACAGTTGGCTGTTGGAATCAAATGACTGGTTGAATAAACGGTTTGATTCTGGTTGCTAAGTCAGAGTCAAAAACACAAAATTTTAGTGCAGACTTTGATGTTGCCCAGGAATGAAACGAAATTGAAGAACAAGGTATGTAATTGAATCACTCAATTAACATTGAATCAAAGTATACAATCTCTGTACACGAATTTGATTACCAAAAAACTGAAACGAAACTATCCTATTTATACTAGTCTAGGATGGCGGTTATTTCCTAACCATCACGATGCTTCACGAGCAAGTGTGTCTTCTCCGAATAGTCACATCGGTTGGCTGTGAGAGGACAAACCGCTGGCCTCTCTTCCTTCGATAGACACATCGTTTCCTTTTTTTATTTACACTTTGCATCCCTCAAGTCTTAAACTAATTACAAATTCCAACATTTAATTGTTTATGGTCAATGACTTTGAATCGGCAATATAAACTTCAAATTGTGCATCAAATCCAAGCGATCTGTCTAGCTAAGATAGTAGGTGATTGAGAAAGTCTAATTTGAGGCAATTTAGATCTAAGATATAATATTATGTTTTGATTTTAAACATATAGATATAGAGAATTTAGATGCCTTTTTTTCTGAAAGAGCTGGATTGATTTGTACTTGCAACAACATTTATGAATGCTTTAAGTGGAAGATTACCATTCACTTAGTATCCCGAAGGATATGTTGATTAAGTTGCAAACTTGCAATGACAAATATGAACATGAGGCCTAAGACACTCGGAACTTCCCAAAGGCAGAACCTACAGATTCTACACTGGAGAAACTCTATACGAATTTGGCCATGGTTAAGCTACTCTATATTCACAACCTTCATTATTTCCACATCGTGCATCATAGTCATACACCAAAAAGGCCACAATCATTTCAAAAACTACCAAATCCAACAAACGATACCAATGCAGTCCAAGCCATTGACATATCAACTGCACCAACTTGAAGTTCAAGATGAGAATGCTTGTGAGAAACAAGGTTAAAACGGAAGGGACACATGTGGATTTGGTGTTCTGGGATGCGGGAATGGCTGCCATAAAGGGATGCCGATAAGGAAACTTGTCGCGTTTGGGAAGGTGGCCATCAAGAGCGGTGGTGTAGCCGAATAGAATGTAATTGTGGTTGGATCTTATAAACAAGTGAAACATGGTGTGATGGAAAGATCGAATGAGATAGATATATATATTACATAGATTTGTATGTATATCTTGTTGTAATAAATATAATAATATATATAATTGATATAATTATGTTTATGGCAGAAAGCTTAGATTTTGGATCGACAAATGGATTAGTGACTCTCCTCTTTACTTAGCATTCCCGAATTTGTTCAAATTAGAGACACACAAGGGCTGCCTAGTCTACGAAAGATGCACTGGACGCGGCAAGTTCTCCCAATGGGAATGGAGATGGAACAGGACACCTTCTACTTCCTTGGAATTACATCAGCTCCAAAAAATGCTATCAAGAATACAAAATGTTCGTCTCTCTACCGATAATGACTTCTGGAAATGGAACTCAGATTCATCGTCATGCTTCTCTGTCAAATCGCTAAGATCGGTACTTCAAAAGGCAAGCTTTGGACCCAACCGTTGGGTTTTCCCCTGGAATAATCTTGCTCCTGTCAAAGCTAATATCCTCTGCTGGCGAATTGAAATGGAACGTATCTCGACTATGGATCAACTCTCAAGAAGGAGCATTAATGTCTCGAGTCCTCAGTGTGTATTATGCAACCTACAAAACGAATCAGCTGAGCACCTATTCTTACATTGTCCCTTTGCCGATACGGTTTGGTGCTATCTATTGATATGGTGTCGTATCCCCATGCAGAAACCACACTCCCTTCAAGCACTTATGGATGTTCACAAATCCACCATCATACACCCACAAAAACAGAAGATTATAAGCCTGATCATCATCGCCTTTTGTTGGGTAATATGGAAGTGTAGAAATGATCGAATTTTCAACAACAAACAGCCGCTTCTCCGTTTTGTTTTCAAAGAACTCAAATCAATTAGCTTTCAATGGCTATCCAATAGACCCAACTCCAAAAACATTACTTGGTCCCAATGGAGTAGTTTTAATTTTTGAATACCCGTGTTATCATTCCCTGTATCTTGTTATGTAACTCTTAGCTTCTCGCTAGTTCTCATAGCAATAAAATTTTCAATGTTTTAATGTTCAAAAAAAAAATTATGTTTATGCTCATTTAGTAACAACAAACAATGTATAATAAAAATGAATAGCCAACGATAGAAGGAGGGCTTGAACCTCCGACCTTGTGGTTAACAGCCACACGCTCTAACCAACTGAGCTATTCCAACTTTTGTTTATTTTGGTAAACTTACATTTAAGTAAATGTTTAGTGTATTAATTAAATCTATTATAAATCTTTTAGAGTATTAATTTTCATTTTACAAGAAATTCTTTTATTTGAAGATGGGTTATGCATTAGACCATTTTGTAACCGATTATTTTTTTTCGATCTTCTATGTTTTTTTCCTGCCACACAACTTCACCTTATCATCATTATCATTTTATTTTTTCTCTTAACCACTCACTATCCTCATTTATATTTGATTAAAAATACAATACATCTTTTTTAACCGATATGTCAATAATGAAAGAGTACAAAACATTCTCCACCCACTATTCACTACATGGCGCCTTAATTAATGATATAGTACTCGTACTAGCTAGTGAAATAGTACAACACATTCCAGTGATATGTATCACCGATTCACATGTCATGTCGTCTGACTTCACCTTCCCTTCACCTAAGCCTTACGAATAGTCTTAATGATTTCTTAATTGTTATGTCCACCATCTTACAGGTTTTTAGGGTAAGTAGATATTTTGAAATTAATCTTAATTTAATATGGAAAATTCTTAATTTGTCATTAAACCTTTTATACATCATTACTTAATCCAACATATATTTGTTAAAACTAATTTTGGTAAGTAAACCAAATTAATTAAATAATCGTGAGACAAGGTCAATGAATTTGATGATAATGAACTATGTAGTTATTTATATAAAAAATTTAAAAATATCATGAAGTTGATTTTTGTATCCACTTTTTGACCTTTTCCTTGTTTCTATGAACTCACTATGCAAGTCACTATGCGAGTAAAGCCGCTTCTTCGGTAGTTTAGGATGCCCCTTGTAGTTTGGCTATGTTTTTAATGGATACTAGATTAAACCCATGCGTTGCATGGGATAAGTATTTTATCATATATAGTTAAAGATTATACGTTTAAAATGAAATAGGGATATCATTATATGAATATAAATAATATATATATATATATATAATATAATAATATAATAATATAATAATATAATAATATAATAATATAATAATATAATAATATAATAATATAATAATATAATAATATAATAATATAATAATATAATAATATAATAATATAATAATATAATAATATAATAATATAATAATATAATAATATAATAATATAATAATATAATAATATAATAATATAATAATATAATAATATAATAATATAATAATATATATATATATATAATATATATAATAGGAAATATATATTATTGTATATATAAAAATATATATATAAAAAATACACATGGTGACAACTAAGCAAAAATCAGGCTTTTCAAACAAAATATATAAAATATAAGTTAATTATAGATATCATTATATGAATATAAATGTACTTTTCAAACTTGCAACTAAGCGAACAATTTAATTAGATGTAAAAAAAAGGAGTAGTTAAAGATGCAAAAATAAGAGTAAATAACCATAAATGATTCAAATAATGTGTCGAAAAATAATAATACAATAATAATATAATAATATAATAATATAATAATATAATAATATAATAATATAATAATATAATATATATATATATTATATATATATATATAATATAAATATAATATATATATATATATAGATAGATATAGGAAAGAGATCTCTATATATATATATATATATATATATATATTAAAAATACACATGGTATTATCAATTAACTGGTTACTCACTTTTTAACTTCAAATTTGTGACTAAAATATGAGTTAACGATTATGGAAATGACGGTGATCACACAATATAGTTTATGGGGTTGAAAAAAATAAACAAATTCAATATTGGTTTAATAGATAGACACTTTGCTAAGGACTTGTGCGGTCGCAGGTTCAATACCCGACATATGCTTTTTTCATTATTTTATCTTACGTGAATGATTTCAATGTTATTTAAGATGTTGAGATTAGTTGTAATTATAAGCCACGTAAGAAATGATGTGGATATTTGAGGATTAGATGACATTTGAGATGACAAACTTTTAGACACAAAACCATTTAAAGAGTGCCATAGGATCGACCCTATCCTCTCTTAGTTATATTATTTGCTTTTAGTTTTCAAAACGGTGATATATTTCTATCTCGCTGTAAAATACGGCCATACGTGTAGAAAAAATCTGTGTTTGAATCAAATATGACTTTTGCTATTTAATAGTTAAACATGTTCCAACCCAAAAGTGATCATCATTATTATTTTTAAAATTGGAATTACATAACATAAACGTGCATTCTAGACACCAACTTGATTACCTTTTGACTAATTGTGGTTTAGGATATACATTGTTGTTAAATAACAACTACATTCCACAATACCCACTTTGCTAGCAATATGTCTAGCGGTTTCATCATTATTATGAAATATTCAAGGTTTTAAAAATTGTCAAGTTTGACATCTTTTGATACTTGGACAAAAGGTTAAAAAAACAACCTTCTTACTAAGTCCATAGCAAATTTTGTTTCAATATAGGTACATCCCATTATTGCATTTTATCCTACCTCATGTAGTACCTAACGTGCCTACCCTATTAAACATGTGTATTAATGCACCCATACACATATCCATCATTTATAGTTCATAAATTTTCCAAATGAATTTATAATTAGATTTCTTGTCCATTCAACCATAAATACATCATTTCATCGTATTTTATATACATAAGATTCTTAAAAAATATGTCAAAAATATTGTTTGTAAGGATAACATTAACATCTATATTTTGGGTATATTAAAAGTCAACCAAAGCAATATATTCAAAACGTGTATTTTGGAAGGAACACGCTAGTCCTTGGTACTTTGTACCTAGCTTCCCCACCTGTAAGGGGTCACTACCGGGTGAAACTCCTGTTCGTGATAACCCACTGGTTATTGGGAGCGAATGAGATTCGAACCCGCGACCATGTATTCAATAGGTCTCCCCAAGGGTCCCACGTGTGTGCGGAGACAGGTACCACTGGGCTACAAGCCCATTGGTGGTCTCCTATATATTGTTCATTCGGATCTCCTTCCTTTGAAGTTAATGCTTTCTATCCAAACAAACTAACCCAAATACAAATATTCTAAGATTGTCGTTATATGACCCTTAACGAATTGTCAACAAACTCTACCAACAAGAGCACTAATGTCAATAACACGTTATTAATGACCCTCCAAGTTTCCTCAATCACAAACTTCAGTACCTCGTTTTTCAAACTATGTGTCCCTACCATCTTTACATAATATATAACCCATGTCACACATCCAACTCACTAATCAAATTCAACACAAATACTACACAATCAAACTTCATATATATCTTTAGCTTACAAGAAAGAAAAAAGAAGCAAAATTATCATTCTCTAAAGAAACAATTAATCAAATCTATAATGGAAGGACTAATTCCATTTCTAGTGCATGCCATGAAGAAACCAAAGCCACACAACAGTTATCGCTCTGTTTCCGTTGGTTCTACCCGTAGCTACCACGTCCTCGTTGGAGCTGACTCGAATTCGAACGTAGAGGGCTCATCTCACCGTCAAACCAAATCGGAATTTAAAACACCTACGGATGATTTCATGAAGCAAAGATCAGGTTTTGGTTGTATGCCTCAAGTAAAAAGTTATAAGAGAAGTTCTACAAGTTCAACTCCAAATTCATATCAATTTTCCAAATCTAGAAATTATTAAGAAGTGAAATTGATCTTGTTTATAAATATCTTTTTCCAATTGATATATATTGTTTGATTTAATTTATAATATATAGTTGTTTTTCTATTGTTAAATTATTATTTGTATACATGTGTGTGTGATTTAGTTGCTAATAATCAATACGTAGATTATTATGGATTAATGGAATCTATATATGAACATGGTCATATCTTTTTAGTGGCATGATATTCTAGGATTTAATCTTTTTGATGATCATGAACAATAACGCGTTTGTTCAACGACATAGATGGAGAATACACTCTCTTTCCTATGACTCTTTTTTGACCAAATCTACCAATCAACCACTACCGTCTAGGGATGAGCATATGGACCGGAAACCCGACATTAGGACTTTTTTGGGTTTTTATGCCATTTCAGCCCACTTTTTGGACCGAAACCCGACATTCAGCCCACTTTTTGGGACCGAAACCCGACATTCAGCCCACTTTTTGGGTTTTTATGCCATTTCAGCCCACTTTTTGGACCGAAACCCGACATTCAGCCCACTTTTTGGGACCGAAACCCGACATTCAGCCCACTTTTTGGACCGAAACCCGACATTCAGCCCACTTTTTGGGACCGAAACCCGACATTCAGCCCACTTTTTGGGTTTTTATGCCATTTCAGCCCACTTTTTGGACCGAAACCCGACATTCAGCCCACTTTTTGGAACCGAAACCCGACATTCAGCCCACTTTTTTGGGTTTTTATGCCATTTCAGCCCACTTTTTGGACCGAAACCCGACATTCAGCCCACTTTTTGGGACCGAAACCCGACATTCAGCCCACTTTTTGGACCGAAACCCGACATTCAGCCCACTTTTTGGACCGAAACCCGACATTCAGCCCACTTTTTGGGACCGAAACCCGACATTCAGCCCACTTTTTGGGTTTTTATGCCATTTCGGTCTTCGGTCCTAGCCGGTCCGGTCTTATGACCATGCTCATGCCTACTACCATCTACTGTCTTTTTTATTCTACCAAAGTTTGATTAAAATAGATATAGCCAATTACATTGAGATTAGTCATCAGGATATGAGACCCGCTTCTTATATGTATGGGGACATATTTGGGGTATATTTTCGAGTTTTGGATTTGATATTAAACGTAAGAGTGAGATAATTTAAAATTGAAACTATAATAATCTATACTAGATTATTTTCCCGCATAATACGCGAGATAAACATATTAAATTTTCATAATTACATAATTAATTGTTATAGATAAAAAAAATGTTGAAACATGATGATATTATTATTCAAGTAATGTTTTGTAACACCCCAAGCCGAGGCTCGGAATATCACGGAAATCACATAGCACCAGGTGGAATTACAATAGAACAAACTACATGCAATTAAAGATTCGGTGAATCCAAAACATAACGAAGTAAGTAACAAAATACAACAGGAGCAAATAGCCATCAAAGTTAACAAAATAACAACCAAAGATGGCAAACGATCCTAAGTATAATGCAAAAGGCAGGCCAATGAATCCTTGATCCATGAAGTCCATAGTCCGGGTTTACAGCAAGCAAAGCAACTAAGCTCCACGCCCTGGGAGAACCTGATTACCTGAAAAGTGTACTAAGCATAGTCAACACAAGGTTGGTGAGTTCGTAGTAATGGCCCACAAGGAACCATAGACAAAATCATAAAGCACGAAAGGAGGCTAAACCTGACATACAATGAGCCTCTACGAAACACAATAATGTCCAACAACAAGATTACACAAGCGCAACGCGTGAAATGAGAAATGCATAAATGATATGAGTATCAATGCAAATGTCGGAATGCATGAATAAGCCAATATGCCTATCCTATGCGTGAGCTCAAGTCACCAATGCAACGATACCCTTCTGCCATCGCAATGAACAAGGCTGTATCTCAAAATCATCGAGATATATATGTCTATATACTCGGAGTCAGGTCTACATCCAAAATGGGTGCATACATCTATGCACCAGGATGTCGGCAATCCCCTGCCGAGGGTCATCAACAATGTATGCAATGCTTACAATCGAATGTAAATGCATAAATCGTGAACCAACAATCAATATACGATAAACCTGCGCCAACAATCAATATTCGTCAAACATAACCCAGCAACCAATATACGACCATCATACGCCAACAATCAATAATCAACAACATAAGCCACTAATCACAATTTAAAACCGACTATACGTACATATACTTCAGAGGATTCTACTTTCTTCAAGTCCCAGATGCTTATATATAGGGTCACCCGCAACCTTCCCACCACATCTAGAACCCAATGAAGGCATAACCGACTTCCATGTATGTACGTCTATCCTAATATAAAAGTAATACTTAACTAAAACATAGCCCAAGTCAATTAAACGAAACGAACTATCCCATCAATCCAACAATCAAGTCAACCAATCAATAAATCAATAAATGCAAGTAAACACGCCAGGTTTACACTTTTCAGCCCGAATCTCAAGCGAGTAGGAGATACGAAACTCACCTTGCCCGGCAAAGAAGCTAGAATAAGATTACAAACGAGTAATAGGGTCCACACGTCTACAACCTATAATTATACATCATAATACCATAATGTCAACTCTACAATCATAAACAAGTTGGTTTATCACAATTAGGTCGAGTCACAAACCCTAAATGCCTTTACAATTTAAACGAGTAGGAACAAGACGCATTCGACTCGACCTTATTAGAAATGAGAAGAGATTCATGCAAAAAGAGTGTTACCACAAGAAAATAGACTCTCTTACGATTCCAACGATAGGTCATACGACTTATTTGGACTTACGGATCAAAAGTTATTAATGTTTAAAAATCGACGCGCAACATTTCCCAGAAACTAACCACTGCGCCGCAGTGAGCCTTTGCCAAGCTCACTGCGCCGCAGTGAGCTAACCCAAAGTTGACCAGGCCCTAGCCACTGCGCCGCAGTGGCCCCATACTAGACCAGAAGAGCAGCAGCACCAGCATATGCAGAAAACAAGACCAAAACCCTAAAAACTCGACCCAAACCAACCCAAATCGATTTGTAGGAACTTGTAACTTAATAAGCATAAATACTAGATTACCCGCATAATAAGCGAGATAAACATATTAGGTTTTCATAATTACATAATTAATTGTTATAGATAAAAAAATGTTGAAACATGATGATATTATTATTCAAGTAATGTTTTGTATCGAAGATGATTATTGGGATATGTATGTTATGTCTTTATTTGACTCGCTCGAATATCCTAGCCAGCGTATGCTTGTTGAATTGAAGGAAGAGTAAAATTTTCAAAAAATATATTATCTTATATTTGTACAAAATCATATATCAAGTTATCAACTTTAAAAGAAATTAAAATTTTCATAGATACTTATTTGTTATTCAAATATTTAAAAATTGTTATCACATGTGTTACATATGTCCGCACAGCTCTAAACACTATCGCATAATAATAATAATAATAATAATAATAATAATAATAATAATAATAATAATAATAATAATAATAATAATAATAATTACTAATTAATAATAATAATAATAATAATAATAATAATAATAATAATAATAATAATAATAATAATAATAATAATAATAAACGAAGATAATAATAATAATAATAATAATAATAATAATAATAATAATAATAATAATAATAATAATAATAATAATAATAATAATAATAATAATAATAATAATAATAATAATAATAATAATAATAATAATAATAATAATAATAATAATAATAATAATAATAATAATAATAATAATAATAATAATAATAATAATAATAATAATAATAATAATAATAATAATAATAATAATAATAATAATAATAATAATAATAATAATAATAATAATAATAATAATAATAATAATAATAATAATAATAATAATAATAATAATAATAATAATAATAATAATAATAATAATAATAATAATAATAATAATAATAATAATAATAATAATAATAATAATAATAATAATAATAATAATAATAATAATAATAATAATAATAATAATAATAATAATAATAATAATAATAATAATAATAATAATAATAATAATAATAATAATAATAATAATAAACACTAAGTAGATGGTAGAGAGGAGGGAGGAAATGGTCTTGCTTTGCTCTTGAGAGAAAGAGAGAAGAGATAGGTAGATAGAAATGAAAAGAGAGGGGGAAAGAGGATAAGGGGGGGGGGGGGTGGGGGGGGGGGGGGGGGGGGGGGGGGGGGGGGGGGGGGGGGGGGGGGGGGGGGGGGGGGGGGGGGGGGGGGGGGGGGGGGGGGGGGGGGGGGGGGGGGGGGGGGGGGGGGGGGGGGGGGGGGGGGGGGGGGGGGGGGGGGGGGGGGGGGGGGGGGGGGGGGGGGGGGGGGGGGGGGGGGGGGGGGGGGGGGGGGGGGGGGGGGGGGGGGGGGGGGGGGGGGGGGGGGGGGGGGGGGGGGGGGGGGGGGGGGGGGGGGGGGGGGGGGGGGGGGGGGGGGGGGGGGGGGGGGGGGGGGGGGGGGGGGGGGGGGGGGGGGGGGGGGGGGGGGGGGGGGGGGGGGGGGGGGGGGGGGGGGGGGGGGGGGGGGGGGGGGGGGGGGGGGGGGGGGGGGGGGGGGGGGGGGGGGGGGGGGGGGGGGGGGGGGGGGGGGGGGGGGGGGGGGGGGGGGGGGGGGGGGGGGGGGGGGGGGGGGGGGGGGGGGGGGGGGGGGGGGGGGGGGGGGGGGGGGGGGGGGGGGGGGGGGGGGGGGGGGGGGGGGGGGGGGGGGGGGGGGGGGGGGGGGGGGGGGGGGGGGGGGGGGGGGGGGGGGGGGGGGGGGGGGGGGGGGGGGGGGGGGGGGGGGGGGGGGGGGGGGGGGGGGGGGGGGGGGGGGGGGGGGGGGGGGGGGGGGGGGGGGGGGGGGGGGGGGGGGGGGGGGGGGGGGGGGGGGGGGGGGGGGGGGGGGGGGGGGGGGGGGGGGGGGGGGGGGGGGGGGGGGGGGGGGGGGGGGGGGGGGGGGGGGGGGGGGGGGGGGGGGGGGGGGGGGGGGGGGGGGGGGGGGGGGGGGGGGGGGGGGGGGGGGGGGGGGGGGGGGGGGGGGGGGGGGGGGGGGGGGGGGGGGGGGGGGGGGGGGGGGGGGGGGGGGGGGGGGGGGGGGGGGGGGGGGGGGGGGGGGGGGGGGGGGGGGGGGGGGGGGGGGGGGGGGGGGGGGGGGGGGGGGGGGGGGGGGGGGGGGGGGGGGGGGGGGGGGGGGGGGGGGGGGGGGGGGGGGGGGGGGGGGGGGGGGGGGGGGGGGGGGGGGGGGGGGGGGGGGGGGGGGGGGGGGGGGGGGGGGGGGGGGGGGGGGGGGGGGGGGGGGGGGGGGGGGGGGGGGGGGGGGGGGGGGGGGGGGGGGGGGGGGGGGGGGGGGGGGGGGGGGGGGGGGGGGGGGGGGGGGGGGGGGGGGGGGGAAAAAAAACCCCCTACTAATCCGCCCGAAGGCACGACGATTAATAGGGGTAAACCCTGCCCCTCAGACTTGAACCTGGGTATACCCAAGCCAAGCCCTCATAAAGGGACTTAATTCCTATGTCCTCCCCAAGGCTTGAACACAAGACCTCATGCAAGGGGGGATGATCATTCAACCATTGAGCATGTCATTAAGATATTATAAATTACATCTTTTATCTATGTTTGTTAAATTACGATATTATAAAACTTTAGCATGTCATTAAGTATCTCTAATATATAAAAATTTAGCAGGTAATATATAAATTTAACTTTATATCGTCACAAAAGATATAATTAACACACATATCTTACTAATAACTTTTGATACAAAACATTTTTAAAAATAATACTATCATCAAATTTCAATATGTTTTATTTATTATAACGCCAACTTAATATATTTAATTTGCGTATTAGACGGGAAATAATTAAATAATAGTAATAATGAATATCATCTTTTTTTAAACTTCTTAAAAGTCTAAAATATATATGATAATTAAATAAACATAGTTATAAATAACTTTGTAACCCACTGGTATAAAGTATTCAAAATGTTAAAACAAAAGACACATATCTCACGAGTCACGACGTGCACAGATAAACAATCCTAAGATATCAAATTAAATTAGTTTTGGATGATGTGATTTTAACTGAGCAATATCGAATTTTACATTAAATTCTTCTATAAATAGTTAGCAAATATACGTCACCAAAAATAAAATATATGAGAAATGAATTTGATGTGGAAGATGTTGTCTATGTTCTTAAGGTTATGAATAATTTATTATTATTATTATTTATGGTATGCATGATAATAAAAGGATGGAAAGTTCCTATACGCCTCTACATATACTATTATATTTATTTACGGATTATGATTTAAAGGGGTTTTTTATAAAATGAAAGTAATAATACCGTCATTTAAAAAAGTTGAAATAATTAAATTTGATATAATGGTTCTAAATCAAAATTGGAATTCATCCAAGGGTTCTTATTTGTTTATGAATGAATTTAGGATCTTGTTATATATATACTGATAGATTATCTTATAAAGCATCAACCCTTTTTTAAAATCTATGATTTGAACTACCTAATATACCTCTCTTTTTTATTCATTAATTTAAACATTTTTACCTAATATACCTATAATACCCTTAATGAAATAATTTACAAAATAAATCCATCAATTCTTAAAATAACCACACTACCTCCTTTAACATCAATTGCCGCCGCCACCCGTGGCCGCCGTCACCCATCGCCGCCACCACCACCTCGCGCCACTACCACCATCGCCGCCGCATTGTGCGGGCATATGACTCGTAATATAAAATAGAAAACATAGTTTGAAACAAAACTTCTATGCGCAATTCATTGTTTATTTAGTAGGCAAGCAAGTTTTGGCTTTCTTATTCCAGTTTCAGCATAATTATATACACTAATAATAGGCAACGAAATGAACGCTAACACAGTGAAAACATTCAGATTAGAATATATATATTTAGCTTGCAAATAATAAAACAAAGAAGTTTTTGCTGGAGTGGCATGGACGCTGCTTTGTGTGTGAGCGGTCAGGGTTCGTGACCCGCCTCCACTCTCCTTTTTACTTTTGCTTCTTTTTTTCAGGGATTTTCAAATTTACATTCCTCCTCCTCACCATTTAGGGAATGGTTATCCACACCATTTATTTTCATTAGTCATACCAATATAATAATATGCTAATATAATAATATGCTAATCATAATGTTTTTTCTTTTTAATTTACTTTTTTCATTTGACTTTTGATATGGTAATCATGTTGTCTTGTTACCTTTTTTCTTTGTATATATTATATATTTATTGTATTTGATTATTTTTATTTACAATATCATACATTTTACTTTTTATTGCAATTGAAAGACTAAAAATATAATAAAATATGTAACATGCACCTTATAATTTTATACATAATAGTAGAAGATATAAATAATAATAGATAATAAAATATTTTATATCATTTTCTTAATCAATATTAATACAAGTTCTCACACCTACTGAATTACGTCTAGGAAATTTAATCTGGTTGTACACATTTTGTCTATGCAAAAAAGGATTTTCCCATGCCCGATCAAATGCGTGACTAGACCATTGTGGATGCATAGGAGGTACCGGAAAATCTCCTTGTAACACCAGTCTCACGAAATGATTACCATTGAAGCGTCCAATTACACAAATATCATGTGGTTGTGAACTTGGTGGGCTAGTAAAAAGCGGTAAGCATGTTGTATCTCCTTCTTTGCTCAAAAAAACAACCACCACATTATACCTTGAAGCAATGAGTAACCCAGTGTCTGGCATAATCATCCAATATGGTGGATCTGCAAATCCTCCTTCAAAGTGATTCAGCATGTACTGAAGTGATTGTACGCCTTCTTTGTTAAAAATTGCAGTGTATCTTGCATTATGCACAGATAACTCATCCAATAAATCCATACGAATTTGACGCCAATCATCTTGATGACGACCAATGCAAACAGCCGTCGCTCTAAATCCACAGTTTCCATCTCCTAGTACATTCTGAACCTGTGTGATATACGGAAGAAAATCTTTGAATCCCTGATCAATTAAATAATCTTCATTGTTCATACTTGGATCTGGATTCTGGGTTTCGGGTGTATACATATATGGATCTGGATTGTGGTACATGTATGGATTTGGATTGTGGGTTTCGGTTGTATACACATATGGATCCGGATAGTATGGATTTTGGCTCATAAAAGGATCTTGAAAGTATGGTTGACTTGAATGAAAGACTTCCGGAATATCAGCCATTAAATTTGAACCACTCATGGGTGGGCCTTCGTCAAATTCGAAACAGCTACGCCTGGCCGGCTCATTAGCCGAATTGACAAAATCAGGAATAGTTGAACAACTATATCTTGTTGAGGAAAATTCGACACGTCTTTTTTGTTGCGATTTCTTTGGTCGTCCACGGGTATATTTTTGAACTCGCGGTTCCCGAATGTCGGTTGTACTTGGACTGAATATATTCTTCAACTTTCTTAACCAACTCTTTCTTCCAACTTTGGACTGCTTGTTGTAGTTTTCTTTAAAATGTTCTAGTACACTCCCACAACTAACATCATCATCTTCCACAGATGTTGCCGGTGAAAAATCTAACTTTCTCCAAAAGATGTCAATCGAATCCAATGAAATACATTGACCTGTATTAAAAAATAAGTAAGTATTGTATATACAATTTTTAAGGAAATGTTATAAAAATAAATCTATCGGATTATACTTACCTGAATTTATATACTTCGAAAGTTCACAAGAACATGGTAACCCACAACTGTTGCGAAGTCGACAATCACAATTTGAAGGGTGTACTTGATGATAGTTCGTAAGAATTATATTGAGAGCTTCATTGGAAACAAAACCATGCAACAGTTTGAAACATCGTAGATTGTGCTTCTGATAACGGACAATTCTGCTTTTTTCGAAGCTTGCTTTGATCGCCGTATGTTGAGACTGTACGAGACGATTAATACAGCCCACAAGTTCATGCAAAGTGCATTTTTTAGATTTCAAATATTTTTTTAGGACCGCATGTTGACTTTCTACTCTATTGGTGTTGTTGTTTCCAAAATTGAGATGTCGATCAATCCACACAGACACAAACATTTCTTTGTATTTTTCCAACCAAGTTTCATTCAAATACTTTAGTGCGTGCGTTGTAGATCGTACTAATTGTAGACACATTACTTAGATTCCTCTCCTTAATGATTGATAAAATATCACGTGGGGGCATATTCATCGCAGTCAATTCTTCAACCAAACTAAACTCATCTTGAGTTAACCGTTGTGCATATGGATGGCCCTCCATATCTTGTAAAGGGCGATGGTTATGTTCATCACATATGACTGCTAGCGTCCAAAAATTATATTCATTTGAATATTTCGCTTCTAATTCGAATGGACAGTCCGTTTTTCTTGTGCGAGGAGCTCTAGTTGAACCCGTCTGTTTATATTTGCCGCCATGATCACACATGAGTACAACTTTATATACGAAACCACTAAGATAACTGTTCGATCTTTTGGTGACAACGACAACACCAACAGAGTATGCCACGTCCTTTACCCAATTCATCAATTCTTCCCGGGAGCTGAACACCTAAATAATTTATATCGTGTTAGACTTTATCGAAAGAATATGAAATTTAAGACATATAAATATATTTATAGCAAATACTCTTAATAATAAAAACTCAATAATTACATAATATGATATATAATTATATATATACCTCGTTAGTGAAAAATTCTGGTGTAGTCATAATAAATCTATTGTCTTCCATTGGATGACTTTCGAACACCTATTTATATAAATACAAAATAAAAAATATTATTACTTTATATCCTTTTAAAAAAAATAATATTACTCCAACAACTATTATTTTCTTATTTATAAGAAAAAATAAATATTAGATTGATCATAAAATAATTTATAGAAATCAGTTTTATAAAAATTCCTTTAAAAAAACCCTCCCATATATAATTACTTTATATCCTTTAAAACAAAACATTCCCCACTCCCCAAAAAAACAATCGGCCTCCTCTTTATCCATTCTCTTCCCCCAAAAAACCTCCACCTTTTTCTCTCCCCCTTCCAACCGGTCGCCGGCCACCACACTCTCTCACTCCCCAAAAAACGTCTCACCCTCGTTTTCTCTCCCTTATCAGATCCGGTGGTTGGTGGTGGTGCGGTTTAGATTGTGGCCGGAAGTGGGGTTAAATTGGCGGTTGGTGGTGGTTGTGGTTTAGATCCTTCTCAGATCCGGCGTTGGTGGTTGCGGTTTAGATCGTGGCCGGAAGTAGGGGTTACGGGGTGGCTGGTGGTGGTTGCGGTTTAGATCCTTCTCAGATCCGGCGTTGGTGGTTTAGATCCTTCTCAGATCCGGCGTTGGTGGTTGCGGTTTAGATCGTGGCCGGAAGTGGGGGTTACGGGGTGGCTGGTGGTGGTTGCGGTTTAGATCGTGGCCGGAAGTGGGGGTTACGGGGTGGCTGGTGGTGGTTGCGGTTTAGATCGTGGCCGGAAGTGGGGGTTACGGGGTGGCTGGTGGTGGTTGCGGTTTAGATCCTTCTCAGTCCGGCGTTGGTGGTTTAGATCCTTCTCAGATCCGGCGTTGGTGGTTGCGGTTTAGATCGTGGCCGGAAGTGGGGGTTACGGGGTGGCTGGTGGTGGTTGCGGTTTAGATCGTGGCCGGAAGTGGGGGTTACGGGGTGGCTGGTGGTGGTTGCGGTTTAGATCGTGGCCGGAAGTGGGGGTTACGGGGTGGCTGGTGGTGGTTGCGAAATTTGAGAGGATCAACTATCGAAATAGTTGGTGAGTTTACAGTGTGTTTGACTAAAAGACCAGTCATCATTGGGAGCACACAATGACATGTAGTTATTTAAGACAAGACAGCCGGGAGCAAAGTCCGACAATATTATGACAAGACAGCCGAGATCAATATCCGACAATAAGACCAAGATGCTTAGGTTATTACTTCCAACCTACCTTCAGTGTTTATATATAGGGTGTACCATCGGCGTACCCACCACACCTACGGTATGTTGACAATAGTTTTGTCGTCATTGTGAGAACACAATGACATGTAATTATATGAAACAAGACATTTTATAGACAGCCGGGATCAATATCCGACAATATAACCAATATGCCTCGCACAGGATTTCCCGTCTAAAAGTGGGGTGCGGACCAATATACCTCGCACAGGTCTCCCGTCTAACAATGGGGTGCGGACCAGAATACCTCGCACAAGTCTCCCGTCAACAATGGGGTGCGGACCAAAATACCTCGCACAGGTCTCCCGTTTAAAATGGGGTGCGGACCAGAACAATGACAGTCAGGCACTAAATCCAACAAGACAACCATTAGGATCTCATAATGGTGATAACTACACAAGGGCAACATTTTAGTTCGTCAAACACAAAGAACAATTTAGTCAGCCGACAACATGGCAAGTCAAAGTCATTTAGTTCGATATTTCATAAGACATGTATACACATTTTCAGGCAGCCGTCAACATGTCAAGACATAAGTCAAATGATTTCATTTACCAAATCTCATGGCATAGACAAAGACAAATCATTTATAAAGTAGTCGTGTATATAGTACATGTTTTTCAGGCCCAAAGTAAAAGAAAAAGGGCGCCATAAACTCACCTTAGCGATCAACGAGCTAAAAGTATGAGTAGCCTGAGAAAATGAGCAGTCTAGTCTCCACGTCTATCCAAAACCTAGGATATGAGTACCAATGGTGAGGATCAATCTCACGAGGGGGGGGGGGGGGGGGGGGGGGGGGGGGGGGGGAAGGGGGGTCCCCCCCCCCCCCCTTTGTTTCTTTGTGGGGAGGATCAAATCTCACGACGACAAGTATCCTACGTACAACTACTTAGTTATCAACCCTAGAATGCCACGACTATGAATGTGTTTTAAACGTTCATTTTATTTGACTTTAGTTTCAAATGTCAATGACATTGTCATTATAAGGTAGTCCAAAGTACCAATTCGTATAAACGAAGTTCAAGATTTTAAGTCGTCAAAATCCGAAATGTCAAACAGCAACAAAAGTCGCAGCGCGACCTGCAAAATGTACTACCTCGCGGCGCGACCTGGAAGGGTTCGCGGCGCGAGACTCGACCTGAACGAGCAAAAACTCATTTTTCGACCTTTTTCCGCAAACCAAATCGTTTTCTAACCAATTCTTTTCATTGCAATGACTATAAACATGCCTCAGGAGTCTGAAAAAAAACCATTTTGCCAACCATTTACCATTTCAAACACTTTCAAAATCCAAGACCTAAATCTAATTAAAATTTCATTTATCATCAAAACCCACAACTCATTTCATATGCAAAGTCTACTAATTCAACTAACAAAACTGAAATTAAATCAAAGAATTGAACTTATATGATCAAAAGTTTAGAGAAATAAGTTACTTACCAATTTAGGGTTCTTGAGATAAAATAAAGAAGATGATGATGATGAAACCCTAATTATTATTGCAAAAATAATTATTTCCTTTGATTTCTCCTTTGATTTCCTTGCCAAAATTGAATTTGAGATTCAAGAGAGTGTTTGTGTATGTTTGTTTTTGTGTGTGTGGTGTCGACAGATCAAAAGAAAAAGGGGGGGAGGGGCTGTTGTTGTTTCTTTTACCTGCCACACACTGTAGAACCGGCCTATGTGGCCAAATATTGATATTTTGGTACCCTTTATTCGGTAAAATGCTTACGATTAAATACCGTATGACTAAAAGGTTATAATTTAAAGTAAAGGTATTTTCCCTCGTGTTATTTAAATTAAGACAAGTAAATAAAGTTTCGTCAAAGTGAACTTTAATATTAAGTCCAGACAGTCTATTTATTTTGTACAAGACATAACCTTTAAATATTAATTTAAAGTTATATATTAAGACTTGGCATTCGTCTAGATAGCTAATAGTCTACGTCATCAAGATACGTCTAATTTGACTAAGTCAAAAGTCCAAAAGTCTAACAATTTCCACGTCTAATGACTGTCTAATTGAGATTAAGACTAACCCGATGTAATTAATTACGAGTTGTCACAGCATCCCCGACTTCTTAGGATTTCATCCCGAAATTAATTGTTGCTCAGTAAAAAGATGAGGATATTGTTCCATCATATAATCTTCATGTTCCCAAGTCGAGTCGGGCCCGTGTTTTGAGTTCCAACGAACTTTGACCAACTTGATACGACTACGTCTAAGTTTGTTTGAGCTGTTGGTCTAAAATTTCAACAGGTTCCTCGACAAATTGAAGAGAGTCGTTCACTTGCAGCTCTTCGACAGGTACTACTAATGTTTCATCAGTCAGACATTTCTTAAGATTTGACACATGAAACGTGTGATGAACGTGTTCTAGCTCTTGGGGCAAATCGAGCTTATAAGCCACAGAACCAATTCTTTGAACAATCTCGAATGGTCCGATATAACGAGGACTAAGTTTGCCTCGCACGCCAAAACGTGCAGTGCATTTCCAAGGTGACACTTTCAACATGACTTTGTCTCCCACTTGAAACTCAAGTGGTTTCCTTCTACGGTCGGCATAGCTCTTTTGACGATCTTGAGCCGCCTTCAGCCGTGCCCTAATTACAACAATTTGATCAGTAGTCTTCTGAACTAGTCCATATTTGTACAAATGACGTTCGCCAGCATCAAGCCAACAGACAGGAGATCTACATTTCCGTCCATACAAAGCCTCATAAGGAGCACATTTGATGCTAGTGTGATAGCTGTTATTATACGAAAATTCAGCTAACGGCAAAAAGGTATCCCAACTACCCTTGAAGTCAATGACACATGCCCGAAGCATGTCTTCTAAAGTCTGGATGGTACGTTCACTTTGTCCGTCAGTTTGTGGATGGTAAGCCGTACTCAGATTCAATTGAGTGCCTAGGGCTTCTTGAAAATGTCGCCATGATTGTGAAGTGAAACGACCATCACGGTCAGAGATAATAGACAAAGGAACACCATGAAGTGATACGATCTTTTCAATATATAATTGAGACAATTTCCTTATCTTCCAATTCTCTCGGATTGGAATGAAATGAGCAGACTTCGTTAATCGGTCGACAATGACCCAAATAGTATCGTATCCTTTCAGGGTTCGAGGCAGTTTAGTAATAAAGTCCATAGTAATCTGTTCCCATTTCCAGTCAGGAATTTGGGGTTGTTGGAGCAGCCCAGAAGGCTTTTGGTGCTCCGCCTTGACCATTGAACAATTTAGACACTTCGAGACATAAGTGGCGATATCTCTTTTCATACCAGGCCACCACTAGTTTAAAATTTATAATAAGATCTACCGCTAACTGACTACAACACACTTACGGGCAGTGTACCCGTTCGTATGCAATATAGCTAACTGGCAAGACCAGGATCGAACACAAGGACTGATTGTTGTACTAAAGGTTGTTAAAATGTAAATCAAGAGAAAGTTTGGTTTGTGACCGAATTGTCACTTTGCGTTTCTGAAAGCTGTGTAATCAACTAGTAAATAAAAATACTCAACCGGCGTCAATCGAGAGCACACGAAAATAGTTTGAGTTGCGACAAATAATTAAAAAGCCATCTATGTCGAATCCGCTACGCAAAAAGTCTAGGTTGCATATGAGTTAAGCTCAAATTCTTTAATGTTGGTGATAATAATCGTGACAAGACAAAAACACAACCGGCGTGCACTCCGTTTGTAAAATCAACTCAATCACCTAATCAATACAATTTCTTGCAACAAGTGGTACCACCAACCCTATTACAATTCCTTGAACTAACTAGTTTATTTGATTATTTAAATAACAATTTTTATCTTTGTGAAAGAAACGTGGTACCACCATCCGTTAAATCCACTTAACAAAGTAATTTCTATTAGACTTGTATTCTTTACTATCATACCATGACCTAGCAATAGTTATTCATAGACAAACAACTAAAATAATACTTGCATTCAACTAGTACCACTATCGAAGAACACAAATATCACCAAGAACACAAGATTAAGTAAAAGAAATCACTTCATTAATATCTTGACAAAATGTTAAGTAAAACCAACTTGAATTCAAAATATTATGCAACCATAACTAATTGTTTCACTTCATCTTCATAGATGTATAGAGATTTAGCTACTCATAATGAAAATAACTAGAGATTCAAATAACAAGGAGAACATAGTTACCAAAAATGACGTAATGATCCAAATCGAGGTTACAACCGAGCTACAATCACTAATCAAGAGCCAAAATTAATCTTCAAGTCTTCACAATAGTTTGGATGATGAAAAACCCTTGAAAAACCCTTAAAATCGGCTGGAGAAAGAGAGTGGAGGCTGGAGTGTCCAAGATTAGGTTTAGGGTTGAGTGGGGGTTGGTATTTATACCCCAGGAGAGAGAAAAACATGTTGTCAGCTCGAAGTCGCGCCGCGACCCCCATTCCTCGCGCCGCGAGATCTTCCAAAATTCGAACAGAGGATTGCAGACCAAAAACTCGCGCCGCGAGGAATTCTGCTCGCGCCGCGACTTTTCTTGAGAGATCGCGCCGCGAGGAATTCTGCTCGCGCCGCGAGTTTCACCTGGATTTGTCATTTCAGCTTCGTTTTCGACCATGCTTCATCCGTTAGTGCCTTTGGACCATTCCTAAGTCGTTTTCTACCATTTGTGAGTGAAATACCTGCCTTAGACCTGAAATCACTAGCAAATACCATAAAGCACCATAAAACATGTATGAACGGCTATCAACCGTGCCTAAAACGTCCAAATAAGATGTGGGAAATATGTATATATTGAGACACATCAAACCTCCCCACACTTAAACCTTGCTTGCCCTCAAGCAAGTATGCACTTTAATCAATTCTCAATAACCCAACAATTAATGATTTCATAAAACAAAACGTAGTTATAAGAGAAGTTTCCTACCAAGCGGTGTCGAATACCAAAAGCAATTGAATTTAAAAACTAATGAGCAAAGTTTAGGACGAAATCAGAAAATTCTACTACTCTAGAGCAACACCATCTTTCGGTTACAATTAGAATCCTCCCTATGCTTGTGTTAACACCTCTTGAACGTTTCTATCATTCCAATTGACCTTAGGCTCGTTCTTACTAAGCTATAATCTACTAGCAAGCATCAACATTATTATTGGTAACATAAGCAATATTCCACAATGATTATCGGTATAATTGTCCACATAAACACTCACGCCATTGGTTTTCCATAAGGTTTTCATTACGTTATACTTAGGAGTCTCTTGACAAAACATACTCCTACGGTCTAGAATTGCAACTCTATCCACACATCAGGTGATCATACGAAAGTGTACTTTAAGCGTCCGGCCAGCGGTTCGCTACGGATACGTGAGTATCGTTAAGAGACATACGCCAGAACTCAAGGTTGGGTTGCATATCCAGAGACCATGCTCTAAACACTAACACATACGAGAACAAAATGTTTTATAATTTAATACCCGTGAGTTTCTATGAGACCCGCGTAGCGAACTTTCGGACAACTCATCCCAAGTTGGAAGCTTTAGGTGAGCTAGGTAAAACGAAGTTACCCCAAGGACCTACTTGTTCGAATCTCAAAGCCCACATTAGCATTAGACTATTGAAAATTGTTTTGCGCGTGTTCCCGCATGTGCCACCCGTTTGATGCCGCAGCACCCCAGACACCCCGATATAAAGACCAAACATAATGACTAGAGCCACAACCTATAACATAAGAATTAAGGACCGGACATCCGGTGTGCAACCATATGTTAAGTCAAATTACCACAAGCATACTTAAAACATTTCAAGCTTTTCGTGCACACAAGTTGCAAAATTCAAATGGAAAACCTCAAGCGGTGCCTACCAATACATCATCTAGTGAAGCTATTATTCACATTAGGTTCATCATTAAGGTACAATTCACAAGCAACCTAGATTATTTGAAGTTCGGAACAAGCCTATGACCCCTTGGAACGATGAAATGCCACAAGCACCAGGAAAGGAAAGCTAAAGGTAAACAATCTCAAGTTTCATCCTAGATTAGCAAAATTCAAAGTCCTCATTTCTCGTCTTTGCACAAAACCTATAGCCTCAAAAATTTAAAAACATAACCAAAATGCTAGTAAAGGAAAGAAACTTCAAAAATTTTCATTTTTCCAGTTTACCATCCCCCTCCCCACACTTAAGTTGTACATTGTCCTCAATGGACGAATAACTAAGGCAAACAATGGGAAAAAGGGAAAAATGCAAAATGTAGAAAGGAACAATGAAAAACCTCCGGGTGAAAGCAAGAATTCACCAATGCAAAGTTGAAGCCAAAATTAAGTGGGTGCTGAACTGACTGCCAGCATAAACCCGCTTGTTTATTCCAAAATTTCCAAAAGCAATCTTCCAGAATTCAACTTGCAAACCCAAAATTTTCACCTGGCCAGCATCACCTCGCGCCGCGACCTTGTAGTTGCTCGCGCCGCGAGCTAGTGATCTCGCTCGCACGAGAAAAGTTTCTGATCCTCGACATCCCTGATCTCGCGCCGCGAGACCCTATGGTCGCGCCGCGAGTTTGCCAAGTTGCTCGCGCCGCGATCAAGTGACCTCGCGCCCGCGAGATTTTCTTCTGATCTCCCTGCCATCGAACTCGCGCCGCGAGCTCCTATGCTCGCGCCGCGACTTGTACCTGGTTCTCCAATTCCGAACTTTTCAACACACATTTTCTTTCATTGGTTCGACTTGACCGACTTATCACCTGTAAATCTCAACAAAAACACATAAAATAGAAAGAAAAGTACTGAAAACAATAAAAATAATGAACACACACGGGTTGCCTCCCGAGAAGCGCTTTATTTATTTACGAGTCATTAGCTTGACTCGAGCAAACCTCATTTTCAAGCAAAAAGTTGAAGCTTCTCGACAAAAGCTCCCTCCCCAACTTCTTCTTCATGATAAAGCTTTAGCCGATGTCCATTCACAATGAACGAGCTCCCATCCTCTCTAAACAACTCGACATACCCCGAAGGATATACATGCTTGATGACAAACGGTCCATTCCACCTCGATGTAAGCTTTGGTTGGTGGATTTTGAACTTGGAGAGAAACAACAACACCTTATCTCCTACTTTAAAGTCCTTTCTCTTGAGAATTTTGTCGTGCCAAACTTTTGTCTTTTCTTTGTACAACAACGAGTTGTCGTAAGCACCATGCCTAAGCTCATCAAGCTCATGGAGTTGCAACATTCTTGTTTCACCGGCTTCAATCAAGTCCATGTTGCAATGTTTCAAGGCCCAATATGCCTTATGCTCGATTTCCACCGGCAAATGGCAAGTCTTGCCATAGAGAAGTCTATATGGAGTGGTGCCAATGGGGGTCTTGAAAGCGGTTCGAAACGCCCATAAGGCATCATCTAGCTTCTTGGACCATGACTTGGGGTTTCCATCAACGGTTTTCTCTAGAATTCTTTTCAAGGCACGATTCGTGTTCTCAACTTGCCCACTAGTTTGTGGGTGATATGAAGTTGAGAAACGATGAGTTACCCCATATCTCTTTAAAACCTTTGCCAATTGATGGTTGGCGAAGTGTGTGCTCCGGTCACTAATTAAAGCTCTTGGCATACCAAATCGGCTAAATAAAGCCTTCAAAAAGTCGATCACTACCTTGCTGTCATTGGTTGGTAGGGCCTTTGCTTCAGCCCACTTCGAGACATAATCAACCGCCACCAAAATATAGAGACATTTGTTTGATGGTGGAAATGGGCCCATGAAATCGATTCCCCACACGTCAAAGACTTCACACACTTGGATGGATTGTTGAGGCATCTCATCCCTTTTGGTGATAGTTCCTTGCCTTTGACAAGCATCACATGTTTCAACAAGTGTTTGAGCCTCTTTGAAAATCGTAGGCCAATAGAATCCCGCATCAAACACTTTCTTCCCCGTCACCGATGGCCCATAATGCCCACCGGTTGGTCCATGGTGGCATTCATCCAAAATTCTTCTAGTTTCACCTCCCCAAACACACCTTCTAATCATGCCATCCGCACACACTTTGAACAAATACGGTTCTTCCCAAAAATAGTGCTTGATTTCGGAGAAAAAATTCTTTCTTTGTTGCGAAGACCACCCCTTAGGCAAAATTCCTGCACACAAATAGTTAGCAATATCGGCGTACCAAGGGGCTTCTTCATCCTCCACCTGCATCAAAAACTCATTCGGAAAAGAATCATTAATCTCATGCTCCTTCAACACCTCAAGGTGAGGGTTTTCGAGCCTACTCAAGTGGTCGGCGGCAACATTTTCAGCCCCACTTTTGTCTTTGATTTCAATATCAAACTCTTGCAAAAGCAAGACCCAACGAAGCAAACGGGGTTTAGCATCTTGCTTTGAGAACAAGTATTTCAAGCCGAATGATCGGTGAACACGATGGTCTTATTCAACACCAAGTAAGGTCTAAACTTGTCAAAAGCATACACCACCGCCAACAACTCTTTTTCGGTCACGGTGTATTTTGTTGGGCGGGGTTTAGGGTTTTGCTAGCAAAGTAAATAGGACGAAAATGCTTCTCATCCCTTTGGCCAAGAACGGCCCCCAAAGCATAATCACTAGCATCGCACATAAGTTCGAAGGGTAAAGACCAATTGGGTGAAGTCATTATTGGAGCATTTGTCAATTTGTCTTTCAAGAGAGAAAAAGCGTTTAGACACTCATCATTAAACTCAAAAGGGACGTCTTTTTCCAACAATCTAGTCATAGGCCTTGTGACTTTAGAAAAATCTTTGATGAACCGCCGGTAAAACCCGGCATGACCTAGAAAACTTCTTACCGACTTCACATTTGTTGGTGGAGGTAATTTAGTCATGACATCAATTTTAGCCTTGTCAACCTCAAGACCCGCCCTTGACACTTTGTGACCCAACACAATGCCTTCTTTGACCATAAAATGACATTTTCCCCAATTAAGCACCAAATGTGCTTTTTCACACCTTTCAAGCATTTTATCCAAGTTAGCCAAACAACTATCAAATGAACTACCAAACACCGAAAAATCATCCATGAAAACTTCCATGGAAGTTTCAATCATATCTTGGAAAATGGCCAACATGCATCTTTGAAAAGTGCCCGGTGCATTACATAAACCAAAAGGCATTCGGCTATAAGCATATGTTCCAAAAGGACAAGTAAAAGTTGTTTTCTCTTGATCATTAGGATCAATGGGTATTTGGAAGTACCCGGAAACCCATCTAAGAAACAAAGAATTCATTACCCCCAATCTTTCAAGCATTTGGTCCATGAAGGGTAAAGGGAAATGGTCCTTTTTAGTGGCCTCATTCAACTTACGATAATCAATACAAACTCTCCAACCGGTGACCGTTGTAGTTGGGACCAATTCATTTTTCTCATTTGTTACAACGGTCATCCCACCCTTCTTTGGTACACAGTGTACCGGGCTAACCCATGGACTATCCGATATTGGAAAAATAATACCCGCATCAAGTAGCTTGACAATTTCCTTTTTTACAACATCTTTCATGTTGGGATTAAGCCTTCTTTGCCTTTGAATCACCGGTTTTACATTTTCAATTAGATTGATTTTATGTTTGCAAAAATCGGGACTTATTCCGGGTATATCGGATGTCTTCCATGCAAAGGCTTTTTTATGGGCCTTTAAAATGGACATGAGTTTAGCCTTCTCCTCACCCGAAAGTGATGAGGAGATAACAACGGGGAGAAGAGACGTACCTTCCAGGAATGCGTATTCCAAATGATCGGGCAATGGCTTGAGCTCTAAATCCGTAGGAGGATTATCAATGGAAGTGGGCAGCTTGTTGCTTGGAATTCTTTCAATTTCTTCAAACCTTTCTTCCTCCAATGGGGTGTCATCCATGCTTAGTGCCATAATCTCTTCAATCTCTTCCACTTGGTCACTAGTGACATCTCCCTCTCCAATGCTAGCCAAGCGATCATCATTTCCCTCACCATCAATTCCAACAAGCTCCAACATTTCCAATTCAACCGCATTATCTATAACATCAATTTTAAAACAATTTGTTAGGTCCAGATTTAGTCCAGACTTACTGGACTGGCTCCAGACTGGACTACTGGAACCTTAGTTAGGTTTATTGAGAAACTTGTTTTGCTGGTCTCGCTCCAGACCCGACTACTGGAGCCTCACTGAAGATCTGACCAGAAAACATATTCTACTGTACCTACTCCAGACTTGGAATCTGGAGTCCCTCTGAAGATTTGTCCAGAAATAACTGAAGACTAGTGAGCATTTACTTGTACAGGTAATCTGGAGCATTCTCCAGATTAGCTCACTGAAGACTTCACCCCAGTCCAGATCTACTCTACTGAAGACATTCTGACTGAAAAAGACTGAAGTCTGAAGGAATTAACAAATATGTC
>CM067174.1:116127066-116158978 GCA_034093135.1 Erigeron breviscapus | reverse complement strand
GGAGTAAATAAGGGTATATACAGAGTCTCCTTTCATTAGTCCCAGATGACCTTCCCCAGTTTCCTGGATGGGTGCATCTGTTGAAGGATCAGATACCAAAGTATCTTCACCAGGGATAGACGTGATTGGAGTTGCTTCAGTTATGGTTGCTCTATCCTCAACCACAACTTGAGACGAACTGGAGGGTCCCTCATTATTTTGAGGTCCGCCCAATTGTCTTTCTGATTCACTTTCCAAAGGTGCATCAGTTTTAGCAAATGCCAGTTGCATTCGCTCTGGAATTTCGACCTCTCCAGCTTCAGATACTAGAGAGTCTAAATTCCCCAACATATCTGGCCTAGTGAATGGTGAATCTGTACTTTTATAAGCTTCATGGCCCAGAATTTGTTGAAAACAGAGAGAGAGAAACCTTGAAAAGGGGATACAAACACCCCTGGAGCCCTTCAGTTTTTGTACTAGGCTTCTATACAAAATATCTGCAAAGTCCACTCTCAATCCGTTCCACAAGCAGTAAGCCATCTCTGCTTGTGAGGAGTTAATCTGGTCAAGTCCACCAAAACTCCCACCCATGCTCTCCACCAGGTGGATGAAAAAATACCTCCATGAAGGTGTAAGGCCCTTCATGGTCATCGCACCCTTCGTTTTCAGCACCCCATTGTCCAAGCACTCCTTGTGTCCCATTTCAAGAAGTACTTGACGAAAATTTATGTTTGGGGGAAAGACGACTGGAGATTCACCCTCTCTCCAGTAATTGAGGCGTAAGGCATCCCTCAATACGTCAGCGGTCAAGATACACTGGATTGTTCCATCCTTTAAAGTGAAACAGATGGAGGAACAATCAGAAGAAAGACTGGCAGTGTACCAAAACTCACACAAGTAGTTGTGAAACAACTTGCGTGGGTTTAGAGAGAATGAGGGTCCTATTGGAGAATCTTTTAAAAACTTTTGGATTCTACCAATAAGGGTATTGGACCCTTGAGATCCTTGTAAGCTAGCCATCGGATTATTAGGATTTAGTTTGATGACTGAAGCATTACTAGGAGCACCAGATGCCGGTTTGACATCTGGCGAAGGAGCATATGGAACATTTAAGAGATTTACATCTCTCGAACGAGATGATCTAGGAGCCATAGGAAAATGAAATTGAATTTTTGGAATTAGGGTTCTTGATTTATGAAGCAAAGAGGGAAATGAAGCAATTTTGATGATGATTGGAAGTAAATGAAAGAATGTAGAAGGAAATAAATGAAAGAATGAGTTCGGAGTAAATAAGGGTATATATAAGGGATTCAAGATCCCAATGAAACACCAAAATTATATTTTAATAAACAAAATCCTTTTTGTAGATATTTTCAACAAGGTTGGTTTGAATTTTGAAATAAAATAATAATTTGCCATGTAAACATTAAATGCTTCCATGTCAGCATTAAATGCTACGACGGCTTATCTTACCCACGCGCCCACTCACTTTTTGTTTTCCCAATACAAACAGTTGTCAAGTACTAAAATGGTTTCAAACACGTCATATCACGATACCAAGTGGTTTAAATCACTCGAGTACCATCACGTGTCACACATATTGACCAAGTATTTATAACGTTACAAAATAAGACAAGACTGAACCTGGTAACTGGAGGATCAGTCCAGTACCAGTTTCCAACTGGAGAGTTCTCCAGTTGCATTTTCAAACAAAAATGAATTTTAGTCAGAAAATTATTTTGAGTCTTTCCCTCTAAAATGATGATCCATATATCAATTAGTGCCAAGATAGTATCACAAAGGCGTTCGATAGCCTGGCGAGCAAAGATTATCTGGACCTCCTCAACTGAAGAACTTCATCAGTGTCACTGACGCGTTCAATAACAAAGAAAGCTCCACTTTTAAGGATTTAACATTCCCAGTTCGCTGATGAGATGTTTAAAGGTTTTCTCATCGAGAGGTTTTGTAAAAACATCAGCTAACTGTTTGTCAGTGGGGATGAAATGAATTTCAATATCTCCTTTTATAACATGATCACGAATGAAATGATACCTGATGTCAATATGCTTTGATTTGGAGTGCATCACTGGGTTGTGAGATATAGCAATTGCACTGGTGTTGTCACAAAAGATTGGGGTCTTAGTAAACTTTTGACCATAATCTAGTAACTGGTTCTTGATCCAGAGAATACTGACCGCAGAAATGTACTCTGCCTCGGCAGTGGACATAGAGACTGAAGTCTGCTTCTTGCTGGTCCAACTTACCAGTTTTCCTCCAAGGAAATGACAACCACCAGTTGTTGATTTTCTATCTATCTTACAACCTGCATGATCAGAATCTGAATAACCCATTAGATCTAATCCTGAGCCTTTGGGTACCAAAGACCAAGATTAGGACACCCTTTCAGGTATCTAAAGATACGCTTTACAGTGTGCAAATGTGATTCTTTAGGGTTAGCCTGAAACCTGGCACATAAACATGTTGCAAACATTATATCTGGTCGACTGGCAGTTAAGTACATCAGTGAACCAACCATACCTCTATAGTCAGTAATGTTAACTGGTTTGCCAGTTGGGTCAGAGTCCAAATTCAATGGTGCTGCAATAGGTGTGTTTTTCGATGGGATTGAATCATATTTGTATTTTCTTAACAAATCTCTGACATATTTTCCTTGGTTTATGAAAATTCCATTTTCAGTTTGCTTAATCTGAAGACCTAAGAAAAATGTTAATTCACCCATTAAACTCATCTCATACTCAGATGACATGATTTTAGAAAACTTTTTACACATTGCATCATCAGTTGAGCCAAAAATAATGTCATCAACATAAATTTGTACCAATAAGATATTACCTCTTTCTTTCAAGTTAAACAAGGTATTATCTATTGCACCTCTTTGAAAGCCATTTTTAAGAAGATGTTTAGTTAAAGTATCATACCAGGCTCTTGGGGCTTGTCTTAGACCATACAAAGCTTTGTTCAGTCTATAGACCCAATGTGGATGCTTTTCATCGATGAAACCTGGAGTCTGCTTAACATAAACTTCTTCTTCCAATGTTCCATTAAGGAACGCACTTTTGACATCCATCTGGAAGACCTTGAACTGCAGATGGGCTGCATAAGCCAAAAATATTCTTATGGCTTCAAGTCTTGCAACTGGAGCAAAAGTTTCATCAAAGTCAACGCCCTCTGCTTGACAGTAACCCTGGGCAACTAGTCTGGCCTTGTTTCTTACAACATGGCCATCTTCATCCATTTTGTTTTGGTAGACCCATCTGGTACCAATAGGTTCTTTCTTTAACCCTGGTGGACAAGGAACAAGCTCCCAAACATTGTTCCTTTCAAACTGGAGGAGCTCTTCTTGCATAGCTTCCACCCAGCTTGGGTCTGCCATAGCCTCGTCAATCTTCTTTGGTTCAATTAAAGATAAGAAGGTGACGTTTAAGCATTGCTCACTGGTGGCTCTTCTAGTCTGAACCCCACTAGTTGGATCACCCACAATTTGTTCAATTGGATGGTCTCGAGTCCATCTAGTGTATTGACTAGGCTGGTAAACTACAATATCAGTGCAAGTCACCTGGCGATCTTCTTCAGTTGCAACAGCTTCTGGAAAAGGATCAGTCCAAACAATCTCTACATCCTCATCAGAGTCAATGAGGTCTCGATTAGCATCATGAAATTCCTCATTAGAAGGCATTTCATGAAGAAATGGAGAAGTAGATGTTTGAACTGGTGCTGATATTAGAGTGACACGTACATCAGATCCAATCACCAATTCTTGTGGTAAGTTAAAATTGATGGAGGGATAAAATGATGTGTCACTGGAGGTGTTCTTCTTCTTAACTGGTTCCAATTTGTTGTAACTGGAAGCATCTTCTGGTGAAACAACTGACCGATGAACTTGGTCAGTTTCACCAAAATTGATTGGAATGACTGGAGTAATATCAAGGCTTGGTCTCTTGTTGATTGCTTTAGTTGATTCATCGAATGTGACATGAATTGTCTCATGAACCTTTTAGAGTCTATAATTATAAACTCTAAAGGCCTTTCGAATATCTGAATAACCTAAAAATACCCTTCATCAGCTTTTGCATCAAACTTTCCAAGCTGACTGGAATCGTTCAAGATATAAACTGGACAACCAAATACATGGAAATATCCAATATTTGGTTTACGATTCCTGAGTACTTCATAAGCAGTCTTCTTATGTCTCTTGATGTAGACTGACCGATTTTGGGTGTGACAAGCAGTTGCAACTGCCTCAGCCCAAAAACTGGTGGGAAGACCAGATTCAGATAGCATACTTCTGGCTGCTTCTATCAGTGTACGATTCTTTCTTTCCACAACTCCATTTTGCTCTGCAGAGTGAACTAATGAGAAGTTTTGAGAGATGCCAGTGTCATTGCAAAATGTTTCAAGTACCTTATTTTGGAATTCCGTACCATTATCACTTCGCAACTGACAAACTTTTCGAGTGTACTTGAGCTCAATTCTTTTGATAAGAGAGATGATTTCAGCAGGAGCATCACTTTTGGATCTGATGAATACCACCCAGCAGTATCTGGTGAATTCATCAATCACAACTAGAGTTTACTTCTTTCCAGCTCTAGTTTGAACATTCACTGGACCAAAGAGATCCATATGTAGCATGTGAAGAGGTTCAGTGATGCTAAAATTTTGCCTAGTTTTAAAACTGGCTCTCTTCTGCTTACCCTTCTCACACCCTGGACATGGCTTTTCCTTATTGAAGGAAATTTGAGGTATCCCATCAACCAGTTGTTTGCGAGACAACTTGTTAATGTTTTTAAAGTTTAGATGGGATAACCTTTTATGCCATAGCCAGTTGGTGTCCTCATCAAAAAAAAAAAAAAAAAAAAAAAAAAAAAAAAAAAAAAAAAAAAAAAAAAAAAAAAAAAAAAAAAAAAAAAAAAAAAAAAAAAAAAAAAAAAAAAAAAAAAAAAAAAAAAAAAAAAAAAAAAAAAAAAAAAAAAAAAAAAAAAAAAAAAAAAAAAAAAAAAAAAAAAAAAAAAAAAAAAAAAAAAAAAAAAAAAAAAAAAAAAAAAAAAAAAAAAAAAAAAAAAAAAAAAAAAAAAAAAAAAAAAAAAAAAAAAAAAAAAAAAAAAAAAAAAAAAAAAAAAAAAAAAAAAAAAAAAAAAAAAAAAAAAAAAAAAAAAAAAAAAAAAAAAAAAAAAAAAAAAAAAAAAAAAAAAAAAAAAAAAAAAAAAAAAAAAAAAAAAAAAAAAAAAAAAAAAAAAAAAAAAAAAAAAAAAAAAAAAAAAAAAAAAAAAAAAAAAAAAAAAAAAAAAAAAAAAAAAAAAAAAAAAAAAAAAAAAAAAAAAAAAAAAAAAAAAAAAAAAAAAAAAAAAAAAAAAAAAAAAAAAAAAAAAAAAAAAAAAAAAAAAAAAAAAAAAAAAAAAAAAAAAAAAAAAAAAAAAAAAAAAAAAAAAAAAAAAAAAAAAAAAAAAAAAAAAAAAAAAAAAAAAAAAAAAAAAAAAAAAAAAAAAAAAAAAAAAAAAAAAAAAAAAAAAAAAAAAAAAAAAAAAAAAAAAAAAAAAAAAAAAAAAAAAAAAAAAAAAAAAAAAAAAAAAAAAAAAAAAAAAAAAAAAAAAAAAAAAAAAAAAAAAAAAAAAAAAAAAAAAAAAAAAAAAAAAAAAAAAAAAAAAAAAAAAAAAAAAAAAAAAAAAAAAAAAAAAAAAAAAAAAAAAAAAAAAAAAAAAAAAAAAAAAAAAAAAAAAAAAAAAAAAAAAAAAAAAAAAAAAAAAAAAAAAAAAAAAAAAAAAAAAAAAAAAAAAAAAAAAAAAAAAAAAAAAAAAAAAAAAAAAAAAAAAAAAAAAAAAAAAAAAAAAAAAAAAAAAAAAAAAAAAAAAAAAAAAAAAAAAAAAAAAAAAAAAAAAAAAAAAAAAAAAAAAAAAAAAAAAAAAAAAAAAAAAAAAAAAAAAAAAAAAAAAAAAAAAAAAAAAAAAAAAAAAAAAAAAAAACTCTGAAGCCATCATCACAAAGTTGGCTTACACTGATCAGGTTGTATTTCAAACCATTCACAAATGCAACTCTTTTGAATTCGACTTGTCCATTATTGAGCACACCATATCCTTCAGTCTTTCCAGATTGATCATTACCAAACGTCACTGTCGGTCCATCTTGGACAGTGAACTCTTCCAGTAGGGGCTTACATCCGGTCATTCTCCGGCCAGCAGCGCTGTCCAGATACCAGATATTCTTCTTTCGATCGCCCTACACACACAAAAAAATCATTAGATCTTTTTGTGAACCCATCTCTACAGAAGTCACAGTAGATTGTTGAGGTGTTGAACTGGAGGCTGCATCTGGACCTTTTTCACCAGATCCAGGTGCAGGAGTAAAAACGATTGGTATTAGATACTTACTCCCTTTATTTTTACCAGATTTTGTTCCAGATGGAACATTCTTTTGTTTAGGTATTAAAGAGAGTGGATTAATATTTTGTTTGAAAACTGGAGGTAATGAACCTCCTTCCAGATTGTTAATCCGGGCAGTACAACTCTGAACCTGTCGAGACAAAAGTTGGAGTTGACTTTCCAGTTTAACCAAAATATTATTTTGATCAGGCAGTTGAACCTTGAACCTTGGTTCAACTGGAGATTTAGTCTGTCGGGTCTTGGGCACCTTAGACTTTTGAGGTAAAGGGTTGTTACCAGTGGCCTTTTTGACTGGAGCTTTAGCCTGTTCGGCTCCAGTTTTAACCTCAATGGGGGTGGTCTCAAAGGTTTCAGTTTCAACAGCTTCAGGTTGATCATAAGGTGTTTCAACCTTGAGAGCTGGAGGCAATGCATGAAGATCTGGTATGAGAGCTGCCATCTCCAGATCTCCAGATTTCCATGCATTCTTCTGGGCATCGATAGTTCTCGAAAATGCATTGTCTTTTCCATCTCTTGAATCCTAGTAACCAATGATTTCTCATTGTTGTTGTTGATCACATTATTTTCTCTTAGATGTTGGACCAAGCCTAGATGGTCTTCGTCTAGATGATCTAGGATGGTAGCATTATGGTTGTACAATTTGGTGAATCTATCAAAATCTTCCCTTACATTTCTAACACTTTCTCTAGTAATAGAGACACTCCTTTGACTTGCTAGGCTATGCATTTCATATTGAACAGCTTCCAGCTTACTTTCTAGCTCATGGAGTCTTGCCACTAGAATAGGCACGGTGTGATGAGGTGGTTCACGAGTTATTGGAAAATCCCTTGGCTCAAACGGTGGTTGCTCGAACGAAGGCCATCCCATATCTATTTTCCATTCCTTGATAACTTGTGGGATTTCAGTAATATCATCCGGATTAATATAAGGGTCAACCACAATCAGTGATTCATGAGGTGTTTCATTATCAGCTAGTGGTGCATCTTCTAGATCAATAATTTCATCTTGGGGATTTCCCATTTCATTGTCACTATCTGAATCGATTTCCAAATAAGGCACTTGGTCAACGCTATCGTCAGAGTCTGAAATCCACCCATTAAGATTGAGTTCTATATTTATACTCTCGCTGGAGTCTGAATCATAGTGATTATCAGCCATTTTTGTATTTACAAAAGGCATGAGAAATCTAAGGCATGATCGCGCTAAGGCTTTTTAAAACTAAGGCATGAAAGTGTATGTTCTAAGTATGTATGAGAACATTGTCACAAAACAGTTATAGACTAAGTTTATTAATGCAACCTAATAATTCATTTATCAAGCCCACTAATGCAACCTAGTTCACTATAACTTGTGGCTCTGATACCAATCTGTCACACCCCCAAAATATTTTATTTTGCGGAAACGAAAAGTGTGAACAATAGAGGAAATCACAAACACATATTATAATAAACGACCTCTATAATGAGACGTTTTTAAAGATTTTCATTATCATAATCATTTATTCTTACAAAAGATGGAAATGAGCATACAACAAGTACAAATGAGATTCTTTCATATATCACTAGACATCTCTAATTTGTTTTCTTCTAGTATATGTTGTGACTCCAAAAGTATGCATCACGTATATGCATCAAAATAGCTCAAGTACCTGAGAATACACGTTAAATTTCGTCAACATAAAGTTGGTGAGTTCACAGTTTTTATAATAAGGATTTACCTTTGGATCACAAGATTTATATAAGATATCACATGCATTATGAATATCAAGTTAACATGGTTATTTAAACCAATAATATTTATCACATGCTCATACCTTGGAAACCGAATACCTTAACATCATACGATTCACGTATATATATATTACCCCTCTTGTGATGCTAAATGCTCAACGCAATCACGATTTATTTCAAATATTAATTATCCCTTGCATGTTTTAGTGCGACTAACCATGATAGGGGTGTCAACCCAATAGTACTATTTATAATATTCGCGTTGTAAACTTTATCGGTCCAAGTTCCATATAGGGGATTTCAAGCCAGAGCATTGTAACAAAAATATAAGCATGGATCATTTAAGCAATTGTGTCCATAAAAACAAAACAGTTGTGTATTCTCAGTCCCAAAATAATAAATAGGGATCCATGAAACTCACCTTAGATCGGTGATATGATTAGTAACGTAAAAAGATTGAGGATGACGATGATGACGATCAAGCAAATTATTCCTAATAGAAAATACGATTTGATTTATATTCTTGTTTTAAACTTAGTTTATTTATAATGTTATTTATTAATACGCTTGTCAACGTAACTGGTTTCAGGTTCTTTCAATAACCTTTGTAGTTTATTTTGAAATATTTATAATTTATACATGAGTTTATATATTGGAAATTTCTTTATAAATCATTTTTGAAATACCATAAATAAGCTAAGTAGTTAGCTTAATATACAAATACATTTATTTGTAAATGAAAGTATATTTGATATGATTGATTAATATCAATACAATATCCTTATGGAATGTATTCATGGATGAATACAAATGTATATATATACATATGTATATATAATACTATATAAATAGCAAGAATTATAACTAATACAAAAATATGTATTAATTATAGATATATATATATATATATATATATATATATATATATATATATATATATATATATATATATATATATATATATATATATATATATATATATATATATATATATATATATATATATATATATATATATATATATATATATATATATATATATATATATATATATATATATATATATATATATATATATATATATATATATATATATATATATATATATATATATATATATATATATATATATATATATATATATATATATATATATATATATATATATATATATATATATATATATATATATATATATATATATATATATATATATATATATATATATATATATATATATATATATATATATATATATATATATATATATATATATATATATATATATATATATATATATATATATATATATATATATATATATATATATATATATATATATATATATATATATATATATATATATATATATATATATATATATATATATATATATATATATATATATATATATATATATATATATATATATATATATATATATATATATATATATATATATATATATATATATATATATATATATATATATATATATATATATATATATATATATATATATATATATATATATATATATATATATATATATATATATATATATATATATATATATATATATATATATATATATATATATATATATATATATATATATATATATATATATATATATATATATATATATATATATATATATATATATATATATATATATATATATATATATATATATATATATATATATATATATATATATATATATATATATATATATATATATATATATATATATATATATATATATATATATATATATATATATATATATATATATATATATATATATATATATATATATATATATATATATATATATATATATATATATATATATATATATATATATATATATATATATATATATATATATATATATATATATATATATATATATATATATATATATATATATATATATATATATATATATATATATATATATATATATATATATATATATATATATATATATATATATATATATATATATATATATATATATATATATATATATATATATATATATATATATATATATATATATATATATATATATATATATATATATATATATATATATATATATATATATATATATATATATATATATATATATATATATATATATATATATATATATATATATATATATATATATATATATATATATATATATATATATATATATATATATATATATATATATATATATATATATATATATATATATATATATATATATATATATATATATATATATATATATATATATATATATATATATATATATATATATATATATATATATATATATATATATATATATATATATATATATATATATATATATATATATATATATATATATATATATATATATATATATATATATATATATATATATATATATATATATATATATATATATATATATATATATATATATATATATATATATATATATATATATATATATATATATATATATATATATATATATATATATATATATATATATATATATATATATATATATATATATATATATATATATATATATATATATATATATATATATATATATATATATATATATATATATATATATATATATATATATATATATATATATATATATATATATATATATATATATATATATATATATATATATATATATATATATATATATATATATATATATATATATATATATATATATATATATATATATAAATTCTAAGATCAAAGTAACGATATAGGAATGAGATCCAAAGAAGATCTTGATAGAATGGACTATAGCTTGGACTTGTTTACTTGAAGAATATGAATAAATCCTAACTCCATTTGGCCATTATAACTAGGCTTTTTGATAATCTTGAAAGATTTCCCGATAACAACTTCGTGTTTACAATTTCGAAACCAACGAATTCAAAACAACTTTGGTTGAATCGAAAGCTTGGGATGATGCAAGGTTGTAAAAGATATGCTTGAACTTGAACAAGTATGGATCTTGTAATGATAGGGATTTAAGAAGAGAAGTGTTGAGAGTGTGAATTAGCAAGTATTGATGTTTACATAAGGCTAGTATATATAGTGAAAGATATGGTGTAGTTTAAGATGTTTTGGTGAAGTTTAAGCATAAAATATCTCTAAAGAGACTTATGGCCGTGGGTTTAGAGCCTTGGGGGCTAAGTAAGAGTGGTATGGAGGTGGAAGGAAGGTTCATGGAAGGTGGCAAGTGGTGGTGGAACATGGTGGTGTCATGGTGGCATAAAAGTCTAGTATACTTAGATTTTTAACCTCCTTACTATTCATGAGATTTAATTAAATCTTCCAACTTTTCAAGTGTGTTATATTATGAATTAAAAATCATATTAGAGTGTTAAAACACTAGATATTAGTTTCTACAAATTCTTAAGTTCATACGAGAAAGGCTTATGCGAAAAATAAATGTTTTACGAATTTTCGGGAAATTTGAACTTTTTATTTTCTAATTGCTCATCATCAAGGTCTTTAAACTTGTTAAGATAGTTCATTTAGTAGTTTGATTAATCACATAATCAATAAGAAAGCTTATCACATACTCATACACTTAATCATGCCCTAACTTAGCTCAAAAATGCCCTAATTAACATAAACAAACCCTAATTGCATATAATTAGGTTTAATTAATATAATGAAATTTTGACGAATGTCACTTATATGACGCATTATTTATTATGTAAGTCGTGACGATATATGACGCATTATTCATTATATAAGTCGTGCCGTTATAGACGATATTATATATATATATATGGACGATTATTGGACGTTGACGTTGACTTGTATTGATTTGTGATAACGTGAAACCTTTTAGGGTTTTCCTTGGACGTAATTAGGTATTCTAATCCTCGTATATCGTTAATGGTTGTTATCCCGACACTTGATTCCTGTTACTTACCCCTACGAACTCATCAACTTTATGTTGACGCGTCTTAGTACACTTTTCAGGTGAACAGGTGGATTAGGGGCGTGTTGGATGTTTCATTGCATGCTAGGACTGGACTTGGACTTATCCTTGGATCCGTGATCCATTGTTCTCCCACTTAAGGGTTATGCTTATGTGTGATCCGGTATTTGCATTCTAGAATGGTTGGTATGGATTATTGAATCCTATTTATGCAATTAGTTTTACTCTACATAATTTCCATGTCGTGCTGAGCTATTGGTGTAACCCTCATGATTCCGCCTTGTTGGGGTGTTACAATGGGGGTCAAATATATCGTTAAACTTCGATTTCAGGATCATTAAACATCACTTTATGTTTTTTCAGGAAAAGTATGGATTTACATCGATACATCGTATTAAAAAGAACCACAGTTAATGATAGCTATACTCATGTAGAAAATCAAACCTAATACCAACACCAATATGACTCCATTCCCCAGCACACAACATTAGTCCATCACAAAGCAGATCATGAAAACTAGTAGGTTTGACCTCAAATTTAATATAACGGGTACCTTTGACTTTATCTTTATAAGCCACTGGATCGTTTATGAACAGAGCTGCAGCATCATCATTCATCGGATCATCAGCATTCGGGTCATCCAGCAATAACGGAAGGAAGATGTCAAAGACATGGTTTAAGTCGGTTATAAAGAAGACGCAACTATTAGACATTGTGATCATAGTGCTCCAAGGCCTAAGTCTACACCTGTATAACTTTAATTACAAAAGTTTCAGTGTTATGATTCTTGAAAAGTCACAGTAATCGCTTTAATTACACACCTTTCAAATACCCCATGTGATGTAGTCCCAAGTATTAAAGATCAAGCTCTTTTGTATTTAGAAGGTCAAGACAAAAAAAGGCCTTCACTAAAATGGCCATAACTTTTGCTACAGAGCTCCGATTTCGACGTACGACCAGTCGAAATCACCGTTGGAAAGAGGAGCATCAAGCTACAAACAGCCTAAGGCGGTTTCGGTCAGTCTTTGGGCCCAAAAACACCATTTTCCATGAGTTATGGGCCTTTATTTAAGTTTTTCAGGTTTTTTCAGGTTTTGTTTTTGTTATAAGTTTCGGCCCACTTGTGTTTTAGGGCCCATTCGAATTTTGCTTCTTTATTTATATCATTGTAAGCATGGGAAAATGATAAGGTTGCAAGATCGATTCTCTGATACCAATTGATATGAATCAAGCTGATTATAGAAGAAGAAATAGAAAGAACACGAATAATAAACACAAATGAAGCCAACTAAAGTCGGCTGTTGATTTGATAGGCTGGTTTCGAGCACCAGAAGCTCCAACAAGTTTAAGAACAATAAAAACAAATAAGTTAATCCACACCCCCTAATGGCTCAATCGGCCTTTATTTAAATATAGCTAATACTTAACCTAACTTATTCACCAAGTAAATAATAATAATAATACAAATATTAAAGATTGACACTTAGCACCCCTGCACTCTTAATCCACGGTTCTTATCATTACTCTCATCCCCAAAACACCTTGTCCTCAAGGTGTTGCATTGAAAAATTGCCTCGAGCAATCCAGTATCCGAAATTCTGACTTGAAACTCCATAGCTTGCTGATCATATCGAAGCTGTTTAACAAACTCAACCATATGTATTAAACCAGAATGTTCATCAGCTCTTGCACAATCCCTTAAACCAACACCTGCACCTTTAAGCCCAGTCTCCCCATTTCTGTCAAATATGGGGAGCTTTTCGTCGTCTGACAAAACTTTATAAGCGTTGCTTATGTCATTGAATTTTTGTTCAGCTTCTTGTTCTTGGTTCACATCAGGATGATTATTCCTTGCAAGATCCGAAGGTGTCTGGGATAAGGATACCCCTGCTTGTAAAACCTCTGATTGCCTCAACCTACACTGATTTGTTTTTGGTGAAGATGTAGGGACGGTTGGTATAACAACTTCCTGTGTCACCAGTTGTTAGACAGAAACCCAAACAGACTTCGACTCAGACAGTGTAACACCTACCTGAGTCATCGGTTGTTGGGGTAGAGGTTGGTTTGCCACTGCATCCAATGCATCCAACTGCTGCTGTACCCCAACCGGTTCAAGTTTATCGAGCCTAGTTGTAAACCTCAACTGAAATTGTTGAGTGGCCAACTGAAATCGCGCAGTGGCTGCTCGAAAACGATTGATCTGAGCATGCATTCTATCCACCCAAGCCTCAGTAGATTTACGGTATTGCTGAAAATCAACATTAGCATCAACGATCGTCCTTGATCCCATTGTTTAACAAAACCATAGGTTGCAAGATCCGAAGGTGTCTGGGATAAGGATACCCCTGCTTGTAAAACCTCTGATTGCCTCAACCTACACTGATTTGTTTTTGGTGAAGATGTAGGGACGGTTGGTATAACAACTTCCTGTGTCACCAGTTGTTAGACAGAAACCCAAACAGACTTCGACTCAGACAGTGTAACACCTACCTGAGTCATCGGTTGTTGGGGTAGAGGTTGGTTTGCCACTGCATCCAATGCATCCAACTTCTGCTGTACCCCAACCACAACCGGTTCAAGTTTATCGAGCCTAGTTGTAAACCTTAACTGAAATTGTTGAGTGGCCAACTGAAATCGCGCAGTGGCTGCTCGAAAACGATTGATCTGAGCATGCATTCTATCCACCCAAGCCTCAGTAGATTTACGGTATTGCTGAAAATCAACATTAGCATCAACGATCGTCCTTGATCCCATTGTTTAACAAAACCATAGGTTGCAAGATCCGAAGGTGTCTGGGATAAGGATACCCCTGCTTGTAAAACCTCTGATTGCCTCAACCTACACTGATTTGTTTTTGGTGAAGATGTAGGGACGGTTGGTATAACAACTTCCTGTGTCACCAGTTGTTAGACAGAAACCCAAACAGACTTCGACTCAGACAGTGTAACACCTACCTGAGTCATCGGTTGTTGGGGTAGAGGTTGGTTTGCCACTGCATCCAATGCATCCAACTTCTGCTGTACCCCAACCACAACCGGTTCAAGTTTATCGAGCCTAGTTGTAAACCTTAACTGAAATTGTTGAGTGGCCAACTGAAATCGCGCAGTGGCTGCTCGAAAACGATTGATCTGAGCATGCATTCTATCCACCCAAGCCTTAGTAGATTTACGGTATTGCTGAAAATCAACATTAGCATCAACGATCGTCCTTGATCCCATTGTTTAACAAAACCATAGGTTGCAAGATTGATTCTCTGATACCAATTGATATGAATCAAGCTGATTATAGAAGAATAAATAGAAAGAACACGAATAATAAACACAAATGAAGCCAACTAAAGTCGGCTGTTGATTTGATAGGCTGGTTTCGAGCACCAGAAGCTCCAACAAGTTTAAGAACAATAAAAACAAATAAGTTAATCCACACCCCCTAATGGCTCAATCGGCCTTTATTTAAGTTTTTCAGGTTTTTTCAGGTTTTGTTTTTGTTATAAGTTTCGGCCCACTTGTGTTTTAGGGCCCATTCGAATTTTGCTTCTTTATTTATATCATTGTAAGCATGGGAAAATGATAAGGTTGCAAGATCGATTCTCTGATACCAATTGATATGAATCAAGCTGATTATAGAAGATTAAATAGAAAGAACACGAATAATAAACACAAATGAAGCCAACTAAAGTCGGCTGTTGATTTGATAGGCTGGTTTCGAGCACCAGAAGCTCCAACAAGTTTAAGAACAATAAAAACAAATAAGTTAATCCACACCCCCTAATGGCTCAATCGGCCTTTATTTAAATATAGCTAATACTTAACCTAACTTATTCACCAAGTAAATAATAATAATAATAATAATAATAATAAAATAATAATAATAATAATAATAATAATCTTGAGCTTATAAAGAAGTTGATATTAGGCTTATTGGAGAAAGAGACAACACCTTACGTCCAGCTGATATATTGCTTTACTCGTGGGATGGAGGCCTTGATGTTATGTGTCGATTTGACAGGGTTATCGCCCTTGACGCAGACTGGTATGGTTGACTTTGTGCCTGGTCGTGCGGTGACTGAGGCTGCACACCGTAAACGAGATAAGTATAAGGCTAAGTGTACAGGTATTGGATATGGTTTTATCCCTTTCTCGTTTTCTTCCTTTGGAGAACTTGAGAATGATGTGGTGACCTGCTCAAGCGAATTTGAAAGTTCTCCATGGCTCAAGACATCGGAGCACGTGCTGCTGCTCATATATTTAATAGGATTAGTTTTGCTATAGCTAGAGGAGTGGGGGCCCAGATAGTATCTCGGGTTCCCACTAATTTCTTGTAAATCCTATTAATTTCTAATGAAAATGATGATTTTATAATAAAATAAATAAATAATACTCCCTCCGTACCACTAGAAGTGTCATGTTTTTAATTTTCAAAGTCTAAAATTTACAACTTTGACCATAAATAATTTTATTTGTTTAGATAATACTTGATGAAAGTTATATGAATTGATTGTGTTTTAGACGTGTTTTTTAATGGTATAACTTTTATCAAGTTTTATATAACAAAAAAATATATATTTAAGGTCAAAGTTTAAAAATAAAGACTTTGAATATTCAAATTAGGACACTTCTAATGGGACGGAGAGAGTAATATTAATAATCCGGAAGTTCTCAGTGACTCAAGACATCGGAGCACGTGCTGCTGCTCATATATTTAATAGGATTAGTTTTGCTATAGCTAGAGGAGTGGGGGCCCAGATAGTATCTCGGGTTCCCACTAATTTCTTGTAAATCCTATTAATTTCTAATGAAAGTGATGTTTTATATAAAAAAAAAAAATATATTTAAAGTCAAAGTTTAAAAATAAAGACTTTGAATATTCAAATTAGGACACTTCTAATGGGACGGAGAGAGTAATATTAATAATCCGGAAGTTCTCAGTGACTCAAGACATCGGAGCACGTGCTGCTGCTCATATATTTAATAGGATTAGTTTTGCTATAGCTAGAGGAGTGGGGGCCCAGATAGTATCTCGGGTTCCCACTAATTTCTTGTAAATCCTATTAATTTCTAATGAAAGTGATGTTTTATATAAAAAAAAAAATAATAATAATATTAAAGATTGACACTTAGCACCCATGCACTCTTAATCCACGGTTCATATCAAATTTACCTTAAAAGACTGAAAGGTTAAATGGGTTAAACATCGTTCAAAATGTTACTGGTTAACATCCTAAATGGTTCGATGAAAGGCTAGGTTGTTATATGCAATCACACTTTTGAACAGTTAGCCGACATGCCCATTTCAACACCTCTAAACTTCACTGATTTTCACAAGGATGATAATGACAGATAAGTAACTGTGACAGAATCTTTCTAAATATTGAAATATTGAATTTGGCATGAGAATGAGGGAGTAGGAGGAAAGTGATTTTTTATACCGAACATGGGACTCCAGTCCTCATTGATCACATTTAAGCACACCGCACCATTCCTGAAAAGGTTAACGTAAGCACAAAAATGTTAGAATTTTTAACTAAAGTTCATAATTACCATGAATATGTTCCTAATGTCATGAAAAAACACTTACGCAAAGTTGATATTTGGATGAAACATTTTGTTCACGAATCTGATGGATGGACAGGTATACGGGTAGTCATTTCACAGCTTGACCCTTACTTTCCACCTGTGGCGGATCTAGACATTCATACGATAGGGGGCCTAATTTTTTTTTTCTTATATCACTATATTCCTTCAAAATATATATAATCTACAAATAAAATATATAAACTTAATATTCAATAATCAAAACTTGCTAATGGTACTTCATTATTAGCCCTTTTTTTTAACATAATCTTGCATGATTCGATCCTTTAGAGTGTGTTAAGTGTACATCATTATATTATATGGGTGACAAAAAATCACATCATAGTTATACTAATGTCTCATAGGGGGTTTAATTTTTGATTTAGTTTGGACTTACTTTTTTAAGTTTTGGGCTTTTTTTAGAGTGGGCCTATGCCCCCCCTCATTGCACTGTGAATCCGCCAATGCTTTCCACACACCTCCAGAGTAAGGAGCCGCATTGTTCACGATAAAATTCGAGCAAAATAAGATACAAATATAAAAATGCAGAAATGCATGCTACAAAAATGATGAATCATTTGGATATGCATTCAAAGTGATTATTGTTTAAGGGTAAAGTTACTCTTAAATTAAGGGGGTTTAATCTTGTATAAGAAAACGATAATGAGTGATTAATAGGGTGGAAATAGGTTATTTTATACTTGTTGGCGGTTCCCTAATGGTGTGAAGAACTAATTAGCTTCACGCCACCAAGTGTGATATTTAGGTGTTTGTGTGTGTTTTTCATTGGGGTTTTAGGTGAATCCTTTGAGGGGTATTTATAGGCCCTCAGGGAAGGATCCAGAAGCTGGAGGGTTAACGGTAACATTAGACATGTAGCCGTTATCGTTAGACAGCTGTGGCACGATCTTTGGCCTGAAGGTACAAGTACAAGTCGTACGTACTAGTGCACGTTCTAAATTGTACTGTTTGTCTGCTGGCTAGCCGTAGCCTTCGTAGCTAGGTATCGGAGGCTACGCTTAGATTGTTATAACTTAGATTCCGGACCTCGTCTTAGCGAGAGTTTTAGTCCTCCATCAATGTACGTAATCCGGAGAGTCCATAGGATTAAGGATGGTACATCGTCAAGCCCCCCAGCCTAGCATTATATCCTTTTATAATGGTGGGGTAAGGCTAAAAGCACTTTGAAAATCCGTGGTTGTTTTTACTTATCCTCCGGATGGCATTAGCAGTGTAGCCTTTTTTGTGAGTTATTCTATACTCTTTCCCCCCAAAAATAAAAATGGGAAATAAAAAGATTTAAAAGTGAGCAGACGTGTCGCTTCGTTTTGTTTTTATTCCCATTATGACATTGTTAGTGGGGGCCACGTGTTACGCCCGGAGTCCTCGCAATAAATGTTACTCTTTGGAGAGTTAGTGGAGGACACGTGGTTGCTTCTGAAGCCACGCCGCTTTGATACGTCCCATCATGAGGCACTGTAGCATCTCTATCTTCCCTATAAATATTCTCATTCTTCCCTTATTCCTCACTTTTTCCTTCTTGAAATTCTCTTTGCTCTCTTTTCTCTCAAATCCGTAGCTTCGTAGCCTCTTGAGCATTTTCTCATTCTTCTTCTTTTTTGTTGGGATCCTCTGCAGGTGGGTGTTTTTAGCTTCCGCTTTACAGTTTTATTATGGGTAATAGGAAAGATCTATGTATTAGTTTTTGTAATGTTAAAAAGGATGAATTAGTGCAATTTTTGTCCGACTATAGATTTCCTATAGGGTATCATTACACCGTTCCGCGCCCCTCCGACAATGCGAGGATGGTTCCGGCTGGCAAAATAGTTTTATATATGGCCATGTTTGAGGTTGCTAATGTTCGTTTGCCCTTTACCACCTTTTTCCTGGAGGTATTAAAACATTTTAAATGTCACATCTCTCAATTGACCCCTTTCGGAGCCCTTAGGATAACCATGTTTGAGGCCGCTTGTGCTTTGAATACGAAGCCTTCGGTAGATAATTTTCGCAAATTTTAATGCTTGGGAGCTGACGGAGATTGGTTTACTATTCAAAAAAGGCCTGGTTCGAAGTTGCCGGAATGTATATACGGCGTGATTGCTTCCATAAAGGGGTGGAAGAATAGATTCTTTTAAGTGGATCCTACCGTTGTGCCCTCCGTATATCCATCTTTATTAAACATGAAAGGCAACGCCCGCGGAACCCTAGCAGATACTGCAACAAAGATTGAATTTGATCAAGATGTGGTGGAAAGGCTGTGTAAGCCTTCGATATTGAGCCGGACTCTTCCGGAGGCTGTTTTGTACTTGGCCAAGTTGAGTTCGGTCTGGTCATACCATCCGGCTGTTCCCCGTCTTGTGAATAAAGAAGGGAAGGGTATGGAGCCTCCAACCCTTCTCCTTTGGCCTACAAGAATTTAAATATTATTTTCTTGTTTGTCGTAGTCTTCTTTTGTTTTCTCTTGTTCGTTTTACATCTTCATTCCCTAGTTGCATGAATTTTAATATTTTATTGTTTTATTTTTCAGTTATGGACTTCTTGGCATACATGGGGAGTGACTTAGAGGATATTGATGTCGTTCCGGACCTCCCGGAGGGACAGGCTGCGCAAGAGGTTCCCCGCATCTCCCATGAGAAGGATGTTGTAGTTTTGAAAGATACTCCGGAGACTGTTGCACGCCAGAAAGAAATTGAGGAAGATTATGCCAGTCAGCTTGTGCGCAAGAAGAAAAACGAGAGAGAGGAGACTGCTACCAGCGAAGCCTCCGGAAAAAACACCAGACGAAAGAGGAAAACTGAGAAGAAATCTGTTCCCAAGTCTCGTAAGAAAGCTAAACTACGAGATTATGTTATTTTGGAAGAAACTGAGGGTGACCAAAATGTTGAAGAGGGGGAGTTCCTTGCGGAACCTCCGAGGCATGGGGCCGGAAAAAGCCCCATGGCCGTAAGAAGAATGAAGAAAGATATCTCCCAAGACATTATTGAGGGTAATGATTCAGACGACGGGGCCTCCGGCACTGGTGACCATGAGGCGGAAGCTTCTAGAAGTGGTGGGCTTCGCTCCCAGCGCATTCCGAAGATTCCGAAATCTAAAGCTACATTCAAGGTTGTTTTTCCCAGAATTCCATGTGATAGTTACTTAGAAAAAGATGAGGAGAAAGAAGACTTCATTACCCGAATAGTGCCTCCGGCCCGCCTTCACGAAGTTGCCTTGCTTTCTATTGAAGAGTTCAGAAGTTCAACCAATGAGACATCCATTCGTCAACTGGCGGAGCAAGTATGCTTTCGTATCCCTTTGTTTTAATTTACATGTTATTACTATATATGTATATTTTTCATATTACATACTCAGAATAACTTTTGTTTTATCTCTTGTTTATTAGAATGATTTTTGGAGGCGTTGGGATTTGATGGAGGCGGAGATGGAGGAGTTAAAAGATAAGAACAAGGGGTTGCGTCGGAAGGTCCGAAAGCTTGAGTTTCAAGATCCAGAACTCCAGACCCAAAAGGTGGCAGACATGGAAGCAAACAATGTAATCTTGAAGCAACAAGCGGAGATGGCGGAGCAGGAGGTCTCCGCCCATCGGAAAAGGATTGAGGATCTTATGCAGGAGAAAAACAAGTTAGAAAATGATTTGCATGAGGAGAAGGGCAAGGTGGAGCGGTTGACATTAGAGGTAAGTGAGTGTAAAAGTGTTGAGAAGGACTTACGTGATAAACTCCAGGAAATGGATGAGGATATAGAGAAGGTGACGGCGGACAGGGCGGAGCTTATTAGAGGCATTCCCTCTATTTTTGATAAGCTCCGCTCGAGCGCGGAGTTTGCAAAGGAAATGGGAGCGGTGCAGGGTTGCGCGATGACGGTTGGCTTTAATAAGGGGTTGATGAAGGCCAAGGCGCAGGCTCCGGATCTGGATATCACAAAGATTCCGGGATACCAAAAGGGGAGTGTCGCATCGTTGAAGGAGGCGGCACAAAAGTTTGCTAAAAAAGATTCGAGTATTTGAACGTGATTGCCTCCGACGCTGACTTGACTGCTCCAGAAATCCTTGCCATTCCCCCTACAAGCTCCGGTGCCTCCGCCTCTGTTCAGGCTAATGTATCTTCCGTGGCTCCCTCTGGCTCTATCGTTCAAAATCCTTGATCTGTTTGGCTTGTTTGTCCTTGTGAACAATTTATGATTGGGTTTGTAAAGCCTGTGTTGGCTATATACATTTTCTGTATTTTCTGCATGCTTTAGTCTGTAAAGCCTTGATAGGCTTAGTACAATATTTCTTTTCTTTGTTTCTCTATCTGCTCCGTAGGTTACGCCCTTGATGGTAGTGGGTCGTAGCCAAGACAATATGCATGCTCATTTGCTTTTATTATTGCCTGTTGAATGTTTTCCATGTTTCTGTTGCCATACATGTGTTTATTTGTATGTTTTTAAGTAGTTTATCATGTTGGAAAACTTCCTAGTAATGTGGGCGTAGCCTGTCATTTATGGTCGTTGCGTGTCTTCGGAAGCTATTTACCATTATAGGCGTAGCCTTATTTTGTATGTTTTCTTTATGTCCTTATGAAAAAAGCTTTTGTTCGTCAAGTCTTGGGCTTAGGTGTTTGCCAAGGAACCTTGAGCTTTGTAAAGGCTATGCTTTTTTCATTACTTGCAAGACTATTGGGGTCTTGCGACGCAAGGTTGCGAGCCTGTACGTCTGTTTGCGTAGGCTAGCAGTTAGCCGTAGCGTGCTTTATTTATGTCACTTAGATGAAATTTGCTGAGGTTTATAAGTTTTTTATAAGTATCGCGATGCGTAGGCTCCGATTAGCCGTAGTGTGTTTCGCTCATGTTACTTAGAAAAAATTTCTAAGGTTTATTGTCACAATTTTTATAAGTCATTGCACTGCGTAGGCTCCGATTAGCCGTAGCGTATTTTGATTTGCAATGATTACTTAGAAAAATTTTCTAAGGTTTGTTTGCACAATTTTGTGCTCGTACATAATTGAGAATAGTTGTTCAAGAATGTTATGTTGCTTAGGCTCCGACTGGCCGTAAGCTATGGTTTGATTAATTTATCCTTGGACGTAGCCTTTCTACATAAGTTGGCTGTAACCTTGCCAATAAGATAGAAAAAATTACAAGTAACACTTTTTTAATTGCGAGCCATTCCATGTTCGTGGAAGGTCTTCTCCTTGAAGCGTAGCCAACTTGTAGGATCCATTGCCGCAAGACTCTGTCACTTGGTATGGGCCTTCCCATTGGGGTCCCAGCTTTCCAGTTTTTTCCATCTTGCTTGCATCATTGTTTCTAAAAACATAATCTCCAGGCATGAAAGTTTCCTTCTTGACCCTTTGGTCATAATATTTCTTGATTTGTGCTTTGTAGGCTGCTTCTCTGATGGAGGCTACTTCCCTTATCTCTTCAAGTAGTTCCAGATTCTGTCGGAGGTGCTCTTCATTTTCCTCTTCTGTATTAAACCTGCGGGTAGTTGGGACAACAACTTCAGCTGGAATCATGGCTTCGGAGCCATATACCAGACTGAATGGCGTTTCACCATTGCTTGTCTTTGGAGTGGTTCGCACGGTCCATAATACTTGGTGAAGTTCCTCTAGCCACCCATTTTGGCATCTTCCCAATCTTGTTTTAATTCCATGCACGATTTGCTTGTTCATTGCTTCAACTTGTCCATTAGCCTGCGGATGACCTACGGGCGTGAATCTTTGTTGGATCTCCAAGTTGTTGCAAAACTGAGGAAAAATTCCTTGACTGAATTGTTTCCCATTATCGCTGACTATGATCTGCGGGATTCCAAATCTTGTTACTACTTGTTCCCACACAAATTTTTCCATTTGCTTGCCTGAGATTGTGGCTAAAGGCTTGGCTTCGACCCATTTTGTAAAATAATCAACAGCTACGACCAGAAATTTGACACGTCCCGGAGCCTGTAGAAAAGGTCCAACGATGTTAATGCCCCATTTAGAAAAGGGCCACGCTGCTGTTACTCGGATGAGCTCATTTTTCGGAGCCTTCGGAACCGTTGCATGGATTTGGCAAGAATCACAAGATTGAATTTCTTTCAATGTATCATTATGCATAGATGGCCAGTAGTATCCCATCTTGGTGATTTTAGCAACCACCATTCTAGGTCCAGCGTGGGCTCCGCAGCATCCTTGATGGATTTCTTGAATAACTGCCTTTGCTTGATTTGGGCCAACACATTTTAGTAATGGTCCCAAATAAGATTTTCTGTAGAGTCCTTCGGTTCGGAGAGTATATTGCGGAGCTTTGATTCTAATCTTCCTTGCTTCATCTTTGTTTGCAGGCAGCAGTCCGCTTGTCAGATATTCAATGATCGGTGTCATCCAAGTTTGTCCTTCTTCCTCTACGGGCGCCACAACAATTTCTTCTTCAATAGAACTTTTTTGTAAAATTTCCACAAGAACCGCTTTAGTCAGATGGGCGAAGGAGGTTGAGACCAATTTGCTCAAAGCATCTGCAATTTTGTTTTGGCTCCGGCTGACATTTTAAATTCTGAAGCTTTTGAAACTTTGCCTTATCTGCCTGACTTTTTCGAAATACTTCTTCATTGCTGGCTCCTTAGCTTCATACGTTCCATCTACTTGAAAAGCCACTATTTGAGAGTCTACGCAAGCGTGAATATGCTCTACTTTCATCTGTTTTGCAATCCGTAGACCTGCCAGTAGTGCTTCATATTATGCGGCATTGTTCGAAACTTTGAAGTCGAAGCGGAGGGCGTAAGTGAACTCTTGGCCATCTGGACTTGTCAGAATAAGGCCTGCTCCAGAGCCATCTGCACTAGAGGCTTCGTCGGTGAAGAGTTTCCATACTTCTGGACTGGGCTCCTCCTCCGTCTTCTCCACCCTTGTTTCTTCTGCTGCCTTTCTTTTATTTTTTGATTCCACCAATGGTACTTCTGCGAGAAAATCTGCTAATACTTGCCCCTTGATTGCATTTCTAGGCTTGAACTCGATTTCATGCTCTCCTAGTTCCACTGCCCATTTTGCTAATCTCCCCGACACCTCCGGTCTTGTGAGAACGTGTTTGATAGGCTTGTCTGTTAAGACTTGGATGGGGTGCGCTTGGAAGTAGCGCCGGAGCCTCCGGGCTGCATGAACTAAATCAAGGGTTAGTTTTTCAATCTCAGGGTACCTTGTTTCCGGAGCCTGCAAGACTCTACTCACATGGTGTATTGGCTGTTGAACTCCTTTTCTGTTTGTTATCAATACTGCACTTATAGTCTCGCCAGAGGCTGCTAAATACATCTGGAGAGTTTCACCAGGTGTCGGAGCTGTCATTGTTGGTAATTGACATAAGTAGTCTTTCAGCTCTACGAAAGCTTTTTGGTCTTCTTCTGTCCATCTGAAATTCTACTTCTCTAGACAACCTTTAAGTGTGTGAAAGAAAGGTAAGGATCTATCTGCTGACTTGGATAAAAAACGGTGGAGGGCTGCGAGCTTGCCATTGAGGCTTTGGACTTCCTTAAGAGCCTGCAGAGGTTTCATGCTTTGAATGTCTTTGATTTTTTCTGGATCCGCCGAAATCCCTCCTTTGTGATTACGTGTCCCAAAAATTGACCTTCTTCTACCCCAAAAGAACATTTCTTGGGGTTCAACTTCATGTTATTGGATCGGAGGGTTTTGAACATTTCTTCGATATCTAAAAACATATCTTCTTCACTTCTGCTTTTGATGACCATGTCATCCACGTAGGCTTCCAAATTCCTTCCAATCTGTCCTCCGAAAGCTTTATCCACCAACCTTTGATATGTTACTCCGGCGTTTTTGAGACCAAAAGGCATCTTCTTGTAGCAAAAAATTCATTCGGACGTGTAGAAGGCTGTCTTGTCTTCGTCGTCCGGATGCATCTGTATTTGGTGGTAGCCTTTGTAAGCGTCTAAAAAGCATTTTAGGCGGAAGCCTACGAGGGATTCAACTTTCCAATCAATTTCTGGGAGTGGATAACAGTCTTTAGGGCAAGCTTTGTTGATGTCGGTGAAATCAACACACATTCTCCAACCTCCATCATGCTTTTTTACCATCACTGGGTTGGCTACCCAGCTTTGATACTTAACTTCTCTGAGGATACCAGCTTTCACTAAATCTTCCACTTGCTCTTTCGCAGCCTTATTTCGGTCTGGAGCTAGGCTCCGGCGTTTTTGCTTGATAGGCTCCAGATGTGGTCTCGTATTTAGGCGATGCTGGGTGTCAAAAATTTCACCATTTATCTTCAATTCTCTAGGGACACCTGTCATGTCCGCAGGCGTCCATGCGAAAACATCCTTGTTTTTGTCCAAGACTTCTTTTAATTTTCTCTTATATTCAGTCGGTAACTGCTTGCCATTCATGATATGTTGCTCTGGGTACCTGTCGTTGATATATAACTTTTCTGTCTCCACTTCAAGATTTTCACTCTTCCTGGAACACTCTCCGGCTTCCGGAGCCCTTATCTGGGAGCATTGTACTTCCGGCCGGGGCTCGGTTTTGACGAATCTTATTCCCCTTGGAGTTGGGAATTTCACAATTGCATGAATTGGAGATGGTACCATGCCTAACTTTCTCATTGCTGGTCGGCCAAGTATGATGTTATACGGTGATTCCGCTCGTACTATCACAAAGGTTAACATCTCGGACCTTATCTGCGGAGCCTTTCCGACGGTGACACTTAGTGTGACTTCTCCCAGTGACCACGTTCTTTCATTCGAAAAACCTACCAAAGGGCTTATATTATCTTTCCTTTTCTTTCTTAATGCGGCTTTCAGCTTCAAAAAGCAATGCTCGTACATTATCTCACACCCGCTTCCGGTGTCTAAATGGATTCTTTTCACTGGGTGGTTTCCCACAATGGCTCCGATTATGATTGGTGCTTCGGATGCTTCTTCATCTTCTACCAGAGGGAAACTTATGGCCACCTTCTTCCAGGCTTCAGTTCTGTTCACTGGTCTTTCTGCTATCGGACGTTCCGGAAATACTGCTGCAATTATCTCCTCCAATGGTTCTGTTTTTGCTTCCGGAGCCTCAATCATTGGATTTTTACCATGGCTTTGCCTTGGCCCTGGTTCTTTGATGCCTTTCAGTAGCATTGAGTATTTTCCTGATTTCACAACTTCTTCTACCTTGTTTTTGAAGACTTTGCATTCATTCGTCTCGTGACCATAACGGTTGTGAAATTCACAAAACTTAGACATATCTTTGTTTCGGAGGTTACCCCTCATCGGAGCCTTCTCTGCTGCTAAAATATCATGAGCATTTTTTGGGGGATGTTGTAGAGTGGCTTCCGGAGGCTCCTCCTTATGGCCTGTTGAATGGAGCAGTTCGGAACCTTTCATGTCGAGAATTCATGTTTCTTCTATTTCTGTCAAGGACTTTGTCGTAGCCTGGCCCTATGACTCCGCCCGCTGTTTCTTTGCCTACTAGGAAAGTATAAGTCTTGTCCATCAACACCGTATACTCTTGTGGTAAGTCTGTGGAAAGGAACTCCACAAGGGGTTGGAAACGTAACCCATGAACGAAACCTGATATTTTTTTATTTTCACTGAGGCCCTTCATCAACGCCGTTTCGTCTGTGTAGCGAGTTATGAATTGGCGGACGCTTTCATTTTCTCTTCTTTTGATGTTGTGGGCTTCCAAGTGCATTTTCTTGTATTTTCTCTGCTGACTAAAGTGAGAGCGGAACTTGGTTTTTAGATCTTCAAAACATGTTATGCTTCCTTCTGGCTGCGCATCTAGCCAAACACGCGCCAAATCTTTTAAAGTGAGAGCAAACATATGGCAAGCTATTGGAACGTTCCACCTCTGCATCCGGATCATCCCATTGAAGTGTTTCAAATGGTTGTCCGGATCCTCCTTCCCATCATACATCTCTATTCCCTTTGACAACCCTCCCTCCGGCAGTGGGTAGTCTTCAATCCATTGCACGAATGGTCCTGGTTCTGTTTGTACTATCATATCTTCTTCGCTTGGGAACCACCCCGGAGGGTGCGGAGCGTACCTGGTGGTGTTAGGAGGGTGCGATTGGTAGTAGTTTGTATTTTGATGGGGAATATTTTGTGTTTGTCTTCTACCAGGCTGCGGGGTGGAAAAGTGCATGCTATTGGTCCCAACTCGATAGATGGTACTACTGAAGACACCTCTATGTCGATGGTGGAGTTACTTTGCAATATATGCACTGAACTGGAGACGACCAGTTGCAGTGTGTATATACCAAGTTCTAGATAGATTACTTATATAAAATACAATAAGTAAAGAACAATGCAATAATACAAATAACTTGTAAGATAACTTGATGAGACAATATGTATTTTTCAATGTGTAATTTATTTATTGATATTAAACAAATTACAAGGTTGATGCGGAACCAAGATAATACACGAATGTAAATATCCTAACAACCTATGAAATACAATTGATCTATACTCGGAATTTCTCAAGACAATCGAAACACTTAAAGTTGTGAAATGTTCCTTTTAGCGATTGAGAGAAGATTGCACAAGTTCACCAAGAATATTGCAGGTTTGCAAAGTGTGAAGTGTTTGTATGTTTTTCACTTTGTGAGTTGAACACTTAAATTCTTGGTTGTGCAATGACTTGTATTTATAGGCAAAGTTAACATTGGGATGTTAACTTTAGCCGTACAAATGTGGTTGAGAGCATTTAAGGAATAACATTTAATTCCTTAAAAAGCAGTGTAAAGTCGCATGATAAAGCAACTTTACACAACCACCTTTATGTACCTTTTATTACTTAAATAATAAGACAAGGCTTATTGTCCGGATCCTCCTTCCCATCATACATCTCTATTCCCTTTGACAACCCTCCCTCCGGCAGTGGGTAGTCTTCAATCCATTGCACGAATGGTCCTGGTTCTGTTTGTACTATCATATCTTCTTTTGATGTTGTGGGCTTCCAAGTGCATTTTCTTGTATTTTCTCTGCTGACTAAAGTGAGAGCGGAACTTGGTTTTTAGATCTTCAAAACTTGTTATGCTTCCTTCTGGCTGCGCATCTAGCCAAACACGCGCCAAATCTTTTAGAGTGAGAGCAAACATATGGCAAGCTATTGGAACGTTCCACCTCTGCATCCGGATCATCCCATTGAAGTGTTTCAAATGGTTGTCCGGATCCTCCTTCCCATCATACATCTCTATTCCCTTTGACAACCCTCCCTCCGGCAGTGGGTAGTCTTCAATCCATTGCACGAATGGTCCTGGTTCTGTTTGTACTATCATATCTTCTTCGCTTGGGAACCACCCCGGAGGGTGCGGAGCGTACCTGGTGGTGTTAGGAGGGTGCGATTGGTAGTAGTTTGTATTTTGATGGGGGATATTTTGTGTTTGTCTTCTACCAGGCTGCGGGGTGGAAAAGTGCATGCGCATGTTCCGTGACCCCCTGGTAGGCTGCGGTGTAAAGTATTGTTGAGAGTTTGTATTTGGACAATGATTATATTGTGGGGGTGGGCTATTGTGAGCGTGATAATTATGATTGTACGTTTGTCCCTTTGTACGGACATACTCTTCTGCCATGGGCGGAAGGTTCGGACCTCTCCGATAGTCTTCATTCTGGTAACCAAAATTTCTTCTTGGGGCTTCATCAAAATGGACTCTGGCCTCCGGCCTATTTCCGGAGGCTCTGTGGACGGGTGTTTCTGCTTCAAAATCTTCTTCCGTTGCTTCCGTCTCATCGGAGTACGTGAGTCTTGTCCGTACACTTTGCATATCGACTTGTCTGAGATATTCTCTTAAGAGCGATGTGAGCTCCTGTAACTGTCTGGCAGTTGGAGGGGCCTGTGGTGTTGTTCTTGAGGTTTCGAAACCCGGAGGTGACCGTTGGTCACCATCTTCTACCATTTTCGTACAAGATTAAGGTGTTATGAGTGCGGATGGTGCCACTTATTTAAGGGTAAAGTTACTCTTAAATTAAGGGGGTTTAATCTTGTATAAGAAAACGATAATGAGTGATTAATAGGGTGGAAATAGGTTATTTTATACTTGTTGGCGGTTCCCTAATGGTGTGAAGAACTAATTAGCTTCACGCCACCAAGTGTGATATTTAGGTGTTTGTGTGTGTTTTTCATTGGGGTTTTAGGTGAATCCTTTGAGGGGTATTTATAGGCCCTCAGGGAAGGATCCAGAAGCTGGAGGGTTAACGGTAACATTAGACATGTAGCCGTTATCGTTAGACAGCTGTGGCACGATCTTTGGCCTGAAGGTACAAGTACAAGTCGTACGTACTAGTGCACGTTCTAAATTGTACTGTTTGTCTGCTGGCTAGCCGTAGCCTTCGTAGCTAGGTATCGGAGGCTACGCTTAGATTGTTATAACTTAGATTCCGGACCTCGTCTTAGCGAGAGCTTTAGTCCTCCATCAATGTACGTAATCCGGAGAGTCCTCAATTATTCAGTTTCGATGTTCTTGTAAACGTAATCACAACACCTATAATGACAAAATAAAAAGTCAACAGTTTAAGAGGTTTCCTTATTAAAACCACTTGGGCAACTTTGAGCCTGTTTGACATATCTGATCTTTTTAGCTAGTTACCCCCCATTTGACCCGTTATAAGTCAAAATGTAAAATATGACCCAAACCGATATATTCACATAAGCAAACAAGTCAAAACTGCCATCTGTACCTATTCTTAGCAGCAATTTGATCATTAAGAGCAAAAGTCAAACTCAAAAGGGAAAAGCGAGAACATCATGCTTTGAATGTGTTAAATGATGCGACATTTAAGAAGTGATGGAACACTAAATTATCTAGGGATAATGGTATACGAATGTAACCACCTATGACAAAATGGTTATGTAATATAGTGATCTACTCGGGTGCTATGTAATGTATGCACCTATGTTTTTTTGGCTATACTATGTAAAATATGTACGAACCTTACATAGTATAGCAAAAAAAAATACATAGGTCCTTACATTGATTGACCCAAATAAAAAGGTCCTTACATAGTATAGCCAAAAAAACATAGGTGCATACATTACATAGCCACCTGAGTAGGTTACTACATTACATAACCATTTTGTCATAGGTGGTTATATTCGTATGCCATTATCCCAATTATCTAATACTATCTTATAAAGCATTTTGCCCTTTTTTCAAATCTCAATTAAGTAATTGAACTACCTAAATTACCCCTCTTCTTTATTCACTAATATAAACATCTCTACCTAATATACCTATAATACCTTTAAATCTCAACCATTCATTTTTCTCTCTCTCCTCAAATCTCAACCACTCATTTTTTCTCTCTCCTCCATAAATCATTTTATTCATCTAATTCATTCAAAATCTTTTATCTCAAAAACCGTATATCGATAAATTATAAAAATTGTATGGGTGTTCTTAAAATTTCATGCTCTTTCATTAGAGATGTCATTCGATATATTTTCGACGAATTTTTAAATCCGAGGGCGGAGCCCGTACGGCTAAGGCATTTGGCTATCATACTCTATGACTTGACCTATCACCTCCACCATCTCACCGCCGCAACGCGCGGGCACTATCTATCGTGTTTAAAAACGGATTCCCAGGTGCTCAATTCCATGAACCCATTTCAGAAAATAAGATACACTATATAAAATCCTTATTATTATACTTCATATGAAAGATTTAAGAAACATTACTGTCACTGAATTTCTCAATGATTTCCGATAATATCTATATTTCATATTAGATATACACACCCATATCTTTCAAGACCCAAAAATCATATTCCATTTGACCCAAAAAAGTCACATTTATCACCAGTTTAACAACATTATATGACAAGAAAATTGTTAAGAATCAAATACAGAACTAATCAAGATTAATTTTAACAAAATCTCACAAACAAAAAAGATCTGATCATAAGTTACTTACTGTTAGGAGGTCCATGAAAACGAACAAAGAAATCTCTCATATCATCGTTTACCATCTCAACGTGATAACTGCTCATCATCCTGCAAGTTATTGAAAAAACAAAAACAAAATGATTAAAACAGTAAAGGATGAAAGTTGAAATAAAAAAGAAAATGAGAGAAGCAAAAAAGAAACAGAACAGTTTCATAAAGTCTTCTTGAATTCGTTTGTTATTCGAAGAATTAGAACCAGACGCCATGATTTCTTTACTGTTTCTTTTTCTTTTTCTTCTTCAAGATTTCAGTTAACGAAAATATATGCAACGTGGGTGGGTTGGATATTTTCTTGACAGTTATGAAGTTGTTAAACGGGAGGGAAATATAATGGGTGTGTATCAAATAAGACAGATCAAATGAAACT
>CM067174.1:116007066-116122066 GCA_034093135.1 Erigeron breviscapus | reverse complement strand
ATAATAAAGCAACAACCCCTTTTTTAAAATCTCAATTAAGGAATTGAAGTACCTAAAATACCCATCTTCTTTATTCATTAATTTAAACATCTCTACCTAATATACCTATAATACCCTTAATGAAATAATTTACAACATAAATCTCTCAATCCATATAATAACTACATTACCTTCTTTAACATCAATTACTTTTACATTCACCACCATTGCTGCCCCACCACCCGTCACCACCCGCCGACCCGTCGCCACCACCGCCGCCACCACCACCACCCCACGCCACTACCACCATCGCTGCCGCATTGTGCAGACATTTGACTCGTATAAAGAAAAGTATATTTACTCAAAGTTAATAGTTTTAAACTTTTAGTTTTCTTTTTTAAAGTAAGTTAATGGGTTAAATAAGTAATGAAAACGACATAAAAGTATTTATCAATTTTATGAAAGTGGGCTTTAAAATTGGATGTATCAGAATTCAGAAGTGATATAAGCCCAAAGTTATATACAAATGTGAACATTCGTATTAGCCCATACACATTGACATGAAATTTACTTGGTACCTCTTAATTTCCAGTATAATGATTGAAACCCTGGTGAAGTGCTTTCTAATCTAGTAGTAGCTATTAGTATTAACCACCAAATTTCCAACAACAGACATATAGTGTACTTAATTTATAAACCATACTCAGTTTCAATTTATAAACCAACTATAATTGTATGCATATATCGGTGGTTCATTTTTTTACATGTGACGACTTCTGACCTTAGGGGCTCCCCAATGGTATGCATTAATCCACCAAAGACTAGTCCCTGTCAGCGCCACATCAGCAAAAAACACTCCAAGGACTAATCCCCCCAAAATGCACCAATGCACTCATCCCTCAAGGACTAGTCTTGGACCCACTAATTTTTTTGTCTTCTTCTTTGTATATAGGATTAAAAAAAAAAAATACCCAAAGACTCGTCCCTGCAGGGACTAGTCCATCGGACGAGCAAGGCGGACGAACAAGGGACGAGTCCCACCCAACGGTGTGGACTCGTCCCTGGAGGGCGGACGAGCAGAGGGACGAGCCCATTGGGCACCCCCTTAGAGTGACTAGTGACATCTTACTTCCCCCATATTTTGTTGTTATGGGAACAATTAGTGTGAAAGTAACAAAACTACATGAATGAGTTGTGATCATTACTCAATGGAAGATGAGAAAAGACCATTTTATCAAGTGGAATTAACAGGGACGACGGCATATAAACGGAGAAATGAGCGCCGATAAAAGGACATGAGTATCAAATGTGAAAAAAAATGGACCAACCACAAGAACGATTTGTGATAATTTGCAACCTTTTTAGATTAAAGTAACGATGCAACCTTTTTAGAATTTTATTTTAAAAGTTATTCTAAAAGTTGTCAATATGGCATTAAAAGGATGATTTCTCAAATAGAAGGGGAAAAAAACACAGAATATCATTCTAAACCAACGGTAATTGTATAATTAACTACCATACATATAAGGATGATTAACAAACAGAGAATGCCATATTCTTCCGTCTCAAACACTAATTCTTCCATTCCATCATTAACTACCATACATACAATAGTACAACACCACCAATATTCAGATGAAATTTTTAAGTGCACCCAACATTGAGATCTCGACTTCAACAATAAGAACATCATTCACCAACACGCCATATGCCGGTTCACGGAGCGCATTCAGTGGCAGAAAACCTGAAAAGCCCCAATCATGAGCAGAGCTACTGAACCAGTGATCAGCTTCTGCAACGAAGAAAAGCCATTGAACTGTCACATGATACAATAGAACTACAGACTACAAACATTTACTAGAAAAACTATTGAAGTATCAACCACTACATATATAATATACAACAGCAACCAGAACCAAAACAACTATTAATAAAGAGAAGATGCAAATGTTGTTTTAAAAAAAGGTAAGGGCATGGGCTCTACCTCCCTCTACATTAGCCCTATCACTTTGATTCTTAACCCGAAGCTTCAAATTTGCATAAACTCGCCAACCATGAGGAAACAAAGCATGGTCAAATACTCCTAAATAAAGAGATAAATGAGTATCTCTCGATGCATTGTTTCCTTTTGGATATAGTGATAATTTCCTGCAGTCAATTAGGTGCCATAAGAAACATATGAGATCATTGAAAAATCACAAATGTTTTCATGTGTTAAAACATAACAAGCAACATCCAAATTCAATAAATAAATATATATATATATATATATTTCAAATGGTAACGAGGGAAAACCCGATGTACCACTTGACATTGCCAACTTTGAAGACATCTGAACAAATAATTTCCTCTGTAACATCTGAAAAGTTATCAATTCTCCAAGTGTATGTATTCTTAGCTGCCGGGGGTTTTACAAATGATAAGCATAGATCATTTTGTGCAATCTGAAACAGCAAAAACCTCAACTCCAAACACACACGCATCATTCAACAAGTACCCATTTTCGGCCTCCTTAAAAGACTCGAGTGAAATTAGTTTGTCAAAGCCCCACATTTTCTTACTCTCATTAAACCTTGTCCTGTTCCCATCGCCATTGATATCTATATATACACAAATAAATTATATATTCGAAAAATAAGTTAAAAAACTCAAAAATATTACCTATGGCTTTCATGATCATTCATGGGCGGATCTTATTAAGGACCCGCGGGGGCCGCGGCCCCCTCCGTTTTTTGGCTACGTAGTGTTATTTTATCCGTATTTTCTTCGAAAAATATATTTTTTAGTATTATTTTTTGTTCCCGTTACTTACGGCCCCCTCCGTAACTTCTCTCAAGATCCGCCACTATTTAATTCATAAACAAAAAAACTAACATCAACACAAACCTCCCATCCGTTTGGGAAGCTTTCAGCGTCACATATCACAAGATACAAAGATATGTTGTTACCGCCACTTTCCTCACCATTTCCATTCGGATACAATTCTAGTCTCCTGAAAATCCATATATTTACACATCAAGCTTTTTAGTATGATAATATCTATAAAAAAATACACTTATATAGTTTAGAGATAGATAGAGAGCTAACCATTTATGACCGCTGGCTTCGAAAACATCAGATTCAATTTTCCTAGATTGTGCTTCACAAAGAAGAGAGAAAGACTCGATCTTCAACAGATAGTGGGCTGGTTCAGTTTTCCTTTTTGATGATGACGACATATTTGCCCAACCCAAAATAACTTCAACAATCTCGTGTTGTTTACAAGGACTAAAAAATTTGAATTTGAATATCTTAGAGCTAGAGAATAATCCGATCCTAAGTTTTTAAATTTATATCAACCCGTTAAACGGTAGTTAAGTTTGTTATAAAAGAATAAAAAGTTTTCAAAAGGGTAAAAGTAACTACATTATGGTTAAACTTATTGTTTACAACAGTCAATTTCTTTATATATATACTATACACTATATTTACTTCATAAGAAAATTTGTATTACTCATTTTCTTTTGACTAAATACATTATGATAAGGAGTGTTTGTTTTAGCTATTATGTGAGGGCTTATAGCTTTGTTGACTTATTTTAAAGAAAATAAGCATAAGCTATATGAGTGTTGAAAATAAGCTAGTTGAGTGTTTGGTGGAGCCGTTTCGGCTTAGGCTTTTGAGCTTTTTAGGCTTATGCCAACAAAGGTTTTTTTTTAGAAGTCAACGAGACATGTATCTTTTTTCTAGTAAGCCAATAAGCTAATCCAAACATTATATTGTAATTTATAAGCTAGTCTATACTATATTATAAAGCAAATCTCCTTTTGAGTTTCAACATTGAACTTAAATTTCAATATTGATTTTAAGTTTCAACAATTCATCAAAACTATATACATCAATAAGCTAAAATACTCGCCACTACCACCACCACCGCCGCCGCTACCTCCGCACGCCACCACCACCCGTCACCGCCGCCATTACACTGCTGCATCGGAGGCATAACTCTAGTTATAAGCAAAAAGCTAGTTTTTATAGATAAGCATAAGAAAAAAAAGGCCAAACACCGCCTATGTCATACTAGATATTTATCATAAAAGAAAGGTGACAGTTTTGTTTATCATTTACTTTTTGAAAAAAATAAATGTTTTAAGATGAAGTGTAGTCCAAACCCTATTAAATCTATATACATCGGTTTCATATATTGGGAAGAAATATATATGTCAAAACAGAAATACAACTCTGTTCAAAATAACAATAATAATAAATGAATGAATAAGTATATAAAAAAAAAAACAGAAATACAACTAAAGTATATATATAAAGCCGAGAGAGAGAGAGGCAGGAACATACTTTGGAGGAAGAGGAAGCGAGACGAGAATGAACCGCTGGAAGCAAGACAGAGCCGATGCGAAGCGGAAGTGGGTCGGAAGGATAGACGGTTAAATTAGATGTATTTTTTTTCAAAAACAAACCGGGAGTGAATCAGAAGAGTGAGCTCCTAGCTGGGGTTGACTTAGTAGTGAGCCGGAAGTGCAGTGAAGCTGAGCGAGAGTGATATATCATCTATGTTGCTATGTATAGAGTGAATTATGGCCACGACCAGTGTTGTAAAACTCGGCCGACTCGGCCGAGTTCCCGGGATCGGAATCGGAATCGGTGAGTCAAAGAGTTGAGTTGCTTGGAATCGGCTCAAAACTCGGTCAACGGCTTGGACCCGTGTAAAACTCGGTCAAACTCGGACGGAGCGGTCAAAACACGGTAGGATCGGTCAAAACTCGTTCGGATCAGGCAACTCGGGTCAGTCAACAAAAGTCAACAAAAAATTTTTTAACCTAAAAAGGCTTCATTTATTAAACCCTACTCCATCTACTATCTTATCCAGCCGCTATCTCTTTCTTTCTCTATGCTCTGAGCGACTCAAAGTAAGTATTGTATACTATATCTTTATTGATTATCTATACTTAATTAATTATTATATGTATAATATTGATTTATTTGATTATTTATATGTATAATATTGATTTATTTGGAATATTATGCTAATGTTTGAAGTTTTTACTATATTTTAAATTTTCTATTACATATATATTTATAATTTATTATTTATTTATTTTTATATATAAAAAACCCAATCCGGGTTCTCCCCGAGTTCTCCCCGAGTTTTTGAAAACTCCTGACTCCCCACCTCGCCGATCCGATCCCGAGTCACGGGTTCTCCAACATTGGAATATTATATACTAGCATTTTACCCGCAATGCGGCGGTGGTGTGTAGCGGCGGTGTGGGTGTGGCGGCGATGGTTGGTAGTGGTGGTGGCGTGACGGGTGGTGGCGGTGTGGTTATTATTGTAAAAATAATTAATGTAAAAGGGGTAGTGTAGTTATTTTAGGAGTTGATGAGTATATGTTGTAAATTATTTCATTAAGGGTATTATAGTATTTTAAGTGGAGATATGTTTAAATTAATGAATAAAAAAGAGATAATTAATTAAATCATTAAGGATAGAATGATCATTTGCATGGGACATTTTTATGAGAGAGGGTGTTGAAAAATGTTAGGAGATTGTAACACCGTTTTGATCGGTCAATGTACGGGACTAGTAGTTTTGAAACGGCTCAAACTTTAATAAAGCAAACTTTTGTAGTGAAAAGGTAGGTGTATGAATAGTCATTAGAAACGTAATTTTGAAATAGATAATAATATGTCAACGAAGTATTTGAATGAGTCTCGGATTAAAAGTTTTACTAAACGAATCGTTGCTCGGGAGAAACCAGAACTAGTTGCGAGAGTGCTAGTGGGGAACAAAACCCAACTCCCCCTCTTCTTCCTCTTCTTCTTCTTCTTCTTCTTCTTCTTCTTCTTCTTCTTCTTCTTCTTCTTCTTCTTCTTCTTCTTCTTCTTCTTCTTCTTCTTCTTCTTCTTCTCATCCTTCTTCTTCTTCTTCTTCTTCTCTTCATAAATTCGGATTTAGGTTGGTCGTAATAACAAAAGTGTTAGTAAATTGATGTATAATAATAATCTCTTGCAAAACTTCAAGTTTTTTTGGTTTATGTAAGTGTTCATCTTCTCCAAAAGCTCCAAAACTGGATTTTTACCTTCGGGTCGAATTGGTTTGGTAAGTGTTCTATAGCTCAAAATGTTCCTCTTAACTATTCGGGAAGGATGAATCGCTCCCGAAAAGGAATCTATTGATTCTCTCCCAATTGGTTGGTAGAATACTTCCTTGTTATAGATCTAAACGATGGGCGGTCAATTTGAGTGTAAAATGTGCGTTTTTGGTTGAAAACGGGTTTTGGATTAGACCTTGAGATTTAGGAAGTGGGTTTTGTTTAAGATTTGATTTTTATACTTATATATACTTGTATTAAGTTTTGTTAAAGTTTGAAGCTTTGATCTTTACGTTTGGTGGGTCAATTTGTGTCGAAAATGAGGTTTTTGCCCGAAATCAGACATTATGCACCGCACAGAAGTTCCATGCTCCGCATATTCTGAGTTGACAAAATTTCTGATCTCGAAAATGCTGAAATATGCGCCGCATATTTCTTGCATGCGCCGCATATTTCCCAGTTCAGCCGACAACCCGAATTTTGAAACGATCGTAACTTTTGAACCGTAAGTCCGTTTTTGACGATTCAAGCGGCCACGGAGGCGTAAATGAGTCTACTTTCCAATGGTATAGGCGTCTGAGGCCAAAACATAGTTTGAACAAATCAAAAGTTTTGATAAAGCAACAGTGGTCAAATCCCGACTAGTCATTGTGAAACAAAACGTAATGATTCCACCTCGGTTGGATCAAAGTCTTATAAAATGGACATAATAAAGCTTTTATAGTAATATTAGGTCAATATTGATAGAACCTTACCTCTTGATATGCTTTAGGATTAATGTGATACGTGTATGATAGGTTTCAGCTATCGTGGACGTCGGTTCTACTTCCTTTCATCTTGGGGATTGTTATTGCTCGTCACAGGTGAGTTTCGTAGCTCCCTACTCAATAGAGATTTGGGCTGAAAAGTGTACAAGTTTTGTGTGTTGACTTGCTTGATTGTGCAATATATATGTTTGCCTTGAATGATGACGTAGTTTGATTGTGCATATGCTTGATATTCTTGATTGATGACGTTATTTGACTGTGCATACGTTTGACTGTCTTGATTGATGGTGTTGTTTGATTTCGCACACGTATGACATGTCTTGTTGGTGGCATTGATTGATTGATTGACGATTTGACTATTCGCTTGGTTGATTATGCATTCGATTTTGATTATATGTTGTGATTAGGATAGTTGTACATACATGGAAGACGATTATGCCTTCAAAGAGTTATAGATGTGGTGGGAAGGCTGCGGGTGACCCTATATATAAGCATCTATGACTCCTTGAATGTAAAGTCGTATGAAGTGTATCTGCATTGTGGTTTTTGGTTGTTTTGTTGGACATTGGACTTGTGATTGAGATGGACATTTACGCATTGTTACACTTGACGAGTTGTCACGCATTTCAAGTATTGTGATACTTGACGATTATTGATGAGAAACGTACATGGACACTAAGGCTGGCATAACAGGTCACACGAAACCTGTTAAGGTCGAACACGAACACGACCTGTTAAGAGGGTACCCAATGCCCTCGTGCGGGGGGTTCGTCCGAGGGCCTCGGACGAGTCCACACCGTTGGGTGGGACTCGTCCCTGGCTCGTTCGGGGCACTCGTCCGAGGGGCTCGTTCCTGCAGGGACGAGTCGCTTCGTTTTGTTTTTTTTTTTTTTTTTTTTAAATGCAACGGCTATATTTCAAGGAAAAAGACAAAACATTTGAAGTTTCAAAAGTTGGCAAAACAGGTCCCTCTAACGGCCTGTTTGACCACCTGCAGTCCAAAAAATTTACACTTTTAGTCCTTTAACGGCTAGTTTTTGAAAAAGCCTATATATACACCTTCATAAGCACTAGAACACACCACACTTTCATTATTAACATATACAAAGTAATCTCATAGCACAAATCATGTCGCATTTCAACAACCAAAAAGCCGACGACTTCTGGAACAACGCCGTGAACGATTTTAATCAATCGTACACTAACCAACCATCACAAATACCGTTCATCCCACAACCAAATGACCCCCGTTATCCTCAATTCATGGCAGCTTATTATGCTTCACTTGCCGCTACACAACCCCCTAATTTCTTCCATGGGGGGTCATCGTCAGCAGCATGTTTTCAACAACCTGATCAAGACTCCGCTCCCACACCCGAATCTGTTCCCACCCCCCAATCCATTCCTGAAACACAACCAAAGAAGGGCCGGGTCAAAACCATGGCCAAACGCACCAAGAAAATCAAACAACCAAAAGAACCTGCTGCAAACTCGTCAAATTGGAGCGAGCTTGAAATGAAAGTTCTCACTGAGTGTTGGATCGATGCTACAGAAGATCCAATAGTTGGCAAAGACCAATCGCTTGATTGTTTCTGGGGGAAAATCAGAGAGAAGTATAATGCAAGATTCCCCAACAACCCAAGAAATCACAATCAGATTAGTGGCAAGTGGAGAAAGATCAAAACAAATGTGTCAAAGTTCAATGCAATCTGGAAAGGGTATGATGGTAATCGATGCAGTGGTGAGAACGATGCCCAAGTCATGGAGGAAGCGCGTTCAGCGTACTTTACTCAAACCAAAAATCAGTTTACCATGTACGAGTGTTGGTTGCTCGTGAAAGATAAGCCAAAGTTCTTCGCTCCATCCGGTCATGATGTTCTGGGGCGAAGCCTCCATAAAAGGAAAAACATTCTTAATGTTGTTGACAGTGACGAGGAGGAGGAGGAGGAGACCCAATTCGAGCCGGTGGATCTTGGTGATCATGACATTTTCGGTGGGGATAAGTATACGCGCCCCCCTACTAGGTCAAAGGCATCACGAACATCTGCTTCTTCCGATGCGGGGTCTGCTCGTTCTTCAGCTTCCGACCTAGCCGCCCGACTCGACCGACTTGGGTGTAAAAAAGAGGCGGTGTTGGATGAACAACAACAATCTTTGGCTGCCATTCGTGAGGAAGAAAGGAAGCGCACCATGTATTCGGCTCTTTCGTTCATGGGCCAAACAGAGTGTGATGACGAGGAAAAGAGGTACATCAAGGAAGCCAAGAAGAAACTCATGTCGGAGTACAAAGACTTCATATTCGGTCCCAATTAGTTTAGGTTTAGTTTAAAAAAATAAAAATGTCGTTGTGTTTTTTTTTGGTTTTTTTTTCTTCCATTTTTAGGTTGTGTGCTTTATTTTATTGTACTTTGTTTTTTTATTTTTATGTTCGAAATGTATTGTATTTTTAATTTTAATGAAGTTGGGTGTTTTATTAATAGTTTGTGTTAATGGGCTTAAAATGTATTTTATTTATAGTTTAGAGGGTTAGAAGTGTAAAGTTCATTTATAGTTTAGATAAATGGGTAAAATTAAATAATTGGTGGGTCCAAGACTAGTCTTTGAGGGATTAGTCCATTGGGTGCATTTTGGGGGGATTAGTCCTTGGAGCTTTTTTTGCTGATGTGGCGCTGACAGGGACTAGTCTTAGGGGGATGAGTGGTGGGCATTGGGTACCCTCTAAGTATTCGTGTCATTTTTCTTGGACACGAACATGGTACGAAAATTAACAGGTACACCTGTTAACAAACCTGTTAAGAACCTGGTAACATACATTCTATATTTCTATGGAAGTCAGACTAATGAAGTATAGAAGGGAGTTGAAAAGTGGTCAGCAAGCACATGATCATTCCAATTGAAATATACTAAAAACGTTAGATAGCAAGAATAGTGAAGCAACACCATAACAAACTCATATATATTTCAATTTCAAACTACGACGATGACATTCACACAACAAAAAAAAAGGAATCTGAATACACTATAATATAAATATAATAACCAACAATATATTCCAAACTATATATAATATAATGACCCAAAATATATACAAGGATCATCAAATATGATTTTAGATTAATCGGAAACAATAAACCCATATCGAACTATGGATCGGAAAAAGCTAACACGAAAATCCTAGATCTTAGATATTGCCAAAAAATCCAGCAACTAGTACCAAGATCCACGATTTGTAAAGAAGAAAAAGAGAGGATGACTTGGAGATCGACAATCGATACCAGATTTAGATCGGAGTTGGAGATAAAGGGTTGGTATAGATGCACTTCATATAGATCTGCTTTTGCTTACTTTTTCCTCTTTTCTCTATGTGTGTGTGAGAGAAAGGGGTATAAGTTTGGTAGGAGAACTGATATCTAAAATGATGAAATGATAGGTGGAGAAATATTATCCCTTAATATTATTTATTAATATATAAATCTTAACAGGTCTTAACAGGTCTGGATCTGTTAAGACACGAATCTTAACAGGTCTTAACAGTTCCAGACCTGTTAAGACACGAAACCTGTTAAGATGAAACACGAAACCTGTTAAGAACAGGTCGTGTCGTGTCGTGTTAACAGGTTTCGTGTCAAAATTGCCAGCCTTAATGGACACCCAAGTATATAGATGTATATACTTGATGATTTTGAGATGCCATGATGGTCGGTTCGACGACATCATGAGTATCGTTGCATAGACGAAACGTACATGAACATCCGAGTATATAGACATATATATCTCGATGATTTTGAGATGCCACATTGGTCATGGTGATGACATGTGAGTATCGTTGCATTGATGACGTGTTGACACACATATGATACACTTAATGACATTGGCGTGCATACGACATACATCTTGTTATTGATATCACTTGTGCATATTCATTACACGCTTATGAAGCACCCTTGACATTGGCATACATTTGGTACAATTATTGACATTGACACACATTTGGTGCACTTCTTGTTATTGATATCACTCGTGCATGTTCATTATACGTTTACTAACTATCTTGTATAGTTACTTGTATGATTACTTGTGTGTGACGAGGTTTCGCTATGAGCAAACCTATATTACGTGTCATGGTTGTTTAAGGGCTACATGTAAGTTATTACTTTCCTTTATCTTGTTCATATTGTGATTATTTAACGATGGTTCCTTGTGATCCATTACTACGAACTCACCAACCTAGTGTTGACTTTGTTTAGTACACTTTTCAGGTAATCAAGTGAATCCGAGACGTGTTGGTTGATTGTTGCATTTGCTAGGGCTTGGACTTACGTGGATCCGTGATTCATTCGCCCTTTTATGGTTTCATGTTCTTTATGTATATTGTACCTTGAATGTTTGATGTTGGATTCACCGAATCCCTTTTATGTCATATAGTTCATGTTCTACAATAATTTCATGCTAATGCTATATCTTTTCGGTAATATCTCATGCCTAGCTTGGGGTGTTACAAAGATAGAGTGTGATAATTTTTATAAAGTAATAAAGTGTAGGTTAAATATGGAATACGGGACATGGGCCAAAGGCCCATTTAACCAAAACTTCTTTTACATATTAGAGTTGGTCACAAGCATAGTTATCGACTCGGTATTTTTGACTCGACTTAAAATCTGATTTTTTGACACGAAACGTGACTCGAATCGTAAGAGTCATGATATTTGATAATATATAATTTTATAATTATATATAAGTTTTTATTGTAGAAATATAATATTGTATTGATATATTAAGCTAAAAATAGAAATCATTATTAAAATATCAAATTTAAAAGCATATAAAAGAGTTATGTTAAAAAAAATTAAATAAAAATTATAAAAAAAAAAATTATTTTGTGACTCGTGACTCGATTCGTGACTCGAAACATGACTCGGACCGACTCGCACAACAAACCACGAGTCATGCTATGAGTCTGGAGCAAAACCGAGTCATCCACCGAGTTGTCCATATTCACTTGATTTTGACTCGACTCGTCCGAGTCGACTCGTGATCGTACGAGTTTGACAACTATGGTCACAAGACACTTAAGTTTAAAATTAAAAAACTTTGGGCACCGACGACGGATACAACCGAACATTTTCGTCTTTAGTTTTGTTTTCAAGTTGAACTAGTAAAATCCGGCCTCGCGTTGCGAGGCTTTAACTATTTCGTTGAAAAATCTACTATATTTGTGTTGAACTCTCAACCGTCTAATTGTTTAAAACCTCGAACAAAATGCGATATGGTAAAATCTGATTAGTGGTTTAGGATGTGTGGTGGACGAATAATAACTCGCCACATAAGCGATTACTATTCATCCCGTTACTGTTCATGATTCAATGCTTATTAATATAAAGATATAATTTATACAACTTTATTCATTACCTGAGTACAGTTTTTAGTATTATATTATAGGAAAATGCAAAACGCAACCTTTAATACTGAATTTAACATGCATAAAAAAATTGTAAAGCAAACCTTATCAATTTGTTATTTTTTTTAATATTAGTAGTATAAATCTGGATCATCTCTTTTATTAATTAAAATAAAATAAAATTAAAAATGTAAAGTGAAGCATGATCATTTTACTTTATCCAATCACAAAAGAAACACATGATACAGTATCCTTCTTTTACATTATTATTATGTTATATAGTTCGATCTTAACCCTTAATCTCATTACACAATAAATTGTGTCATGTTAACATTATTTTTTTTAATCTTAATTAATCATCTTCAAATTTAAAACACTAGAATACACACAATATATCTAATCAAAATAAAAGAAACATAATAATAATAAAAACTGGATTTCACACCCAACCCTTCACCATCGGTAATCATCACTAGTTCACTACCTTTGCCCCCATCCTTAACCTACCCCTCCCAAGTCCCAATCTTTCACTTTTTCCTTCTCCCCATCACCGACTATGGTCTGCTCATCACAAATGGTCTAAGGATGAACAACCAAATTTTTTGTGACTGTAAAATCTTAAACTTCTTTAACAATTTAAATTTTTTTAAAAATTTTCATTAGAGATGCTCATTTAAAGTTCTATCGAGTTTTTGCAAATAAGCTTATTATAGTAAGTTTAGATATTGATATTGATGTTGCATGAATTAAGTCGTTAACGGGAAAATGTCACTACAAGAAATCCTGCTTTTAGCGACGCCTATTGTCGTCGCCAAGTTTTATAATTTTTTTATATAAATGTCTTTTTAAAATTAAAAATGTAAAGTGAAGCATGATCATTTTACTTTATCCAATCACAAAAGAAACACATGATACAGTATCCTTCTTTTACATTATTATTATGTTATATAGTTCGATCTTAACCCTTAATCTCATTACACAATAAATTGTGTCATGTTAACATTATTTTTTTTATATTAGTAGTATAAATCTGGATCATCTCTTTTATTAATTAAAATAAAATAAAATTAAAAATGTAAAGTGAAGCATGATCATTTTACTTTATCCAATCACAAAAGAAACACATGATACAGTATCCTTCTTTTACATTATTATTATGTTATATAGTTCGATCTTAACCCTTAATCTCATTACACAATAAATTGTGTCATGTTAACATTATTTTTTTTAATATTAGTAGTATAAATCTGGATCATCTCTTTTATTAATTAAAATAAAATAAAATTAAAAATGTAAAGTGAAGCATGATCATTTTACTTTATCCAATCACAAAAGAAACACATGATACAGTATCCTTCTTTTACATTATTATTATGTTATATAGTTCGATCTTAACCCTTAATCTCATTACACAATAAATTGTGTCATGTTAACATTATTTTTTTTAATCTTAATTAATCATCTTCAAATTTAAAACACTAGAATACACACAATATATCTAATCAAAATAAAAGAAACATAATAATAATAATAATAATAATAATAAAAACTGGATTTCACACCCAACCCTTCACCATCGGTAATCATCACTAGTTCACTACCTTTGCCCCCATCCTTAACCTACCCCTCCCAAGTCCCAATCTTTCACTTTTTCCTTCTCCCCATCACCGACTATGGTCTGCTCATCACAAATGGTCTAAGGATGAACAACCAAATTTTTTGTGACTGTAAAATCTTAAACTTCTTTAACAATTTAAATTTTTTTAAAAATTTTCATTAGAGATGCTCATTTAAAGTTCTATCGAGTTTTTGCAAATAAGCTTATTATAGTAAGTTTAGATATTGATATTGATGTTGCATGAATTAAGTCGTTAACGGGAAAATGTCACTACAAGAAATCCTGCTTTTAGCGACGCCTATTGTCGTCGCCAATAGTCCAAAAAGGCGTTGCAAAATGAATTAGTGACGCACTTTGTGACGACAATCAAGCGTCGCTGAAAGTTCGTCTCCTATGACTTTTAGCGACGCCTTTTGCGACGCCGGCAAATGGGACCCATCGGGGGGAAAAATAAAGGAAAAAGAAAATAGAAAAAATATTTGCGACGGATTTAGCGACGCTTTTGTCGTTGCTAAGTTTTATAATTTTTTTATATAAATGTCTTTTTAAAATTAAAAAAAAATTAAAAACATTTAGCGACGCCAAAAAGCGTCGCTAATTCCGAAAAAGGTACGTCATAAAATACTTCTTACGAATATAATTCCCAAAAACGAATATAATTCCCAAAAAGGTCACAATACTAGCGTATAAATGAAGTTGGTCACATATACTCATATAAAGAAAAGTATATTTACACAAAGTTAATACTTTTCATTTTTGTTTTTTTAAACAAAGTTAATGATTTAAATAAGTAAATAAACAACATAAAAGTATTTCACATAAAAAACAAAAAAAAAGAAAAAAAAAACAAAAAGTAAAAATTAAAAATGTAAAGTGAAGCATGATCATTTTACTTTATCCAATCACAAAAGAAACACATGATACAGTATCCTTCTTTTACATTATTATTATGTTATATAGTTCGATCTTAACCCTTAATCTCATTACACAATAAATTGTGTCATGTTAACATTATTTTTTTTAATCTTAATTAATCATCTTCAAATTTAAAACACTAGAATACACACAATATATCTAATCAAAATAAAAGAAACATAATAATAATAATAATAATAATAATAAAATAATAAAAACTGGATTTCACACCCAACCCTTCACCATCGGTAATCATCACTAGTTCACTACCTTTGCCCCCATCCTTAACCTACCCCTCCCAAGTCCCAATCTTTCACTTTTTCCTTCTCCCCATCACCGACTATGGTCTGCTCATCACAAATGGTCTAAGGATGAACAACCAAATTTTTTGTGACTGTAAAATCTTAAACTTCTTTAACAATTTAAATTTTTTTAAAAATTTTCATTAGAGATGCTCATTTAAAGTTCTATCGAGTTTTTGCAAATAAGCTTATTATAGTAAGTTTAGATATTGATATTGATGTTGCATGAATTAAGTCGTTAACGGGAAAATGTCACTACAAGAAATCCTGCTTTTAGCGACGCCTATTGTCGTCGCCAAGTTTTATAATTTTTTTATATAAATGTCTTTTTAAAATTAAAAAAAAATTAAAAACATTTAGCGACGCCAAAAAGCGTCGCTAATTCCGAAAAAGGTACGTCATAAAATACTTCTTACGAATATAATTCCCAAAAACGAATATAATTCCCAAAAAGGTCACAATACTAGCGTATAAATGAAGTTGGTCACATATACTCATATAAAGAAAAGTATATTTACACAAAGTTAATACTTTTCATTTTTGTTTTTTTAAACAAAGTTAATGATTTAAATAAGTAAATAAACAACATAAAAGTATTTCACATAAAAAACAAAAAAAAAGAAAAAAAAAACAAAAAGTAAGCCCAAGATTATATCAATAAGTAAATAAACAACATAAAAGTATTTCACATAAAAAACAAAAAAAAAGAAAAAAAAAACAAAAAGTAAAAGAAAAAAAAAACAAAAAAAAAGAAAAAAAAAACAAAAAAAAAGAAAAAAAAAACAAAAAAAAAGAAAAAAAAAACAAAAAAAAAGAAAAAAAACACCAATAATCAGATGAATTTTTTTAGCGTACCCATCATTGAAATATCGACTTCCACAATAAGCACATCATTCACCAAGAAGCCATTTGCCAATTTATGGAGCTCATCAAGTTCCACAAATTTAGAAAATCCCCAATCGTCAAGAGAGCTACTGAACCAGTGAACAGTTTCTGCAACAAAGAAAAGCCATTAAACTGTCACATGATGCAATAGAACTAGCGAATACAAACACTTCACTAATAAACTATTAAAGTATCAACTGCTACATACAACACTATTAATAAAGAGAAGATTGCAAATGTTGTTTAATAATATGTTTGAAGTTAGAATGTGGTGTACAGACATGGGCTCTACCTTTCTCTATGCTGAGCGCACAACTAATTTGATTTTTAACTCGAAGCTTGAAATTTGCATAAATTCGCCAACCATCAGGTAACAAATCAGAGTCAAATACTCTTAAAAAGATTGATAAATGAGCAAGTTTCCCTGCATTGCATCCTTTTGGGCAAAGAAGTAAATTCCTTCGGTCAATGGAGCATCATAAAAAAAAACACATGAGATCATTGAAAAATCAAAAATGTGAGATCATTGAAAAATCAAAAATGTTATCATGTGTAGAAACATGTAAAGCAACTGCCAAATTGAATATAGAAACATATATAAACGATGAGAAAGTTAAAGACGATGTACCACTTGACATTGCCAATTTTGAAGACACTTGAATAAACTTTTTCTTCTGTAAGATCGAAAAACTTATCAATCCTCCAAGTGTACGAATTCATAGCTGCCGGGGGCTTTAAAAATGATAAGCATCGATCTGTTTGTGCATACTCTGAAGCGGCTAAAACCTCAACTCCAAACACACACGCATCATTTAACAGGTACCCATTTTCAGCCTCCTTGAAGGACTCAAGTGATAATAATTTGTCAAACCCACAGATTTTGTTACTCTCATTAAACTTTGTCCTGTTTCCATCGTTATCTATACATACACATATCAATTACATACTTAAAATGGCCTCACGTTTGGTAAGTATACATATCACAAAATGATATGATAAAATAAGTCAAGGATAGACAAAATATACGAGTACCTTGAAAAGTTGCATAGTTGTGACCTTTATGATCGTAAACAAAAAAGTTAACATCAGCACAGACCTCCCACCCCTTTGGGAGGCTTTCAGTGTCACATATCACAAGATACAATGATATGTTGTTACCCCCACTTTTCTCATCATTTCCATTTGGATACAAATCTAGTCTCCTGAAAACACGTACGTATATAAATTAATATTCTTTCATTAAGTTCGATATGGAAAAAAAACTTAAAAATGGAGTTATGGTTTAGAGATAAATTGAGGTAACCATTTATGACCGGTGGCTTCGAAAACATCAGATTCAATTTTCATAGATTCTCTTCAGTAAGAACAGAAAAATTCTCGATCTTCAACATATAGTGGGCCGGTTCAGTTTTCCTCTTTAAAACTGACAACATTTTTGCCCAAGCCACAAAATGCACAAGAGGGTGAGACGTTCCTAAAAATCTTGTAGTATTATTTATAAGGACTAAAGGCCTACCTTTTCAATTTCCTAAGATACGTAATTAAATTACTCGAATTTCACAACCAAAATGGCTTCAACTTCCTAAAAATCTTATAACTTCCTCTTTACATAGTGCATAAATAATTGTTAACGTTGTACATTTTTCAAGTTTGAAGTATAATTGATCACTACACTATTCTAAAAACAATATATTCAAAATAATTTCTAAAAATACGGAGTAATTTATTGAATACGAGTAAGAGATTGGATTTATATTTAATAATCGGAAGTTAAAATAAGATTTTTTAAATTTCAATTGATGAAAAGAAAAAAAAATTCACTATATCATATTTAGTTTAATGTTAAAATAATTCGATATAATAAATATGTAATTATTAGTCTAGATAATAACATAAATAAGGAAAAAATGACATTTCAAAAACTTAAACCACATAAGCCCTAAATTATCCTTACTTATATATAAAAGATATATAGTTTAGAAGATAAAGTTACTTCATATGAAGACTATATCACTCATTTTTTTCTTTAACCATATGACAATATATATCAAGGAAACACTACAAACGTTAGTTATACACATTAATTTCTTCACACTTTTGAATAAGTGTAAAAATTTTTGTTAAATTGTTCACTATATATATAAATATGTAACAAAAAAATTCACACTTTTTAAAAAAAAAAGGACAAATTCACCGACGGATTTACGACGGATTAGCGACGAAAAATTTCCGTAGGTAATCTGTCGAAAAAATATAAACATTACCAACGGATATGCCGTCGCGGTGTACTTTATAAACTACGAGTCAAAAAAGGACAAATTCACCGACGGATTTACGACGGATTAGCGACGAAAAATTTCCGTAGGTAATCTGTCGAAAAAATCGTCTCCTGAAAACACGTACGTATATAAATTAATATTCTTTCATTAAGTTCGATATGGAAAAAAAACTTAAAAAAGTTATGGTTTAGAGATAGATAGAGAGTAACCATTTATGACCGCTGGCTTCGAAAACATCAGATTCAATTTTCATAGATTCTTCTTCAGTAAGAACAGAAAAATTCTCGATCTTCAACATATAGTGGGCCGGTTCAGTTTTCCTCTTTAAAACTGACAACATTTTTGCCCAAGCCACAAAATGCACAAGAGGGTGAGACGTTCCTAAAAATCTTATAACTTCCTCTTTACATAGTGCATAAATAATTGTTAACGTTGTACATTTTTCAAGTTTGAAGTATAATTGATCACTACACTATTCTAAAAACAATATATTCAAAATAATTTCTAAAAATACGGAGTAATTTATTGAATACGAGTAAGAGATTGGATTTATATTTAATAATCGGAAGTTAAAATAAGATTTTTTAAATTTCAATTGATGAAAAGAAAAAAAAATTCACTATATCATATTTAGTTTAATGTTAAAATAATTCGATATAATATAATTGTAAAAATAAATTCACATTTTTTAAGTGTGTACATATATATCAATTGTATGTACTTAGAAGTGTAAAAATTAATTTGTAACGTCAAATTTTCACGGAAATAAATATATAAATTTTGATATATAACCTTGAAGCCTAACTTTGGAGCTCAATAAACTTAATACATACTTAAGTAGCATAAGAATCATTTATGACTAAAATTATAATTCACCTTCATGTTTGTTTATTTTCATTCGTCACTTGTCCTAACTATCTCAAGTATCGTATTAAAAACAAAATGTAAATATAACTTAATATGCATCTAATACCAAAGATAACAAATTCAACGATATATTAATGTTTAAACAAGTTGGATAAATGTATTTATGTAATCAAAAGTCTAAAAAGTTAAAAAAATAGATTGTCGTCAGTAATCCGTCGCTAATAAAAATATCACCGACGGATTACCGACGGATTAGCGACGAAAAATTTCCGTAGGTAATCTGTCGAAAAAATATAAACATTACCAACGGATATGCCGTCGCGGTGTACTTTATAAACTACGAGTCAAAAAAGGACAAATTCACCGACGGATTTACGACGGATTAGCGACGAAAAATTTCCGTCAGTAATCCGTCGCTAATAAAAATATCACCGACGGATTACCGACGGATTCGATTAAAAAATTAAATAAAACTATTATTCCGTCGGTGATAATAAATATTAGCGACGGAAAATGATATTTTCAAACTCTTTAGCCTTTAAATTACATAGATACATTTATGTAACATCTTTAGACATGAATAAAACTTACAATTTGTTGTCTTTGGCAGATTACCGACGGATTAGCGATAGCCTTTAAATTAATATTTAGTAATTTTTAATTTAAATAAAAAATATTTGTTTGCCGACAGATTACCGACGAATTTAATAAACTAAGTAATTCGGATGTCACTTATTACTTAATTAGGACTCAAAAATTTAATTAAGAATTTAAAAATATATATCCGTAGGTAATCCGTCGCTATCACCGACGGATTACCGACGGAAATAAATATATAAATTTTGATATATAACCTTGAAGCCTAACTTTGGAGCTCAATAAACTTAATACATACTTAAGTAGCATAAGAATCATTTATGACTAAAATTAATAATTCACCTTCATGTTTGTTTATTTTCATTTGTCACTTGTCCTAACTATCTCAAGTATCGTATTTCAAAAACAAAATGTAAATATAACTTAATATGCATCTAATACCAAAGATAACAAATTCAACGATATATTAATGTTTAAACAAGTTGGATAAATGTATTTATGTAATCAAAAGTCTAAAAAGTTAAAAAAATAGATTGTCGTCAGTAATCCGTCGCTAATAAAAATATCACCGACGGATTACCGACGGATTCGATTAAAAAATAAAATAAAACTATTATTCCGTCGGTAATCCGTCGGTGATAATAAATATTAGCGACGGAAAATGATATTTTCAAACTCTTTAGCCTTTAAATTACATAGATACATTTATGTAACATCTTTAGACATGAATAAAACTTACAATTTGTTGTCTTTGGTGTTACCTGCCTACTAACTATATTTGTATTTTGTTTATGTAATACGATACTTGATATATTTTTAGTTTTATAACATTTGAAACCTAATTGTTGAGCTCATTTAGCTTCATACATACTTATCAAGCATTTATGACTAATAGTATAAATTCACCTTCATGTTTGTTTCTTTTCATTCGTCATTTGTCCTAACTAGCTCAAGTATCGTATTACATAAACAAAATGTAAATATAACTTAATATGCATCTAATACCAAAGTCAGCATTAACTTGGAAGATATATTAATGTTTAAACAAGTTAGATAAATGTATTTATGTGATCAAAAGTCTAAAAAGTTATAAAAAATAGATTGTCGTCAGTAATCCGTCGCTAATAAAAATATCACCGACGGATTACCGACGGATTCGATTAAAAAATAAAATAAAACTATTATTCCGTCGGTAATCTCGGTATTTAATAAAAAATATTTGTTTGCCGACAGATTACCGACGAATTTAATAAACTAAGTAATTCGGATGTCACTTATTACTTAATTAGGACTCAAAAATTTAATTAAGAATTTAAAAATATATATCCGTAGGTAATCCGTCGCTATCACCGACGGATTACCGACGGAAATAAATATATAAATTTTGATATATAACCTTGAAGCCTAACTTTGGAGCTCAATAAACTTAATACATACTTAAGTAGCATAAGAATCATTTATGACTAAAATTAATAATTCACCTTCATGTTTGTTTATTTTCATTTGTCACTTGTCCTAACTATCTCAAGTATCGTATTTCAAAAACAAAATGTAAATATAACTTAATATGCATCTAATACCAAAGATAACAAATTCAACGATATATTAATGTTTAAACAAGTTGGATAAATGTATTTATGTAATCAAAAGTCTAAAAAGTTAAAAAAATAGATTGTCGTCAGTAATCCGTCGCTAATAAAAATATCACCGACGGATTACCGACGGATTCGATTAAAAAATAAAATAAAACTATTATTCCGTCGGTAATCCGTCGGTGATAATAAATATTAGCGACGGAAAATGATATTTTCAAACTCTTTAGCCTTTAAATTACATAGATACATTTATGTAACATCTTTAGACATGAATAAAACTTACAATTTGTTGTCTTTGGTGTTACCTGCCTACTAACTATATTTGTATTTTGTTTATGTAATACGATACTTGATATATTTTTAGTTTTATAACATTTGAAACCTAATTGTTGAGCTCATTTAGCTTCATACATACTTATCAAGCATTTATGACTAATAGTATAAATTCACCTTCATGTTTGTTTCTTTTCATTCGTCATTTGTCCTAACTAGCTCAAGTATCGTATTACATAAACAAAATGTAAATATAACTTAATATGCATCTAATACCAAAGTCAGCATTAACTTGGAAGATATATTAATGTTTAAACAAGTTAGATAAATGTATTTATGTGATCAAAAGTCTAAAAAGTTATAAAAATATAGATTGCCATCGGTAATCCGTCGTTAATATTTATTATCACCGACGGATTCGATTAAAAAATAAAATAAAACTATTATTCCGTCGGTGATAATAAATATTAGCGACGGAAAATGATATTTTCAAACTCTTTAGCCTTTAAATTACATAGATACATTTATGTAACATCTTTAGACATGAATAAAACTATAAATTCACCTTCATGTTTGTTTCTTTTCATTCGTCATTTGTACGTAATAAAAGAACAAATAAATTTGTAATTACATCTGCTTTGTACTCACGAATCTCGTGTTTTCATTTTCATGCTTTCTTTAAACATCTTTAACCTACAAACTATGTTATTCATTGACAATTGTGCCAATCCGATCATTCTTTTATGATACTTTGCATTGATGATTGCATGACACAATGTAAAACTACCACTTTTATGTTTTTTTTTTTTATTTGTATGTTGGCCAAAGTCGCCCTTCAATTATAATACACGAGAGGGGTACCCGTGTAATGCGGCGACGACGGGTGATAGTGGCATTAACGGTGTGATTATTAATGTAAAGGTAGTTGACGTAAAATTATAATATAGTTAATGAAAAGGACACTTGTGAAATATGAGATATCTGTAAAGATGTTTGGTTTTATGTAAGAGTGTTTTAGTCATATCAAAGACTTAAAGTTTAATAAGATAAAAAGAGAGATTTGTTTTGTTAGGTATTATAGACAAACAATACTAAACTACAACTTTATTCACATATTATAAAAGTTACTTAAGTTTTAAGTTTTATTTTTAAGTTTTTAGGATTATATATATCTATGTATGTGTAACACCCCGAGCTAGGCTCGAAATGCACCGAAAAGCATGACACAAGATGGAATTATCGTAGAACGAGACTATATGAAATTAAAAGGATTCCGTGAACCCAACAATTAGATTACAATGTCACAAAAGCACAAGGAGCATACAACCATCAAGAGTTTACAAAATAATATCAAAAGATGGCTCATGATCCTAAGCAAGTCCCATCAACGGGTAATGAATCACGTATGGTCATAGTCCAACTCCTAGCAATGCAATCAATGTATTGGGTTAACTTGTTTACCTGAAAAGTGTACTAAACAATGTCAACACTAGGTTGGTGAGTTCGTAGGAAAGAAAGGACAAGAACACGTACCAATGTCATCCATCACATAAACAAGCATAAAGAACAAGAATTTTTGGCATCAATTAAGTATCTAACATGGCCTATGATCTCACACTTGCACACAATGTCCCTCAATTGTCCTCATGTCATCCATAATGTCATCAAGTACTTAAAGTACCCGTATAATTGTCATCAAGCACTTAAGGTGCCCGTTTATATTGTCGTCATGTCCCTCATGCATATCATTGTTCTCAACACATCATAAATTGTTCATCAATGTCCATCAATGTCCACACATTACCAAAACAAATTAAACATAATTAAACAGAATAAAACAAAATTAAACAACATTAAAACAACATTAAATAGAATTAAAACAAAATTAAACAGAATTAAAACATAATTAAACATAATTAAACATAATTAAACATAATTAAACATAATTAAACATAATTAAACATAATTAAACATAATTAAACATAATTAAACATAATTAAACATAATTAAACATAATTAAACATAATTAAACATAATTAAACATAATTAAACATAATTAAACATAATTAAACATAATTAAACATAATTAAACATAATTAAACATAATTAAACATAATTAAACATAATTAAACATAATTAAACATAATTAAACATAATTAAACATAATTAAACATAATTAAACATAATTAAACATAATTAAACATAATTAAACATAATTAAACATAATTAAACATAATTAAACATAATTAAACATAATTAAACATAATTAAACATAATTAAACATAATTAAACATAATTAAACATAATTAAACATAATTAAACATAATTAAACATAATTAAACATAATTAAACATAATTAAACATAATTAAACATAATTAAACATAATTAAACATAATTAAACATAATTAAACATAATTAAACATAATTAAACATAATTAAACATAATTAAACATAATTAAACATAATTAAACATAATTAAACATAATTAAACATAATTAAACATAATTAAACATAATTAAACATAATTAAACATAATTAAACATAATTAAACATAATTAAACATAATTAAACATAATTAAACATAATTAAACATAATTAAACATAATTAAACATAATTAAACATAATTAAACATAATTAAACATAATTAAACATAATTAAACATAATTAAACATAATTAAACATAATTAAACATAATTAAACATAATTAAACATAATTAAACATAATTAAACATAATTAAACATAATTAAACATAATTAAACATAATTAAACATAATTAAACATAATTAAACATAATTAAACATAATTAAACATAATTAAACATAATTAAACATAATTAAACATAATTAAACATAATTAAACATAATTAAACATAATTAAACATAATTAAACATAATTAATCTAAAACATAATTAAACATAATTAAACATAATTAAACATAATTAAACATAATTAAACATAATTAAACATAATTAAACATAATTAAACATAATTAAACATAATTAAACAAATTAAACAAATTAAACAAATTAAACATAATTAAACATAATTAAACATAATTAAACATAATTAAACATAATTAAACATAATTAAACATAATTAAACATAATTAAACATAATTAAACATAATTAAACATAATTAAACATAATTAAACATAATTAAACATAATTAAACATAATTAAACATAATTAAACATAATTAAACATAATTAAACATAATTAAACATAATTAAACATAATTAAACATAATTAAACATAATTAAACATAATTAAACATAATTAAACATAATTAAACATAATTAAACATAATTAAACATAATTAAACATAATTAAACATAATTAAACATAATTAAACATAATTAAACATAATTAAACATAATTAAACATAATTAAACATAATTAAACATAATTAAACATAATTAAACATAATTAAACATAATTAAACATAATTAAACATAATTAAACATAATTAAACATAATTAAACATAATTAAACATAATTAAACATAATTAAACATAATTAAACATAATTAAACATAATTAAACATAATTAAACATAATTAAACATAATTAAACATAATTAAACATAATTAAACATAATTAAACATAATTAAACATAATTAAACATAATTAAACATAATTAAACATAATTAAACATAATTAAACATAATTAAACATAATTAAACATAATTAAACATAATTAAACATAATTAAACATAATTAAACATAATTAAACATAATTAAACATAATTAAACATAATTAAACATAATTAAACATAATTAAACATAATTAAACATAATTAAACATAATTAAACATAATTAAACATAATTAAACATAATTAAACATAATTAAACATAATTAAACATAATTAAACATAATTAAACATAATTAAACATAATTAAACATAATTAAACATAATTAAACATAATTAAACATAATTAAACATAATTAAACATAATTAAACATAATTAAACATAATTAAACATAATTAAACATAATTAAACATAATTAAACATAATTAAACATAATTAAACATAATTAAACATAATTAAACATAATTAAACATAATTAAACATAATTAAACATAATTAAACATAATTAAACATAATTAAACATAATTAAACATAATTAAACATAATTAAACATAATTAAACATAATTAAACATAATTAAACATAATTAAACATAATTAAACATAATTAAACATAATTAAACATAATTAAACATAATCAAACTCATTTTTAAACATAATTAAACATAATTAAACATAATTAAACATAACCCACCTCACAAATTCGACCCTTGACCTCTTTTGCATGCTTAACCCGTTTTTGACCCATTTGCAACCCTAAACCGACCCAAAACCAAATTTTGTGCTTAAAGCTCGGTTTGAAAGGTTCCATGACTTGTTTTTAGTTAAAGCTAACTTGTTTGAACATAACCCACTTGATAATTTCACTTCATAACATCACTTTTGACTCAAATCGGTTTTTGACCTAGTTTGAAGACTTTGAAACCCTAATTTCGGGTTTTTGGAGTTTAAAGACCAAAAATGTTTAGGTTTGATATCATATCATGTTTACTAACTAAGAATGAAGAATTTAAGCTAAGAACCACTTACCAAAACCTCCTTAGATGATCAAACCCGAATTTGGAGCTAGATGGGGAGATTTCTTGCACCTTAAGTTCTATGTTTTTGATATTGTTGTAAGAGTAATGATATAGATGATGATTTTGTTGTTAATTGGCTTGAATCTTCATTAAATGAACTAGAATTTAGAGAGAGAGAACTAAATGTTCTTGCATTTGGTAGATAGAGAGAGTGAATGAGAGAAATAAATGGATGGATGAAAGAATGAGTAAGGTGGGGAGGATAGGGTTGGGTTAACTTGGATGGGTCATGGGTTGGGCATAACCCATGGATAGGATCCATTATTCATTTTACTAGTTAAAATTAAATGTCATCTCAATGAAAAACGACTTATAGACCCGAATGAACACATTGCACGTAATTGAACCACAAATTGAACTCGAACATATATTAGCTAACTAAATAGTTAGTCACATTGTACACATGGTCAAAAGGTCAAAGTTCACGATTGTTACATCATTCCCCCGTTAAGGGAATTTCGTCCCGAAATTTGATAGAACCCTAATCACTAAACAAATGCGGGTACTTTGACTTCTTAAAGTCTTCCCGTTCCCAAGTGAATTCGGCTCCACGCCTAGCATGCCATCGAACCTTGACTATCGTATAACGTTTGTTCTTCAATTTCTTGACCTCTCGTTCCAAGATCTCTACCGGTTCTTCAACAAAATTGAGCTTCTTGTCCACTTGAATCTCATCCATGGGCACATGATGTGTAGGATCCGCCAAGCACTTTCTTAAGTTACAAATATGGAACACGTTATGCACACCACTAAGTTCTTGAGGTAGCTTCAATCGGTATGCCACTTTGCCCACCCGTTCAATGATCTCAAAAGGTCCTATGTATCTTGGTCCAAGCTTGCCTCTCTTTACAAAACGAACAACACCTTTCCACGTGGAAACTTTCAAAATCACGTGATCACCAACATTGAACTCCAATGGTCTACGCCTTACATCGGCGTATTTCTTTTGTCTTTCACGGGCCAATTGTAACCTCTCCTTAATTTGAGAAATCACTTTTGTTGTTTCAACTACTATTTCCGGCCCAATAAGTTGGCTTTCACCAATTTCCGCCCAAGCGAGTGGAGAACGACACTTTCTACCATAAAGTGCCTCAAATGGTGCCATTTGAATACTTGCATGGTAACTATTATTATACGAGAACTCAACTAACGGTAAATGATTTTCCCAACTTCCACCAAATTCAATAGCACAAGCCCTCAACATGTCTTCAAGCGTTTGGATGGTTCTCTCGGTTTGTCCATCCGTTTGAGGATGAAACGCCGTACTCATGTCTATTTAAGTACCCATTGCTCGTTGAAAAGCTTCCCAAAAATTTGATTTGAACCGGCTATCTCTATCGGAGATAATAGAAACCAGAACTCCATGTTTTGACACCACTTCTTTAATGTACAAATGAGCTAGGGTGTCACTCTTATCGGTCTCACGAATGGCCAAGAAGTGAGCCGACTTCGTCAACCGATCCACAATCACCCATATAGTATCACGACCATTTCTTGTCTTCGGTAACTTCGTGATGAAGTCCATTGTAATCCGTTCCCACTTTCATTCCGGTATCACCGGTTGTACCAACAAACCGGGTGGCTTCTTATGATCGGCTTTCACTTGTAAGCAAGTAAGGCACTCACTCACATATTTAGCCACATCACGTTTCATGCCCAGCCACCAATAGAAATATTTTAAATCAAAGTACATCGTATCCGATCCCGGGTGGACCGAATAAGCCGACTTATGGGCTTCATTCATAAGAATGTTCTCAAATTGCCAAAAATGGGAATCCAAAGCCTTTCAACTAAATATAGCCCATTGTCTTCCTTTCTATCGAATAGTTGCTCCATGCCATCTAACCCTTCATTACCAAAATTTTCCGGTAAGGTAGCTTGTACTTGCGCTTCTATGATGCGGTCCCGAATACTTTGTCCCACCGTGAGGCTCATGGCTCTCGCCCTTCTTGGCTTGACCCTTTCCTTTCTACTCAATGCATCGGCTACAACATTAGCTTTGCCCGGATGGTAGCGAATATCACAATCATAATCGCTAAAAAGTTCTAGCCATCTTCTTTGCCTCATATTCAACTCACTTAGATTAAAGATATGTTGGAGACTTTTATGATCGGTGTAGATTACACATTTGGTGCCATAAAGGTAATGTCTCCAACACTTCAAAGCGAAAACAACCGCTCCCAATTCCAAATCATGAGTGGGGTAGTTCTTCTCATGCACTTTAAGTTGACGGGAGGCATAAGCAATGACCTTGCCCCGTTGCATAAGCACACACCCCAAACCTTGACCCGAAGCATCACAATATACCACAAAATCTTCAATCCCATCCGGAAGGCTCAAGATAGGAGCATCACACAACATGTCTTTGAGAGTTTGAAAGGCAATTTCTTGTTTCTCGCCCCATTCAAACCTTTTCTCCTTTTGAGTTAAAAGGGTAAGTGGTTGCGCAATCTTGGAGAAACCTTCAATGAATCTTCGATAATAACCCGCCAATCCAAGAAATTGACGAATCTCGGATGGTGTTTCGGGTCATCTCCAATTCTTGACCGCTTCAATCTTGCTAGGATCCTCATGAATCCCGTCTTTGCTAATCACATGACCAAGGAAATGAACCTCTTCCAACCAAAACTCGCATTTAGAAAATTTCGCGTACAACTTCTCTTTTCTAAGCAATTCTAGCACCTCACGTAAGTGCTCGGCATGATCTTCCTTTGTTTTTGAGTAGACAAGTATGTCATCAATAAAGACAATAACCGACTTGTCCAAGTAGGGTCGACACACCTGGTTCATCAAATCCATGAACACCGCCGGTGCATTAGTTAACGCAAACGGCATAACGGTAAATTCATAGTGACCATACCTTGTACAAAACGTCGTCTTTGGTATGTCATCTTCATGAACTCTAAGTTAATGATAGCCCGAACGGAGGTCGATTTTTGAGAAATATTTGGCACCTTGCAAACGATCAAATAGCTCATCAATTCTAGGAAGTGGATACCGGTTCTTCACCGTGAGCTTGTTCAATTCCCGGTAATCGATACACATCCTAAAAGACCCATCTTTCTTCTTCACAAACAAGATTGGAGCTCCCCAAGGCGATTGACTAGGACGAATGAACCCTTTCTCTTGAAGTTCCTTGAGTTGAGATTCTAATTCTTGCATTTCCGTCAAAGCAAGTCTATATGGAGCTTTTGCCACGGGCGCGGCTTCGGGAATCAAGTTGATACGAAAGTCAAGTTGACGAGACGGGGGTAGACCCGGTAGGTCATCCGGAAAGACATCGGGGAAGTCACGAACAATAGGAACGGTTTTTAATTCTACCTTGGTGACGGTAGCACTAAAAACCTTGGAACTAGAGGAATCAGATGTTTCACTTTGGACTCTAAGAACATTACCGTTTGAAAACGGTATTTTGACCACTCTTTCACCACAATCAATGACCGCATTCACCGCCGTCATCCAATCCATACCCACAATGATGTCAAAGCTTCCAATATCGAAAGGCATGAGATTAATGTAAAATTCGACGTCGTTTAAAGTCAAGATACAATCATGGAGTACTTGGCTAAGTCTAGTTAGAGCACCATTGACCATCTCAATATCAAGCACATAATTTAAGGCACAAGGATGAACATCTATCAAAGGAACAAAACTATGGGACACGAAGCTATAATCGGCTCCGGAATCAAATAACACCGTGGCATAATGACCGTTAAGAAGAAATGTACCTGCCACCATATTAGGATCATTGCGGGCTTCATTTGCATTCACCGCAAAGGCTCTCCCCCTAGGTTGCACTTGATGGCCTTGTTGGCCACGGTTTTGGTTAGGACCGGCGATTTGAAGTTGATTTGGATGAACCGCCACTTGAACATTTTGTCCTACCCATTGAGGACAAGTATTACGGTAATGATCGGTGCTTCCACATTCATAACAACCTCCCCGTTGACCCCTTTGATTGTTAGCTTGAGGAGGAAATGCTCGGAGAGGAATCGCATGAGTAGGAGCCACTCTCGGGGCCCTACAATCTCTAGCAAGATGGCCAACTTGATTGCAATTGAAACAAGTCCCACAAGGAGTGGTGGGAGCATGATGTCAGGAGCACTTATTACAAAGTGGATGAGGACCCACATAAGCTTTCTTTGCCGGTTCAATTGCCGCAAACACCTTTCCTTTGTTAGGGCGTTTAGGGTCAAACCTACCCATTTTCTTCACCCCACTTGACTCGGGTGTATCCTTCCTTTTTGATGATGATGCTTTGCTCAACTCACCACTTCTAAGTAGGTCCTCGGTAACACTACCGGCTCGGTTTATGGCTTCCGTCAAGGAGGTAGGCATGATATTATTCACCAAGTGTCGGACTTGTGGAGTCAAGCCCATAACAAACTTTTGAATAGCTTGAGCCTCGGGAGACACCAAGTGTGGGATAAGTGTTGACAACTCTTGGAATCGCCGAATGTACCCTTTATAATCCGCTCCATTCATTTGGAGTTGCACGAATTCCAATGTTAAAGTTTAAAGCTCATAGAGAGGACAAAACCTTTCTTTCACCAAGACCTTGAATTGATCCCAAGGTATAGCATTGCCCGCCCCCACTTCCTTGTTCCACCATTTCAATGCATCACCTCTAAACATGCCGGTTGAATAAGTAACTTGATCATCATAAGTACAATGGCTCCTAGCAATCACCGCTTCAATCTCTTCAAGCCACCTTATACAAGTCGTGGGACCCCATCCCCATCAAACTCCGGGGCTCCACAACTCTTGAAATCTTTGAAAGAACACCCTTGGCGATACACTCCATGTTGACTGTACATGGGAATGTAGTTGTCTTGCATCACCGGTGCCTCTTCTTCTTCCACCACCACCGGTTGAGCACCTTCATTGTTCACATTCACTTGGGCTTCAACATTTGGCACCGGGTTGTTGGGTGCTTGGAGAGATGCCGTGACTTGGGCAACTATAGTAGGCATAATGTTTAAAACCGCTTGAGCGATCGCGGTTGCCAAGTCCGGTGTTGGTGCTTCACCATTTCCTTGACCTCTCCCTTGACCCCTACTTCGGCCTCTACCACCACCTCTACCTCTACCACCACCACGACCTCCTCCTTGAACTTCCGGTTGTGGTTCCGGGGTATTCTCTCTATAAGTAGTCCCGGCTCTTCTTGGCCTCGCCATTTCTATAAAACAAGGAACACGTCGAATCGAAAATTTAGCCTCAAGATGCTCGCATGTTAGTCACACAAGTAGTTAATGCTCTCATGTCGACATATCACACATAAATCATATCATTACACTAAGGCAAAAGTACTAATGTTCTAGGAGAATTGTTACGTATCATGCCATCATACTAAGTTCACATTAATTGTTTATCGTCCAACCACATACTCATGTTCCATGCATCACACAACCAAGCAACTAAACAAGTGGTCTAAAATATAATTCAAATTCGATATGCTCTTTAGTTACTGGCCGGGTATGTATACAGGGTGTACCAGCGGCTAACCCTCCACCCCACCAACTCCCATTAAGCATATCGGTTCCTTATTATACTCTAAGCCAAACATGTGCAATCCGTGATGTCATTAACTTGTTATAATACCGGGTAACCATAAAATAGTTGATCAGGCTCTTTTAGGGTTGCCACAATATTATATCATGTTAATGCCATAACTTCATTTTGCCCTAAATCATCAATTCAAATCATCTCAATCAACAATATGCACATGACCTCATTGACCTCAATAACCACATCACTTGACCATCACACAACAACACATTGATCACGCCAAGCTAATTGTACTCATGTTATCACATATAATGAACCTTCCTACGAATTTCAAGCGTACACTTATAATGCTCATATAGTTCACGATGCATACAAGATTCCTAATCATGCATGCTATATGAAGAGTTTTACTTAAGCCGTAGTCTAGGTCAATCCACCTAATTCTCTACGACCATGCATTGGGCCACCATTCTGTAACACCCCGAGCTAGGCTCGAAATGCACCGAAAAGCATAACACAAGATGGAATTATCATAGAACGAGACTATATGAAATTAAAAGGATTTCGTGAACCCAACAATTAGATTACAATGTCACAAAATCACAAGGAGCATATAACCATCAAGAGTTTACAAAATAATATCAAAAGATGGCTCATGATCCTAAGCAAGTCCCATCAACGGGTAATGAATCACAGATCCATGGTCATGGTCCAACTCCTAACAATGCAATCAAGCTCTTGGGTTAACTTGGATACCTGAAAAGTGTACTAAACAATGTCAACACTAGGTTGGTGAGTTCGTAGGAATGAAAGGACAAGAACACGTACCAATGTCATCCATCACATAAACAAGCATAAAGAACAAGAATTTTTGGCATCAATTAAGTATCTAACATGGCCTATGATCTCACACTTGCACACAATGTCCCTCAATTGTCCTCATGTCATCCTTAATGTCATCAAGTACTTAAAGTACCCGTATAATTGTCATCAAGCACTTAAGGTGTCCGTTTATATTGTCGTCATGTCCCTCATGCCCATCATTGTTCTCAACACATCATAAATTGTTCATCAATGTCCATCAATGTCCACACATTACCAAAACACCATGTGTATATACTTCATACGATACTACTTTTGAGAAGCCATAAATGCTTATATATAGGGTCACCCGCAGCATTCCGACCACATCTACAACCTTTCAAAGGTATTACCGTCTTCCATATATACACAACTAACCTAGTAAACACTCAATCATACACATACAATAATCACATATCAACCACATAATTGCACGTCAACAAACCCATCAAACAATCATTCAAATCACAAATGTCATCAAGCACAAACGTACACTTTTCAGCCCGACTCTTAAAGGAGCAGGGAAGCTACGAAAACTCACCTTTGCTCAGTATAACAAACAAGTTATAAGCAAGTTAGACTCGTTCAACAATTTTCTTGACCGTAACCTATCAAAATATGTCACAATACGACCAATGTCAACGCTAACTCCCTAACCAATAAGGTCTAGATGGTTTAGGTCATGCCATAACCCAACAAGTGCTTTACTAGCTTCCCGACCAAGAACGAAGACACTTTAAACTAAAATTTTCAGAAATGGAAATAGTTTCATTCCAAATAGATGGATTCATAAGAAAGTAGACTCTCATACGATTCCAATGATAGGTCATACGTTAAAAACGAAGTTACGGTTTGAAAGTTATGTCCGTTTCAAAATGTTATCAAATTCAGTCCTTAACGGGAGTTACCAAAAGTAATGGCCATCACACCCTTCAGGTACTAACGGCCGTTACCAAGACTAACGGCAGTTACAGAAGCAAAAGACTAATGGCCGTTAAGATCCCTAACGGGAGTTACGACCTGCAGATGTGAGAAACAACCATTTTTGACCTCAAAATCGATTTGAGAAGGTTCAAACTCATTTTTAAACATATACAAACATAATTAAACATAACCCACCTCACAAATTCGACCCTTGACCTCTTTTGCAATGCTTAACCCGTTTTTGACCCATTTGCAACCCTAAACCGACCCAAAACCAAATTTTGTGCTTAAAGCTCGGTTTGAAAGGTTCCATGACTTGTTTTTAGTTAAAGCTAACTTGTTTGAACATAACCCACTTGATAGTATCACTTCATAACATCACTTTTGACTCAAATCGGTTTTTGACCTAGTTTGAAGACTTTGAAACCCTAATTTCGGGTTTTTGGAGTTTAAAGACCAAAAATGTTTAGGTTTGATATCATAACATGTTTACTAACTAAGAATGAAGAATTTGAGCTAAGAACCACTTACCAAAACCTCCTTAGATGATCAAACCCGAATTTGGAGCTAGATGGGGAGATTTCTTGCACCTTAAGTTCTATATTTTTGATATTGTTGTAAAAGTAATTATATAGATGATGATTTTGTTGTTAATTGGATTGAATCTTCATTAAATGAATTAGAATTTAGAGAGAGAGAACTAAATGTTCTTGCATTTGGTAGATAGAGAGAGTGAATGAGAGAAATAAATGGATGGATGAAAGAATGAGTAAGGTGGGGAGGATAGGGTTGGGTTAACTTGGATGGGTCATGGGTTGGGCATAACCCATGGATAGGATCCATTATTCATTTTACTAGTTAAAATTAAATGTCATCTCAATGAAAAACGACTTATAGACCCGAATGAACACATTGCACGTAATTGAACCACAAATTGAACTCGAACATATATTAGCTAACTAAATAGTTAGTCACATTGTACACATGGTCAAAAGGTCAAAGTTCACGATTGTTACAGTATGTCTTTTAGGTTGAAAAACACAAGTTTTTATAGTTGGAAATATAAATAAAAAATTGTCAATACCGACAGATTACCTACAAATTTTAAAATAAATTAACTTTTTAAACATGTCCGTAGGTAATCCGTCGGTGATAGCGATGGATTACACAATTTTTTTAATTTTAGTTTTAAGCTTTGGAACCTAACTTAGATATAAAAGTGAATGTTGTTAGGAACTCAAAAAATATGTAATGTTAAAAGTATAAATTCTTTGAAATAATTATACTAAACCGCTACCCAATACATATAAGTTATATGATACCCAATACATATAAGTTATATGATATAAGTATATAACAATGTAATATGGAAAACAATAATTTATAAATGAAAAAGTTAAATATTATAACTGAACATAATTTAACTAATAATTTATTTAGCTATTGGCAAATCAAATGTTAATATTGTAAAAGCTAAAAAATTTTCCCCAAATTTCATTTGACCGCCCAAGTTTCCCCCGCCCCATCTAGCTAAAATTTTGAATTTCAATTTTCTTTTCTCAAGTACAAAAACATATAGCATCATAAAAACTTTCAGTTCCCTCCACCCACCTCTCTCAGATTGTATTTCTTTCTAAAAACCCTAAAAAACAATTCTCCTCTACCAACCAACCACAGCCTCACCACCAGGCTATGACCACCGCATCCACACCGCCACTGCCGCACCACCGCAGCCCCCACCTCGCCACTGCCACCACAGCTGCACCATCCCCACCAGATCCACAGTCGTACTACACTATCCCCTATCTCAGCCGCACCACCAATCCATTACCACCACAGCCGTAATCCTCCACAATCACAGCAGTAATCCACCACAACTACAACCTTCCGTGTCAAAATGGTAAGAAAGTCTCTTGTACTTTATCAATTATCTATATTATTATGTTGTGTTATGAAAATTTTGATATCATTGTTTCATTTGATTAACATATTAATCTATTTATTCATTTGTTATCAAAATTTGGTCCAGCAACAAGAATTGAATTGGAAGTGCTGTTACTATGTGATGGATTGGATGAACAAATTTGTTAGAGTTCAACAATTTCCCCCCTTTCGTATGTAATTATATATGTGTTTTATTAAGTAATTTGGTTATTGCAATTGCTTTCTATATATGTATGTAACTAATGTTGATATTTTCATTCTTTTCATATTTGAAGCTTTCTTGGAATGATGCAACAACATATGAGCACTCGCAATTGGCTATAATGGTTATTTTGGACAAGTGAAGTTCCTATTATCGACAATTAAACACTTTGTATGAATTTCGATTTTGTTCTTAGCATTTTATGACTTTGTATGAACTTTGTCTTACTTTAAGTTTATGAAAAATGTAATGTTTTTAATATTTGATTGTTGATTAAGTTTGTATATAGTATGTTTGGGTGAGAAATTTGGCAAAAGAAATTGGGGTGAGAAATTTGGTTATGAGTTGCGTGACTTTAAGAGGTTTTTGGTGCACTGTATTGGTATAGCCTATATTTTGGCTATTTGGGTTTATCATATATTCTGAAATTAATATTTTTGGGGATTATTTTTTTCAATTTTATCAAAAATTTTAGCGACGGATTAGGGACAAATAGTCCCGTCGCTAAGTTTCGTACATATTCCGACGGATTACAGACAGGACTCCGTCGCTAAATCCGTAGGTAAAAAAATTAATCTTATTAGTTAAAATAGGTATAGCGTCGGATTACCGACGGAAATATCTGTAGGTAAAATTTTGCTTATGTCGGAAAATATTACCGACGAGGTTTTTACCTATGGATTTTTCCCGTCGGTAATCCGTCGGAGATAGACGTTAGCGACGGATTAGCGACGGATTTGACCGTCGGTGAAGCCTAATTTTCTAGTAGTGCCATGAAATTGGGTGTTATACTTTGATTTTTACACATTTAAATGTGAAGTATGATATTTGTTCACACTTTTAAAAAAAATGTGAACTATTTTTTACATATATAATATGAAAGTGTAAAAAGATAATGATTTTTTAAATTTTTTTATACTTTCAAATGTAATTTTTCCCCCATGTATTAACTTGTGAAGAATTTAACAAAGTTATTTACACATTTTAAAAATGTCAATAAATAAGTGCGACAAAGCCAATGGGTTGGTGGTCCATTGGTAAGGTCTTTGACCTTAGGGAAATCCAGAGGGTTCGAATCTCACTTCTACATTTGTAGGAGTGAATTATTATGGGGTTTTCGAAAGTCCTGGGTTTCATCTCAGGCATGCGTGGTTAGAGCGCTGCATATTGCCCAATTATATGTGACTGTGGTGTCTCGAATGCTAACGGCTAACTACTAACTATTAACTCACTGTTTAAAAAGAAGTGCGGACAAATTAATACTTTTGCTGCAGTGAAAATTTTAGGATTCTTTTTTCCTATCATATATTTTTGAAAATATATATTAATCAAATTATTTAAATATTCGGTATTTGGGTGTAGGATATTTTCCTTTTATATAATCTAATACCATAAATTTTTGTGATAGTTGACATCTATTGATTTAATTTTTCTTCTTTTATAAAAGGTTAATTTATTATTTTCCTAAAGGGAAGTTCCATAAGGATGAGTTATTATCTTTAACTTATATTTTCTTATTATTACTATTTCATGTATCATAACACAATTCGTTCTGATTAATAAAATTTATTTGTACATGTTCAAATTTTAGGGCAGATATATATTTTCACCTTAAAAAGGAAACATGAATCAACACACTGTGACAAGATAGGGCAAATTTAAAATTGTCTTATCATTTGTATGTATTCCTTACATTATTTTTTTTTTTCGACCCAGATTTATACTCACTTTTCATATATATATTATAGATATAATATATATATAGTGAAACTCATTCCAACAAAATAAAATAATAAAAATAATAAAAAATTCCTCACGATTTTTTTTGTTTTGTTTCTTTCAGATGTTAATTACTCACGAATAGCGGAAGGTATAACATATGTTGACTTAACCGGATCCGCACTATAGAGTCTTTTCGACGAGCAAATTACTATTTAAACCTTTGAGGAAGAAATCTCACCTTCCCAATGCTCGAACTTGAGACTTTAACATGTAAAACTCCCACCTCTTATTCCATAGCAAACAAATGGTCAGCTCAACTAAATGAATTTGTTTTTTTATTTGTTTTCTAATATTTGTTAATAATGATTTTTTTTTTGAAAGACAGAGCGGATAAATGGCTAACACCCCCAACTTTGATGCGCCCACGCCGGGTTTGAATCCTGACAATGCCCTAAAGCGTTTGCTCTCCCATGTGTAGATGGGTATAACATTGCTAAGGCCCCTCACCACATTTGCATGTGGCAGGATTTAAACCCATGACCCCCTAAGAAGAAACCACAGAGTGAAAAACATCTTAACCACTGGGCTATCACCCCAATGACAATAGTTGTGAACCCAAGGCCGGCTATAACATGGGACGAGATGGACGACCGTCCGAGGCCCGGTTTTTAAGGGGGCCCAAATTTCTAATGTATAATCGAATACGGAGTAATATAGAAGATTAGAAGAGTAGTGCTGATTTTGAAACAAGAAAATGAGAGTAGCTGAGAGTGCAGATTTTATGGTATTTTAGAAGAAAAGACGGTGATGACATAGAGGAGAAATATGGATTTCAAAAGGATATTGGAATTTGTTAATATTGAATGTTGACATCCGCCTCTTTGGTTTGGGAATTTTCGAGTATTTTAATTCTTTTTATCGTATTGTTTTTAATTTTTCGAACAGCTTTTTTATTGATTTGTACTTCTGAGTTTTAAAGTGGTTGTCATGGTAAAGTATATCAAACATAATCTTCTATATTTCTATGGATTTGGTCATTTGGAGATATAGTTATTCTATCACTACTATAGTATATTAAATAGAGAAAATCACATGATTAGCCAAATTTCATTACGATTATACCATATTTGTCAAGTTTTTTTCAATTTTCACAAAATAGCCTACAAAATCGCAATGAATCTTCAAAATCGCAACGAGAACATCAGAATCGCAATAAGATTAACGGAATCGCAACGAGATCCTGAGAATCGCAATGCGATTCTTCTGCAGAATCTCTATGAGATTCTTCTACAGAATCTCTACGAGATTATCAGAATCATATCTCGTTGCGATTTTTGAAGTTCTCATTTCGATTTTGTAGATCTCATTGCGATTTTGTCAGTTTATTGCGATTTTGTTGGTTATTTTGTGAAAATTCAAAAAAACTTGGCTAATTTGATATAATCGCAATGAAATTTGGCTAATGACATGATTTTTTCTATCAAGTATAAGCACGAAAATAATTATTATCAGAACATAATATATCAAGATCAATAATTGTTTAATTTAAAATTGTCCTTTTAAATCTATTGTTATTTGAATATTTGTGTAATTTATTATTTTTATATAAAATTTTCTACGTTTATTGATATAACATTTATTGGCAGTTTTAAAAATTAGTTTACACAATTTAGTTCGCTGCGTCTAGCGTAGGGCCTTTTTCCCGACTCGTCCTAGGTCCACAAATCCTGAGAGACGGCTCTGTGTGAACCCAATGGCAATAATGATTTTTTTAATCAAGTATTACTAGTATCATATTTTCCCTTTTAGTTTTATGTGATGTCTTAACATTAAAAAGTTTGTATTTTTTATTTCATTATCTGTCAAATTATGTTATTTTAGCTAATTGTGTGAACAAAAAGTTGTTAAAATATACGTAATGTAACTTTTAAAAGTAAAAAATGGTTTTGTCACTTTGTGAATTCTGTATATGCTACATTTCATAACACACGACTGAGAAAATATAAAATAGCAAAAACTGATGTAATGTTGGATCGAAGTTTTTGTGTGTATCATAGTTGATGTTCTTATATACGTACTCTAAGACCAACTTTGTTGTAGTGTTAGTTTCAAATTTAATTCATATAGTTTGGTGTTGTTTGTTTAAAACTTAATATGCTAATCCATTTGTCAATGAAAAAGGTTTCTTTTTTTCTTTTAAAAGAAAAAAAACAACTGTATCTACTTAATCCTATTGTATATCCATTCATTCACTTAATCAATTCAGTCATTTACAATCAGTTTTTTCGATAAAAATAAAAAGCCATTGACCATAGATATAGCAATTAAGACTACTCATCTATAATATGAACACTAAAACAAAATCTTATTTTTCTTCCTAGAACAAGCAATTAAGCGTAACTCTTGATCTGTTTACAGTGCTTGAAACACCCCGATAAGCCACAGTATACGAAGGTGGAATAGTTGTGAACCCTGAGCTGAAAAATGGGTCAACGGGTTGGGCTTCTTTAGGCAATGCAAAGCTAAGACTAGGAAGGTCAAAAACCGGAAATGACTTCATTGTTGCTCATCAAAGGAACCGATCATTTGATAGTGTATCCCAGGAGTTTTTCTTGGACCATGAGAAACTTTACACGTTTTCTGGTACTATTTTCGATTTCTATAAAATGTTCATCTAAAGAATGTTTTGTTTATGCTGATGTCTTTTTTTTTCTTGAAAATGTAGCTTGGGTGCAAATAAGCTATGGGAATGCTACGGTGGTTGTTACGTTTAAAACACCAATAGGGTTCCACAATGCTGGTTCGACTAAAGCTAAATCAGGCTGCTGGACCATGCTTAAAGGAGGGCTAACCGTAAACAAGTCTGGCTCGGGTCAACTCTATTTTCAGGTAAAATCAGAAAGTGTTGGATTTCACACGACTTACGGGTTAAATATAGTCAGGAAAATAACCAAAAGCTTAACTTGTTTGTTGTTTATACAGAGTGAAAATATGGATTGATAGCGTTTCGTTACAACCCTTCACACGAGAAGAGTGGAGATCTCATTACCGTCAAAGCATTGAGAAGGTCATTAACATTCTAAATGATAAATCTCTAGATATAGGATATTAGAAAAGAAAGCTTTCAACTCCAATTCTTTGATCCATCCCAGCATTAAAAACAATTATATATAATTCAACACTAAACCAACAGAACCATTGTTCTATCAGATGAAATTTTTTAGTGTGCCCAACATTGAGATCTCGACTTCGACAATAAGAACATCATTCACCAAAAAGCCATCATGGAGCTCATTCTGCAGTCCCACAAAACATGGTATACCCCAACCACCAGAAGAGCTACTGAACCATTTGTCAATTTCTGCAACAAAGAAATGACATCCAACTGTCACAAGGTACACTACAGAATACAAACACTTAATAAAGAAAAGCTTGCAAATTAAGGTTCACGTATGTTGTTTTAAAAAATGTTCAAAGTTAGATTGCGGCATAAAGGCATGGGTTCTACCTTGCTCTATATTGCCCTTATAACTTTGATTCTTAACCCGAAGCTTGAACTTTGCATAAACTCGCCAACCATCAGCAAACAAATCATGGTCATAAACATCTAAATAGGTAGATAAATGAGTATTTTTCCATGTATTGTGTCCTTTTGGATAAAGGCACAAGTTCCTGCAGTAAACAAAGCACCATAGAAAAACACATCAGATCATTGAAAAATCTCATAAATACATATAAATGGTAAGAAAGTAAAAAACCGATGTGGTGTTCTATGTATGTACCATTTGACATTGCCAACTTTGAAGACATTTGAATAAATAGTTTCCTCTGTAACTTCGGAAAATTTATCAATTCTCCAAGTGTAGGTATTCATTGCAGCCGGGGGCTTTAAAAACGATAAGCATCGATCGTTTTGTGCAAATTCTGAAACAGCAAAAACCTCAACCCCAAACACACACGCATCATTCAACAGGTACCAATTTTTACTCTCCGTGAAGGACTCGGGTGAAATCAGTTTGTCAAAACCCCAGATTTTCTTACTCTCATTAAACCTTGTCCTGTTCCCATCGCCATCAATATCTAAATATATATGTATATACACGAATATAAATTATTTTCATAATTATACATAACACAAAATGATAGGATAAAATAAATTGTAAAGACAAAAAAGAATATTACCTTGAAAAGTTGCATAGTTATGGCTTTCATGATCATAAACAAAAAAATTAACATCAACACAGACCTCCCACCCTTTTGAGAGGCTTCCAGTGTCACATATCACAAGATACAAAGATATGTTGTTACCATCTTTTCCATTTGGATACAAATCTAGTCTCCTGAAAATATATACATTATATAAACTAATTAAGTGATATTTACTCATCAAGTTCAATATGAAAGAAACATGAAGATAACATCACACTTATAGTATAGAGATATATAAAGCTAACCATTTATAACCGCTGGCTTCGAAAATATCAGATTCAATTTTGATAGATTTAGCTTCAGCAAGAAGAGAAAAAGACTCGATCTTCAACATATAGTGGGCTGGTTCATTTTTCCTCTTTGAAACTGACAACATTTTTGCTCAACCAAAAAATGAGCAAGAGGGTGACACGATATAGTAGTTTCTTAATACTCTTGTAGTATTATTTATAAGGACTAAACTGCCTACCTTTTGAACTTCCTAAAATTGCGTGGGATCGAGGGTGTGACCATATAAATTCCTAGTTGACGTTGTCAACGTTTTTGCACAACCAAAATGCATACTTTCTGAACTTCCTAAAAATCTTTTAAGGACTAATAATTTGAATATTTTTTGTTAATTACAAATGTTAATTGTTATTATACAAATATTACTTCCTAATTCTCCGGATGTGAACGTGAGCCCTCCAAAAAGGAAAAGCCTCCCATGTCCCCTTTGACATTGTGCATTTGTGCCATTGGACCAATAACCCATTGGGCAAATTCTTGCAAACTTGTTGAAATCAAATTACCCCATAAAACATGCATGGTTAAGTTTGTTATTATAAATAAAAAAAGAATATTCAAGACGGTTATAGTAGTAATTAGAGCAATGTTTTAAAAACCGGTATTTTAGTTATACCGGTGTGAAAAAAATTATCGGTATTAACAGAAATACCGGCCGGTACGACTATTTTAATTTTATTTTTTTTCCATAAAAATCCTACAAAACCTGTTACAATTTAACGAAAATAGTCAAAATACAATTATAATTCACTAAAAAATAATACCAAATAGGTATTTCATAACAAAATATAAGTTTTAAAGTTCACAAATAACAAAAAAAATAACATTAAAGTATCATAAAAATAATTTTTAAAGATTAAAAGATAAATGAAAATACCGGAAATACCAGAACGGTAATACCGGAAAATACTGGGAATACCGGAAATACCGGCCGGTATTGAATAGTGAATATACCGAAAAAATATCAGGTTTAAAATACCGGGATACCTTTCGATACCGGTAATACCGGTCGGTATATACCGGTATTTAAAACATTGAATTAGACGGGTTAAATATATGGGATTTGTTAACTAGTGTTTCGGGATTATGCATTTAATGAACTCAAACTTTGTTAAAATATAAAAACATACATTTTTAATGATTCATATAAAAATGATAATTATTAGATTAATTAATAAGTATTAAATGTATTTTGATTATTTAGTAAAGTTTGATCAGTTCATTGAATGCATAATGCCTGAGGCATTAGTTAGCAAATTCGTAAATATATTATTTGGTATTTTCTAATTATTATTATTATTATTATTATTATTATATTGAAGCCTATACTCATTTCCTTTAACTATATCAGTCTAAATAACTGTGCGATCGCGATATACAGATTAACTATATACAGTATGTATATGTATATATTAGAAGGGTCTCCATGTGATACAGGGCGGTAATGGAGCTAGTGATGGTGACGATAATGGGTCGTGGTGGTGTGCGACGGTAGCGGCGTGGTAGCGGTGGCGATGTAATGACGGAGGCGGCGATAGCGGCGGCGGTGGTGACATTGAGTGGTGTGAGGGCGACGGTGATGATGTTGATGTGTGTGTATGTGTGAGAAAGAGAGACGTGATTGTGTGTTAGATGTGCTAGAAGTGATTAGGGGTATTTTTGAAATATTAAAAAAGTACTTGATTTTTTCAAAATGAGGGGCTAGTTTGTTTTAATAGAGAGTAAAGTATAAATATATGTGTGTGATTTTGTGTGTATTTACTAATTAGTGAGAAAATTACAATAACATTTGGTAATTTCATTCTAAAGTTATTCTTTACAATTAGGAAGCAAATTGAGTCTACAAATGAAGGATCCAGTTGTCCATATCTGTATATACACATATGAATTATATTCAAAATAGTCACAAAATGATATGATAAAATAAGTTAAAAATTTAGACTAAATATTACCTTGAAAAGTTGCATAGTTGTTGCTTTCATGATCATAAAGAAAAAAATTAACATCAACAAAGACCTCCCACCCCTTTGGGACAGTGTCACACATCACAAGATACAATGATATGTTGTTACCTCCACTTTTCTCCTCACCATTTCCATTTGGATATAAATCCAGTCTCCTGAAAATATAAGAGTAAATTAAAATTCAATGTGAGAAAAACTTACAAATACGTAGTATTACAGCAGTTTAGAGATAGACATTGTAACACCCGACGTTTAAAAATATGGGTTTTCAAAAACTTTCACCTAGCGGTGTTAAATTGCGGAAGAAAAGACTTTAAAAGTCAAACCGATAAAAACGTTTCGGTTTCTACGTTTTATTGGTGTTACATGTCATATCAAACATTAGTTCAAATGAAGACCCAACGGTTGCCCAACATTAAACAACCGTTCACACATTACACTACTACAAACAGGGCTATCCTTGACCCGCTTTTTATATCCACTCACCCCCTACTCTCTTCCTTTCCACCCCCCCACTCTCCCCCACTCCCCCCCCCTTCCCTTCCTTCCCCCCATCCGCTCCCTCTTCCCGCCTCTCCTCTTCCTTCCTCTCCCTTCCCCCTCCTTCCATCCACACCTCCTTCCTCACTTCAACCGCCTCCCCCGTCAGCATCATCAAAACATGTCTCTCCCCCCCCCCCTAACATCCCCCACCCCCCCCATCACTATAGTCCCACAAAAATTCTCTCCCTTCCCCCCCGCCCTTCCTAGCCATCTCCTACCCTTCCTCCCACCTATTCTTTTCCTCCATCTACCACAACAACACTCTCGTTGGTGTTACACGCCATATCAACATTAGTTCAAATGAAAACCCAACGGTTGCCCAACATTAAACAACCGTTCACACATTATTACATAAATTCGACATCAAAATGAAATGTATTCAAAAGTCTCCATAATAAGCAACTATGGGTAGCTAAGGTTCCTTCATTGCATCTACCCAAGCTCATAAGTCCTGCGTCACTAATCCATCAAGCTAAACCTGAGGGAACAACCACATTAAAGAAACAAGTGTTAGCTATAAGAATAGCTAAGTAAGATCACACTTAATTTAAAAGCATTTGTCCAATTAAAACATTTCTCCATATTTAGACAAGCTCATTAGGCACAACGCACAACACACAAACTGCATAACAACTTCATATCAATTAGGATGAATCACCCTAAATGTGCCTAACCTGCATTACTTCATTACACACGTTTAACCACATAACTGCTTTCTACATTGACTGCTTTACTACGTTTTAAACTGCGTAATGTGTAACATAAGCTACACCCGACTAGATGACAAACCCCACACGGTTGTACATCAAGCGTCGTTAAGGAATGGCAAGCCAATCCAAGAGTAATCCGTATGTGGAGGTGGGTCAGACCCCTCGTATTACTCGCCCTGCATTATAAAGACCATGTTGCAAGGAGCCACCAAGCAACAACTACGTCAACGCACTTAGCCGGGCTAGGGCAAGTACGGGTTAAGCTTAACACTTTCCTGCATCAAAGTTTAACGAGCTCGATCTGCATTATTTAGTTTAGGTGACTGCATTACCTAAACATTTTCTACGTTTACTGCTTTTACGTTTTGGGCCCTTAAACGTGCACGTGTCATGGCAACTTAACGAGTCTAGTGTACTAGTTGAGCAAGCCATACAACATGCACATATCAACAATCAACAACACACATACATCTCAAAGCATCACAAGCTACATCGTAATACTACATAAACTGCATAACAATATACTACATTAAGCAATACTTCATTTCACTACGATAGGGTCTGCATTTCAGGTCTCATGGTCAACTACATATCCATAATGCCTCCCGTGTAACCCGAGATACCCACATATATCATAAGTTACCGTTAAGGAAGTTATAAGTATGAAACCTTTGTTTGTTGAACCCTCAGCGTGACAAAAGTAGTGTATCTTACCTTGATACAGCTTATCAACAAGCTACAAGCACAATACAACGATGACTAGGTGTCTCCAATAACCTAGAACAAGTATAAGATCGAAAGATAAGCTAAACGACACCTTTGGTAAAATCTGGGCAGGTGGTGCGCCGCACCTTCCATGTGGTGCGTCGCACCAATCCTCCAGGGAAATTCAATTAATTACGAGTGCGCCGCACCTACCCTTTGGTGCGTCGCACAAAACCAACAGAAAAACATATCAATCAATAGGTGCGCCGCACCTACCCTTTGGTGCGTCGCACCAATCTTCCAGGGAATTTAGACTAACACTAGGTGCGCCGCACCAGCCTTTGGTGCGTCGCAAATCGGGGTGTACCAAAAACATTTCTGGCCAGTGGTGCGTCGCACCACCCTCCAGGTGCGTCGCACTTGGAGTGTAGACCAGAAAACCCAACTTTGTTCTTTGATCAAACGAACTCCATACGAACCCATACCCCAAATCCAACCTGGGGACTTAAAATTAACCCACTTAATTGCATTTTCATCATCTATTCTCAGCCTATAAATCCTTTAATCCTTTACTTCATAAATCAATCATTTAATCACCCGAATAACATCAAATTGATGAACGTTTAATCAAATAACCCAACCCAAACCCTTATGACCTGGATTAAGACTAGTATAAGACTCACACAATCAATTCTCAACTGAGGAATACCTATATTACCTGTATTTGGTGATAAAGATCCAAGATCTAAGCAATACACGATCGATTCGGCTCCAAAACGAATAAGATCTAGGGAGAATTAAGAGAGGGAAGGGGGAAATTCAACTAGGGCTTATTTGAGGGTAAGAAAATCTGCATAAAGTTCTTAATGACAGCCCTTAAACCTCTAAACCCGTTTTTGACTTTGCACACATGTCAAAACTAACCCCTAAGCTTCCTAATCCTTCATTATTGGTCACAAACTACATTATTGACCACAAACATCATTAATCCTTCATTAAATGTCACTACATAGACATTGATCTTCATATTACACACATTTATACTACATTAACATTTAGGCTTACAAGCCTCACACATAACACACATTAGCTACATATAAACATTTAAATCTAAAATAGACTTAACGACACACATAATATTGACTTAACGGCATTAGTCAACTAGTAAAGAAAAGTTTGGGATGTTACAATTACCTCCCCCTTAAGAGGATTCCGTCCCCGGAATCTCTTTAAGGAACAACTCGGGATACTTTTCCTTCATTACTGCTTCAGTTTCCCACGTTAAGCTTTCTCCATGGTTATGCTTCCACTTTATCAACACGAGGTCAATCACTTTTCGGCGTAACTTCTTTTGCTTTCTTCCAAGTATCGCTACTGGTTCGTCTACTATTCTCTTCTTTGGGTCAATACTCACGTCTTTAATAGGAATCACACTTGACTCCTCAGCTAAACATTTCCCCAAGTAGGATACATGGAAGGTGTTGTGAATTCCATCCAATTCTGGAGGTAATTCCAACTGATATGCCACGTCTTTAATGCGCTTCACAACTTTAAAAGGTCCAATGAAACGTGGACTCAACTTTCCCTTCTTTCCAAATCGAATAACTCCTTTCCAAGGTGATACTTTCAGCATCACTAAATCACCAACATTAAACTCAATCGGTCTCCTTTTCTTATCTGCATAAGTTTCTGCCTTTCTCTTGCCACACGCAAAGCTTCTTTAGCTACATTAACCTTTTCAGAGGTAATTTCAATAATTTCAGGACCGGTCAACTGCTTTTCACCGGGCTCCATCCAACAACTTGGAGTCCTACACCTTCTTCCATATAACATCTCAAATGGTGGCATTCTAATGCTTGCATGGTGACTATTGTTGTAAGCAAACTCAATCATCCTCAAATGATCATCCCATGCTCCACCGTATTCCAGTACACACGTTCTCAACATATCCTCCAAGGTTTGAATGGTTCTCTCACTTTGCCCATCGGTTTGGGGATGATAGGCGGTACTCAAATTTATTCTACTACCCAATTCCCGTTGAAGACCCTTCCAAAAGTTTGACACAAACCTCGAGTCTCGATCTGAAACAATAGATAAAGGAACTCCATGTTTCGCAACTACTTCATCAATGTACATCTTTGCCATTTTCGTTAAAGGCACATCTTGTCGGGTAGCTAGAAAATGAGCACTCTTCGTCAATCTATCTACAATCACCCATATCATATCATTCCCTTTCGGCGTTTTAGGTAGCTTCGTTACAAAGTCCATAGTAATATGATCCCATTTCCACTCGGGAATTTCTAATTGATGTAACAAACCATACGGCTTTTGATGGTCCGTCTTCACTCTTGCACATGTCAAACACTTTGCTACAAAATGAGCTACTTCTCCTTTAATATCCGGCCACCAATAAATTGGCTTCAAATCTGCATACATTTTGGTGACACCGGGATGTACTGAATATCTACTTCTATGGGTTTCCTCAAGGATCAATTCTCGGTTACCACCAAGCAATGGCACCCAAATTCGACCCTTGTATGTTTTGAACCCACGGCTATTAGTCTCCATCACAAGACGTTTCTTCTTCCCAATGCTTTCATTGTCAATGTTATCCTTCATCAATGCCTCACTTGTGCTTCCTTAATTCGATCAAGTAGCCCCGACTTGGCTTGAACTTGCATGCTCATCAATTTACAAGAAGAACTTTGCACCTTCCTACTTAGTGCATCCGCCACTACATTGGCTTTTCCCGGATGGTATTTGATTTCACAATCGTAATCCTTAAGTAATTCCATCCACCTTCTTTGTCTCACGTTCATCTCCTTTTGATTAAAGACATACTGCAAACTTTTATGATCGGTAAACAAAGTGCATTTCGTACCATAAAGGTAATGTCTCCACAATTTTAATGCAAAAACAACTGCGGCCAATTCAAGATCATGGGTAGGGTAATTCTTCTCATGTGGTTTCAACTGGCGGGAAGCATAGGCAATCACTTTGTCTCTCTGCATTAAGACACAACCCAACCCCGTAATAGAAGCATCGCTATATACCACTAAATCATCAGTACCTTCAGGCAAGGCAAGGATAGGAGCTTCACACAACTTCTTTTTCAACGTTTGGAATGCATTTTCCTGCTTATCGGTCCACTCAAACTTTACTCCTTTCTTTGTTAGTTCAGTCATGGGCTTGGCTATTCGGGAGAAATCCTGAATGAACCTTCTATAATATCCAGCCAAACCAAGAAAACTTTTAATCTCAGTAGGAGTCTTTGGCTGCTCCCACTTTGAAACAGCTTCAATCTTTGAAGGATCCACTTTAATACCTTCTGATGAAATAACATGACCAAGAAACTGCACCTCTCGAAGCCAAAACTCACATTTAGAAAACTTGGCATACAACTTCTTCTCCTTCAACACCTCCAAAACTGCTTTCAAGTGCTCACGGTGCTCATCTTCTGACTTAGAATAGATCAAAATATCGTCAATAAACACAATAACAAAATGATCTAGAAAAGGACGGCATACCCGATTCATTAAATCCATAAACGCGGCTGGAGCATTAGTCAACCCAAATGGCATGACCAAGAACTCATAATGACCGTATCTAGTCCGGAAAGCTGTCTTTGCTACATCCTCCTTCTTAACCTTCAATTGATGATAACCGGACCGCAAATCTATCTTTGAAAAATATGAAGCACCATGAAGTTGATCAAAAAGATCATCAATTCGCGGAAGAGGATATTTATTCTTAACCGTTCGCTTATTCAACTCACGATAGTCTATGCACATGCGCATAGACCCATCCTTCTTTTTAACAAAGAGAACCGGAGCTCCCCAAGGCGAGGAACTAGGTTGTATGAAACCTTTGTCAAGTAACTCCTGAAGTTGGGACATTAACTCTTCATTTCTGTAGGAGCTAATCGGTAAGGTGCTTTAGCAACAGGTGCAGCACCGGGTATAAGATCTATCTGAAAAGTAACTTCACGGTCGGGAGGAATACCGGGAAGATCTTCGGGAAACACTATTATTATTATTATTATTATTATTATTATTATTATTATTATTATTATTATTATTATTATTAATTAGTAATTATATTATTATTATTATTATTATTATTATTATTATTATTATTATTATGAAAGGACTATATTATTATTATTATTATTATTATTATTATTATTATTATTATTATTATTATTATTATTATTATTATTATTATTATTATTATTATTATTATTATTATTATTATTATTATTATTATTATTATTATTATTATTATTATTATTATTATTATTATTATTATTATTATTATTATTATTATTATTATTATTATTATTATTATTATTATTATTATTATTATTATTATTATTATTATTATTATTATTATTATTATTATTATTATTATTATTATTATTATTATTATTATTATTATTATTATTATTATTATTATTATTATTATTATTATTATTATTATTATTATTATTATTATTATTATTATTATTATTATTATTATTATTATTATTATTATTATTATTATTATTATTATTATTATTATTATTATTATTATTATTATTATTATTATTATTATTATTATTATTATTATTATTATTATTATTATTATTATTATTATTATTATTATTATTATTATTATTATTATTATTATTATTATTATTATTATTATTATTATTATTATTATTATTATTATTATTATTATTATTATTATTATTATTATTATTATTATTATTATTATTATTATTATTATTATTATTATTATTATTATTATTATTATTATTATTATTATTATTATTATTATTATTATTATTATTATTATTATTATTATTATTATTATTATTATTATTATTATTATTATTATTATTATTATTATTATTATTATTATTATTATTATTATTATTATTATTATTATTATTATTATTATTATTATTATTATTATTATTATTATTATTATTATTATTATTATTATTATTATTATTATTATTATTATTATTATTATTATTATTATTATTATTATTATTATTATTATTATTATTATTATTATTATTATTATTATTATTATTATTATTATTATTATTATTATTATTATTATTATTATTATTATTATTATTATTATTATTATTATTATTATTATTATTATTATTATTATTATTATTATTATTATTATTATTATTATTATTATTATTATTATTATTATTATTATTATTATTATTATTATTATTATTATTATTATTATTATTATTATTATTATTATTATTATTATTATTATTATTATTATTATTATTATTATTATTATTATTATTATTATTATTATTATTATTATTATTATTATTATTATTATTATTATTATTATTATTATTATTATTATTATTATTATTATTATTATTATTATTATTATTATTATTATTATTATTATTATTATTATTATTATTATTATTATTATTATTATTATTATTATTATTATTATTATTATTATTATTATTATTATTATTATTATTATTATTATTATTATTATTATTATTATTATTATTATTATTATTATTATTATTATTATTATTATTATTATTATTATTATTATTATTATTATTATTATTATTATTATTATTATTATTATTATTATTATTATTATTATTATTATTATTATTATTATTATTATTATTATTATTATTATTATTATTATTATTATTATTATTATTATTATTATTATTATTATTATTATTATTATTATTATTATTATTATTATTATTATTATTATTATTATTATTATTATTATTATTATTATTATTATTATTATTATTATTATTATTATTATTATTATTATTATTATTATTATTATTATTATTATTATTATTATTATTATTATTATTATTATTATTATTATTATTATTATTATTATTATTATTATTATTATTCATTATTATTATTATTATTATTATTATTCATTATTATTATTATTATTATTATTATTATTCTTATTATTATTATTATTGTAGTTAGATGACCAATTTGACCCTCTTTTGAACCCTGCTTTCTTGTCATCAATCTTCACCACAACTTTCTCCCTTTTGAAGTCATCATCCAACCTCTTTGACTCCTTAATAGCCGCCGATAAAGTCACATGTTGTCTACATAATCCACGGTAGTTAGCGGGAAGACCATCACAATAAGCCTCAATTTGGTCCTCCTGCCTTCGAACCAAGTGTCCAACAAACTTCAACTTCTCCATAAACGAGTGTGCATATTCAGAAATTGCACCGGGTTTAGCAACTAACGATCTAAACTCTTTTTCAATCAACCTTAACTCACGCGTTCCCACATACTCCTCAAGAAATTTCTCCTTAAAAGTTCCCCAAGGCAATACTGCAAGTCCCTCAGGAGCCATAGACACTGTAGTAGCCCTCCACCAATTACGGGCATTCTTCTTCAACATCCTACTAGCACACAAAACTTTCATTTCATCCGGACAATAACAAGATGCAAAAACTACCTCAATGTCCTCAATCCACTCCATAGCTCCCACTGCATTTTGGGTACCATCAAATTCCTTGGCACCACATTTCTGAAAACTTTCGTATTTGAAGTTATTAACACGAGGTGCATTAACAACTCCATATCCTCCATTATTAACTCCATTAGCACCCACGGCTGCCATGGATGGTTCAGCACTTTGGGAGGGATTAGAGTAATTCCCTTCCGAACGCTCACCTCTTTGTTCACTCCCCATTCTTTCTGCATTTCTCTCAGCCCTCATTTGAGCTAACTCTTCTTCATTTCTCATTAAGAGAGCTCGAATAGCTCTCAATTCTTCATGTAGTTGGGCTTGATTAGGAATCTGTTCTATAACCGGGTTTGCCCTATCTACTTCGGAGACAGTTGGTGGATCACCAAGACGACGATTTTGTGCACGGGGTGGCCTTTGCTCTACTTCATTTCCAGCCCCGTTTCCATTGGGAGGAACACCCTCACCATTTCCTCCTGCTCTCTGATTACTAGCTCTAGTGTTTGCCATTAATTCTACAAAGCAATGACGACTGTTAGCAAGAGTTAAAGAGTGACTACATATGTTAAGGCTCGGCCGTCGGAGCGACCGCGCCGCGGGTGAGAGAGGGTGCCTAGAAACGAGCGCAACGAGCGGAACAAGGAGAAAGCACGGGGGATGAGAGTGAGGTGGGACGTGCCACTCTGCGGCACCAGTCTGCGATCTTGACCCACCCCGGGAACCCCCCGCCGCCAGGAGGATATCGTCATAACTACATTATCACACACAATAACAAGCCTTAAATCACACTCTCACTCACTCCCCAACCCGTCCTAGAGCATTCCCCCTCACTAGCTAGGCATCCTACTTAAGCCTAACCTACTTCTCATCGGTCTAAGTCCAAAATCCTACGGCATAAGTCGAATTTTGGTTCACTTAAACCAATTCTCTGATACCAACTTGTAACACCCGACGTTTAAAAATATGGGTTTTCAAAAACTTTCACCTAGCGGTGTTAAATTGCGGAAGAAAAGACTTTAAAAGTCAAACCGATAAAAACGTTTCGGTTTCTACGTTTTATTGGTGTTACATGTCATATCAAACATTAGTTCAAATGAAAACCCAACGGTTGCCCAACATTAAACAACCGTTCACACATTATTACATAAATTCGACATCAAATGAAATGTATTCAAAAGTCTCCATAATAAGCAACTATGGGTAGCTAAGGTTCCTTCATTGCATCTACCCAAGCTCATAAGTCCTGCGTCACTAATCCATCAAGCTAAACCTGAGGGAACAACCACATTAAAGAAACAAGTGTTAGCTATAAGAATAGCTAAGTAAGATCACACTTAATTTAAAAGCATTTGTCCAATTAAAACATTTCTCCATATTTAGACAAGCTCATTAGGCACAACGCACAACACACAAACTGCATAACAACTTCATATCAATTAGGATGAATCACCCTAAATGTGCCTAACCTGCATTACTTCATTACACACGTTTAACCACATAACTGCTTTCTACATTGACTGCTTTACTACGTTTTAAACTGCGTTAATGTGTAACATAAGCTACACCCGACTAGATGACAAACCCCACACGGTTGTACATCAAGCGTCGTTAAGGAATGGCAAGCCAATCCAAGAGTAATCCGTATGTGGAGGTGGGTCAGACCCCTCGTATTACTCGCCCTGCATTATAAAGACCATGTTGCAAGGAGCCACCCAAGCAACAACTACGTCAACGCACTTAGCCGGGCTAGGGCAAGTACGGGTTAAGCTTAACACTTTCCTGCATCAAAGTTTAACGAGCTCGATCCTGCATTATTTAGTTTAGGTGACTGCATTACCTAAACATTTTCTACGTTTACTGCTTTTACGTTTTGGGCCCTTAAACGTGCACGTGTCATGGCAACTTAACGAGTCTAGTGTACTAGTTGAGCAAGCCATACAATCATGCACATATCAACAATCAACAACACACACTACATCTCAAAGCATCACAAGCTACATCGTAATACTACATAAACTGCATAACAATGTACTACATTAAGCAATTCTTCATTTCACTACGATAGGGTCTGCATTTCAGGTCTCATGGTCAACTACATATCCCATAATGCCTCCCGTGTAACCCGAGATACCCACATATATCATAAGTTACCGTTAAGGAAGTTATAAGTATGAAACCTTTGTTTGTTGAACCCTCAGCGTGACAAAAGTAGTGTATCTTACCTTGATACAGCTTATCAACAAGCTACAAGCACAATACAACGATGACTAGGTGTCTCCAATAACCTAGAACAAGTATAAGATCGAAAGATAAGCTAAACGACACCTTTGGTAAAATCTGGGCAGGTGGTGCGCCGCACCTTCCATGTGGTGCGTCGCACCAATCCTCCAGGGAAATTCAATTAATTACGAGTGCGCCGCACCTACCCTTTGGTGCGTCGCACAAAACCAACAGAAAAACATATCAATCAATAGGTGCGCCGCACCTACCCTTTGGTGCGTCGCACCAATCTTCCAGGGAATTTAGACTAACACTAGGTGCGCCGCACCAGCCTTTGGTGCGTCGCAAATCGGGGTGTACCAAAAACATTTCTGGCCAGTGGTGCGTCGCACCACCCTCCAGGTGCGTCGCACTTGGAGTGTAGACCAGAAAACCCAACTTTGTTCTTTGATCAAACGAACTCCATACGAACCCATACCCCAAATCCAACCTGGGGACTTAAAATTAACCCACTTAATTGCATTTTCATCATCTATTCTCAGCCTATAAATCCTTTAATCCTTTACTTCATAAATCAATCATTTAATCACCCGAATAACATCAAATTGATGAACGTTTAATCAAATAACCCAACCCAAACCCTTATGACCTGGATTAAGACTAGTATAAGACTCACACAATCAATTCTCAACTGAGGAATACCTATATTACCTGTATTTGGTGATAAAGATCCAAGATCTAAGCAATACACGATCGATTCGGCTCCAAAACGAATAAGATCTAGGGAGAATTAAGAGAGGGAAGGGGGAAATCAACTAGGGCTTATTTGAGGGTAAGAAAATCTGCATAAAGTTCTTAATGACAGCCCTTAAACCTCTAAACCCGTTTTTGACTTTGCACACATGTCAAAACTAATCCCTAAGCTTCCTAATCCTTCATTATTGGTCACAAACTACATTATTGACCACAAACATCATTAATCCTTCATTAAATGTCACTACATAGACATTGATCTTCATATTACACACATTTATACTACATTAACATTTAGGCTTACAAGCCTCACACATAACACACATTAGCTACATATAAACATTTAAATCTAAAATAGACTTAACGACACACATAATATTGACTTAACGGCATTAGTCAACTAGTAAAGAAAAGTTTGGGATGTTACAATTACCTCCCCCTTAAGAGGATTCCGTCCCCGGAATCTCTTCATTAAGGAACAACTCGGGATGCTTTTCCTTCATTACTGCTTCAGTTTCCCACGTTAAGCTTTCTCCATGGTTATGCTTCCACTTTATCAACACGAGGTCAATCACTTTTCGGCGTAACTTCTTTTGCTTTCTTCCAATTATCGCTACTGGTTCGTCTACTATTCTCTTCATTGGGTCAATACTCACGTCTTTAATAGGAATCACACTTGACTCCTCAGCTAAACATTTCCTCAAGTAGGATACATGGAAAGTGTTGTGAATTCCATCCAATTCTGGAGGTAATTCCAACTGATATGCCACGTCTTTAATGCGTTTCACAACTTTAAAAGGTCCAATGAAACGTGGACTCAATTTTCCCTTCTTTCCAAATCGAATAACTCCTTTCCAAGGTGATACTTTCAGCATCACTAAATCACCAACATTAAACTCAATCGGTCTCCTTTTCTTATCTGCATAAGTTTTCTGCCTTTCTCTTGCCACACGCAAAGCTTCTTTAGCTATATTAACCTTTTCAGAGGTAATTTCAATAATTTCAGGACCGGTCAACTGCTTTTCACCGGGCTCCATCCAACAACTTGGAGTCCTACACCTTCTTCCATATAACATCTCAAATGGTGGCATTCCAATGCTTGCATGGTGACTATTGTTGTAAGCAAACTCAATCATCCTCAAATGATCATCCCATGCTCCACCGTATTCAAGTACACACGTTCTCAACATATCCTCCAAGGTTTGAATGGTTCTCTCACTTTGCCCATCGGTTTGGGGATGATAGGCGGTACTCAAATTTATTCTACTACCCAATTCCCGTTGAAGACCCTTCCAAAAGTTTGACACAAACCTCGAGTCTCGATCTGAAACAATAGATAAAGGAACTCCATGTTTCGCAACTACTTCATCAATGTACATCTTTGCCATTTTCGTTAAAGGCACATCTTGTCGGGTAGCTAGAAAATGAGCACTCTTCGTCAATCTATCTACAATCACCCATATCATATCATTCCCTTTCGGCGTTTTAGGTAGCTTCGTTACAAAGTCCATAGTAATATGATCCCATTTCCACTCGGGAATTTCTAATTGATGTAACAAACCATACGGCTTTTGATGGTCCGTCTTCACTCTTGCACATGTCAAACACTTTGCTACAAAATGAGCTACTTCTCCTTTAATATCCGGCCACCAATAAATTGGCTTCAAATCTGCATACATTTTGGTGACACCGGGATGTACTGAATATCTACTTCTATGGGTTTCCTCAAGGATCAATTCTCGGTTACCACCAAGCAATGGCACCCAAATTCGACCCTTGTATGTTTTGAACCCACGGCTATTAGTCTCCATCACAAGACGTTTCTTCTTCCCAATGCTTTCATTGTCAATGTTATCCTTCATCAATGCCCTCACTTGTGCTTCCTTAATTCGATCAAGTAGCCCCGACTTGGCTTGAACTTGCATGCTCATCAACTTACAAGAAGAACTTTGCACCTTCCTACTTAGTGCATCCGCCACCACATTGGCTTTTCCCGGATGGTATTTGATTTCACAATCGTAATCCTTAAGTAATTCCATCCACCTTCTTTGTCTCACGTTCATCTCCTTTTGATTAAAGACATACTGCAAACTTTTATGATCGGTAAACAAAGTGCATTTCGTACCATAAAGGTAATGTCTCCACAATTTTAATGCAAAAACAACTGCGGCCAATTCAAGATCATGGGTAGGGTAATTCTTCTCATGTGGTTTCAACTGGCGGGAAGCATAGGCAATCACTTTGTCTCTCTGCATTAAGACACAACCCAACCCCGTAATAGAAGCATCGCTATATACCACTAAATCATCAGTACCTTCAGGCAAGGCAAGGATAGGAGCTTCACACAACTTCTTTTTCAACGTTTGGAATGCATTTTCCTGCTTATCGGTCCACTCAAACTTTACTCCTTTCTTTGTTAGTTCAGTCATGGGCTTGGCTATTCGGGAGAAATCCTGAATGAACCTTCTATAATATCCAGCCAAACCAAGAAAACTTTTAATCTCAGTAGGAGTCTTTGGCTGCTCCCACTTTGAAACAGCTTCAATCTTTGAAGGATCCACTTTAATACCTTCTGATGAAATAACATGACCAAGAAACTGCACCTCTCGAAGCCAAAACTCACATTTAGAAAACTTGGCATACAACTTCTTCTCCTTCAACACCTCCAAAACTGCTTTCAAGTGCTCACGGTGCTCATCTTCTGACTTAGAATAGATCAAAATATCGTCAATAAACACAATAACAAAATGATCTAGAAAAGGACGGCATACCCGATTCATTAAATCCATAAACGCGGCTGGAGCATTAGTCAACCCAAATGGCATGACCAAGAACTCATAATGACCGTATCTAGTCCGGAAAGCTGTCTTTGCTACATCCTCCTTCTTAACCTTCAATTGATGATAACCGGACCGCAAATCTATCTTTGAAAAATATGAAGCACCATGAAGTTGATCAAAAAGATCATCAATTCGCGGAAGAGGATATTTATTCTTAACCGTTCGCTTATTCAACTCACGATAGTCTATGCACATGCGCATAGACCCATCCTTCTTTTTAACAAAGAGAACCGGAGCTCCCCAAGGCGAGGAACTAGGTTGTATGAAACCTTTGTCAAGTAACTCCTGAAGTTGGGACATTAACTCTTTCATTTCTGTAGGAGCTAATCGGTAAGGTGCTTTAGCAACAGGTGCAGCACCGGGTATAAGATCTATCTGAAAAGTAACTTCACGGTCGGGAGGAATACCGGGAAGATCTTCGGGAAACACATCGGGAAAGTCGGATACCACATCAATACTAGCAATAGAAGGCTTCTCCTTTCTCACATCAATAACATAGGCCAAGAAATGATTCTTATTCTTCCTTATACATTTAATAGCCTTCATCATACTAATGATCTTTATTCCCCCTCTCTTCTTATCTCCATAAACCATTACCACATTACCATCGGGTGTAGGAAACCGAATAATCTTTTGGGAACATAAAATACTAGCTTCATTTCTAGACAACCAATCCATACCAATCACTACATCAAAACCGGCTAAGGTAGTAGGCAATAACTGGACCGGAAACAAACGACCTTCAATCTCAATGTTACAATCATCATATCCCACACGTATATCAATAACCGTACCATTAGCAATTTCCACTTCTATCGAGCAATCTAAAGGGGTAGTGACTCTTCCTAGCTTAGGAGCAAATAAAGTAGACACAAACGACCTATTTGCACCCGAATCAAATAAAACAGAAGCAGGTTTCGAATTAACAAGGAAAGTACCACATACCACTTCGTCGTTGTTCTTAGCATCATCAACAGTCATTTGCAAGGCTCTCACTTTTGTTGCTGAAGTAGTTGCTTTCTTCCCGTCATTCTTCATTTGTGGGCAATCGGCAATAAGATGACCCGTTTCTTGACACTTGTAACAACGAACCTTGTCTCTACATTCTGTTGCAAGATGTCCCGACTTCCCACACTTATGACACCTTCTTGTCTTGTCGGAACATTTACCTTCATGGACATTCTTGCAAAAAGCACACCAAGACCCGTTCTTCTTTTTATCTCTGTCACCACTTGAGCTAGAATTCCCACGAAACTTCTTATTATTATTATTGTAGTTAGATGACCAATTTGACCCTCTTTTGAACCCTGCTTTCTTGTCATCAATCTTCACCACAACTTTCTCACTTTTGAAGTCATCATCCAACCTCTTTGACTCCTTAATAGCCGCCGATAAAGTCACATGTTGTCTACATAATCCACGGTAGTTAGCGGGAAGACCATCACAATAAGCCTCAATTTGGTCCTCCTGCCTTCGAACCAAGTGTCCAACAAACTTCAACTTCTCCATAAACGAGTGTGCATATTCAGAAATTGCACCGGGTTTAGCAACTAACGATCTAAACTCTTTTTCAATCAACCTTAACTCACGCGTTCCCACATACTCCTCAAGAAATTTCTCCTTAAAAGTTCCCCAAGGCAATACTGCAAGTACCTCAGGAGCCATAGACACTGTAGTAGCCCTCCACCAATTACGGGCATTCTTCTTCAACATCCTACTAGCACACAAAACTTTCATTTCATCCGGACAATAACAAGATGCAAAAACTACCTCAATGTCCTCAATCCACTCCATAGCTCCCACTGCATTTTGGGTACCATCAAATTCCTTGGCACCACATTTCTGAAAACTTTCGTATTTGAAGTTATTAACACGAGGTGCATTAACAACTCCATATCCTCCATTATTAACTCCATTAGCACCCACGGCTGCCATGGATGGTTCAGCACTTTGGGAGGGATTAGAGTAATTCCCTTCCGAACGCTCACCTCTTTGTTCACTCCCCATTCTTTCTGCATTTCTCTCAGCCCTCATTTGAGCTAACTCTTCTTCATTTCTCATTAAGAGAGCTCGAATAGCTCTCAATTCTTCATGTAGTTGGGCTTGATTAGGAATCTGTTCTATAACCGGGTTTGCCCTATCTACTTCGGAGACAGTTGGTGGATCACCAAGACGACGATTTTGTGCACGGGGTGGCCTTTGCTCTACTTCATTTCCAGCCCCGTTTCCATTGGGAGGAACACCCTCACCATTTCCTCCTGCTCTCTGATTACTAGCTCTAGTGTTTGCCATTAATTCTACAAAGCAATGACGACTGTTAGCAAGAGTTAAAGAGTGACTACATATGTTAAGGCTCCACTACAAATAACTACATTAACACACACAAGAAACAAGCCTTATATCACACTCTCACTCACTCCCCAACCCGTCCTAGAGCATTCCACTTCATTAGCTAGGCATCCTACTTAAGCCTAACCTACTTCTCATCGGTCTAAGTCCAAAATCCTACGGCATAAGTCGAATTTTGGTTCACTTAAACCAATTCTCTGATACCAACTTGTAACACCCGACGTTTAAAAATATGGGTTTTCAAAAACTTTCACCTAGCGGTGTTAAATTGCGGAAGAAAAGACTTTAAAAGTCAAACCGATAAAAACGTTTCGGTTTCTACGTTTTATTGGTGTTACATGTCATATCAAACATTAGTTCAAATGAAGACCCAACGGTTGCCCAACATTAAACAACCGTTCACACATTATTACATAAATTCGACATCAAAATGAAATGTATTCAAAAGTCTCCATAATAAGCAACTATGGGTAGCTAAGGTTCCTTCATTGCATCTACCCAAGCTCATAAGTCCTGCGTCACTAATCCATCAAGCTAAACCTGAGGGAACAACCACATTAAAGAAACAAGTGTTAGCTATAAGAATAGCTAAGTAAGATCACACTTAATTTAAAAGCATTTGTCCAATTAAAACATTTCTCCATATTTAGACAAGCTCATTAGGCACAACGCACAACACACAAACTGCATAACAACTTCATATCAATTAGGATGAATCACCCTAAATGTGCCTAACCTGCATTACTTCATTACACACGTTTAACCACATAACTGCTTTCTACATTGACTGCTTTACTACGTTTTAAACTGCGTTAATGTGTAACATAAGCTACACCCGACTAGATGACAAACCCCACACGGTTGTACATCAAGCGTCGTTAAGGAATGGCAAGCCAATCCAAGAGTAATCCGTATGTGGAGGTGGGTCAGACCCCTCGTATTACTCGCCCTGCATTATAAAGACCATGTTGCAAGGAGCCACCCAAGCAACAACTACGTCAACGCACTTAGCCGGGCTAGGGCAAGTACGGGTTAAGCTTAACACTTTCCTGCATCAAAGTTTAACGAGCTCGATCCTGCATTATTTAGTTTAGGTGACTGCATTACCTAAACATTTTCTACGTTTACTGCTTTTACGTTTTGGGCCCTTAAACGTGCACGTGTCATGGCAACTTAACGAGTCTAGTGTACTAGTTGAGCAAGCCATACAATCATGCACATATCAACAATCAACAACACACACTACATCTCAAAGCATCACAAGCTACATCGTAATACTACATAAACTGCATAACAATGTACTACATTAAGCAATTCTTCATTTCACTACGATAGGGTCTGCATTTCAGGTCTCATGGTCAACTACATATCCCATAATGCCTCCCGTGTAACCCGAGATACCCACATATATCATAAGTTACCGTTAAGGAAGTTATAAGTATGAAACCTTTGTTTGTTGAACCCTCAGCGTGACAAAAGTAGTGTATCTTACCTTGATACAGCTTATCAACAAGCTACAAGCACAATACAACGATGACTAGGTGTCTCCAATAACCTAGAACAAGTATAAGATCGAAAGATAAGCTAAACGACACCTTTGGTAAAATCTGGGCAGGTGGTGCGCCGCACCTTCCATGTGGTGCGTCGCACCAATCCTCCAGGGAAATTCAATTAATTACGAGTGCGCCGCACCTACCCTTTGGTGCGTCGCACAAAACCAACAGAAAAACATATCAATCAATAGGTGCGCCGCACCTACCCTTTGGTGCGTCGCACCAATCTTCCAGGGAATTTAGACTAACACTAGGTGCGCCGCACCAGCCTTTGGTGCGTCGCACAAAACCAACAGAAAAACTTATCAATCAATGGGTGCGTCGCACCTACCCTCCAGGTGCGTCGCACTTGGAGTGTAGACCAGAAAACCCAACTTTGTTCTTTGATCAAACGAACTCCATACGAACCCATACCCCAAATCCAACCTGGGGACTTAAAATTAACCCACTTAATTGCATTTTCATCATCTATTCTCAGCCTATAAATCCTTTAATCCTTTACTTCATAAATCAATCATTTAATCACCCGAATAACATCAAATTGATGAACGTTTAATCAAATAACCCAACCCAAACCCTTATGACCTGGATTAAGACTAGTATAAGACTCACACAATCAATTCTCAACTGAGGAATACCTATATTACCTGTATTTGGTGATAAAGATCCAAGATCTAAGCAATACACGATCGATTCGGCTCCAAAACGAATAAGATCTAGGGAGAATTAAGAGAGGGAAGGGGGAAATCAACTAGGGCTTATTTGAGGGTAAGAAAATCTGCATAAAGTTCTTAATGACAGCCCTTAAACCTCTAAACCCGTTTTTGACTTTGCACACATGTCAAAACTAACCCCTAAGCTTCCTAATCCTTCATTATTGGTCACAAACTACATTATTGACCACAAACATCATTAATCCTTCATTAAATGTCACTACATAGACATTGATCTTCATATTACACACATTTATACTACATTAACATTTAGGCTTACAAGCCTCACACATAACACACATTAGCTACATATAAACATTTAAATCTAAAATAGACTTAACGACACACATAATATTGACTTAACGGCATTAGTCAACTAGTAAAGAAAAGTTTGGGATGTTACAGGTAACCATTATGACCGCTGGCTTCAAAAACATCAGATTCAATTTTCATAGATTTTGCTTCAGACAGAAGAGAGAAAGACTCGATCTTCAACATATAGTGGGCCGGTTCATTTTTCCTCTTTGAAACTGACAACATTTTTGCATCCCAAACCAAAGATATGCGTAAGAGGGTGATATGATATATAATTTCCTAAAAATCTTGTAGTACGAGTATTATTTATAAGGACTAAATTCCCTACCTTTTCAACTTTCTAAAATGCGTAATCAAGAGAGTCCGACCATATAACTTCTTCTTTGATGATATTAACATTTCTGCACAACCAAAATATGCCTACTCTTTCAACTTCCCAAAAATCTTATAACTTCCTTATTATTATTATTTATTATTATTATATTATTATTATTATTAATAACTTCATTCAATATATTAAAAAGAAATTTTACATAAAGTTGGATGGGAGTCTAGACACAAGTTGTGCTCCCACCCCTTTCTGAATGCAAAAACATAATCTATGAAAGATAAATCTACCGCTCCTGTCATTATTAGAATGACTACTATAAATAGACTTAATACGTGAGAGTGTGTCCAAAGCATCCTTATCGAATTCTCCGAACGTAGAGAAAGCGAATGGTATGAACTTGTACCCGTTGTCCTCGCATTTAGATGCATACTTCCTCTTTTTCTTCTCCACTGCATTGTGCAAGGCTACCCCGGGTGCCAAGGAAGTCACCCCCATACCAGCAAAAGGAGAAATGCATGTCACATCCAAACATTTACATCTTTATATTCTTGTTATTATTTATATTTTATTATTATTATATTATTATTATTATTAATATCATATCTACCAATAAACTAAAACATGATTGAGATGTTCTTGAAACGACACGTGGCGTAATCCTTGATCGACACGTGTCTTTTTAATTTATTTATTTTATTAAATTAGCTTTTTTAATTGTATATAGATTTAATTTCTTTATTAGACTTAGAATTAAACTCTAACTCTTGGCTTATTAATACAAAAGACATTATAACTTATTTGATTTATCGTTTTCTCATTAATAAATTGTCTCTTTTTCTTTCTCAATTCTTCAACTCCTATTACTTATATTAATCACTTATAATAATAAGTTATTAACATGAAAACTTCAAAATTAGAGTTTACGATCCGAAATCACAAGGCTATTTGTCATTATCCACTATGCTTACAAGTTCCGAATTTGATGTGATTCTAAAAATTTAAGGTAAATCCAAAATCTCTAACTAAACATATATTATATTTATCATTACTGTTTATTATAATTTAGCTTCGATCATCGATTACTTTAACCACAATTTATTTCATACTCACGAATCATATATGAGACACATTCGAATTTCTTTATGATACAATCTATATAGCTACCGTACATCGTACGGGTATTAGGACTAGTATATATATAGACTATAATTACAAGATCCTACAGTCTTATTACAGTATTCTTCTTCGATAACAATATCACAACATATACTAAGAAAAATTTCAGGATTTATCTTCTTTTTTTTCCTATTATATGATTTTGAAAATAAATTATTCAAATATTCGGTATATAGGATATTTTTATATAATCTAATACCATATTTGTTTTTTTGTAATAATTGACATCAATTGAATTTTGTTTCTACTATCATGTTACCCGCGCAATGCGGCGGTAGTCGTGGCGGTGATGATGTGGTGATGGGGGCGACTATTGATGGTAGATGAGGTGTTGAGTGGTGTAAATAATTGATGTGAAGGGTTAACGGAGATATTTTAAAAGATAAGAGATTGATAGTGTCATTTAATCATTAATGTTAAGGGGTATTGTAGGTGAAAATATTTTAAGGGGTGTTAAGTGAAAATATTATATTTTTTCAACACTTCCAAAAATAAAATGCTATTCTTTTTATAATATAGTATAGATATAATCTAATACCATATATATTCTGTTTTGGGTACCTTTAATATCTTATATAGTTTGTAAATGATTTATTATTACTATTATTTTTGTAACAACGAATTAGTTGTCAGTATTTAGCATTCGAGTTGCCATAGTAACATTCAATTGGGCAGTATGCGGAGCTCGAACCACGCATGTCTGGGATGAAACCCAAGACTCTCGAAACCCTCCAATAATTCGCTCCTACAAATTTAGAAAGTGAGATTCGAACCCTAGTGGATTTTCTTATGGTTTAAGACCTTATCAGTGGGCCATTAACCCATTGGCAATTTGTAAATGATTTATAGAGAAAGGGATGATATGAAACCATCAATGGGGTCATATATTGTGTGTATATAGGTTCTCGAAGTCGGGCTTGGGGTGTTGAATTCGTTTGGTGCTCGAATTGTTTTTAAACAAGGGTTCCATAGGGCTGGGATTTCTGTTGTTTTGATAAAATCATAACTTATTCATCATACCTCTCCATGAGTCGAAACTTACATTTTTAAAAATCTCTGTGTCTACTAAATTCTTTTAGAACAAGGTTTTCTTTGATTTTGCATTGTATTGGGTTGAAAACACTGAGTTCTAAAAGTAGTCATATTTTAGACGAGTTAAACAAGCCAATGTTCAAAAACTTATAGAAAGAATCAAATATTTCCAAGGGCTATTGTTAAATGAAAGGGTTGTGTTATAGTTTGTTAATATTTTGGGTAATTGTAACATTTGTGAAATTTGACCTCGTTGACTTGTAATTTAATGTAATTGAATTTAATGATTTAATGATAAATCCCGAGCGTTTTGATGAGCCTTAGCGTAAATTTAAGTTCGTTTATGTTTACGGCTTAGTTTTAGCGTTTAATTGGATAACGAATAGTTATCGGTCGAAATTAGCGGAGCGTGAGCCTCCATTTGGGACGCCATGGCCGGCCCCCTACGCCATCCCACACCCCTCATTCTTCGTTTCCTTATCCTTTCACTCTACCTCTCTCTCACCTCTCATTTACTTCTCTTTTCTTCCTCTCATCCACCAAAAACCTTCCCATTTGTTCTTGCATTAAATAAATCCTCAAAATCTTTGATTGTTTGTGTTGAATGTTGGATCTATGCTTCTGAAGATCCGCGAATTGCAAAGGACCAAACAAAGAGTGTTTCTGTGGAAAAGTCATTAAGAACTACAATCCCAAGTCGATGAATATCAAAATCCCAATCAAGTAACCGGAAAATATAGAGAAAGATCAAAGAGCGAGTGTCCAAGTTCAACGCCATTTGGACCTAATACGAAAACCGGGTGAATGGTGAGAATGATACCCAGGTCATGAAAGAAGCGCGTACGGAGTACTTCCATCAAATGAGACACGTGTTTAACATGTAAAACCGTTGGTTGCTTCTGAAGGATGTAATTGTGATGTCTCCAATGCTAACGCTAACTAGCTAGTTAAAAAAAAAAAACTATGATTCCTCTAGTTAAAGGGCTCTTTTGTCATCTGTGAATGACACGTACTTTAAGACCAATTGTGTTGTAGTGTTAGTTTCAAATTTAATTCAAATACTGTTAGTTTGGAAAATACAATACTAAACGCTATAGATCTCTCGTTGTCGAATCGCGACACAAAGTTTCCAGCGAAATTCACTTTTCAAAAAAAAAAATGCTCTTACGTAATTTTTTCGATAAAAGTGAATATGACGATTGATTTTTTTTTTGAACATTCAGTCGGAACACGACATCGGGGAAACCTCACCGTAAATGGTGAAGCCTTGCACGTACCCTAGACAACGAGATGGTTGACCATGGGCCGTTACAAGTGTTCAGGGAACCACAGGGGGAGGAAAACCCCCAACTAAGCCGCCCGAAGCACGACACTTAAATTGGGGTAAACCTTGCCCCCTCCAGGATTCGAACCGGGGTTCTCTTCCTTTCATAGGAGGACTTGGGAGATGAGGAAACCACTGCGCTAGGCAGGGAACCTCAATATGACGATTGATGTTTTTATCATCTTGTATTCGTATTGTTGTTATTATTAATGCGAGTAATAAAAAGGTAGATAATTGTTTAAAGGTACGAGTATAAAAGAGCAAATATTATAATCAAAGCATACCCTCACATCCAGGCATCCAGCAAAGCATTTAGCATTTATACACAATTAATTCAACATTTTTTTTTATGGAAAAGTCAATATTTAACATAAATAAACACTATTAAATTCCATTTAGATAATGATGATGTTATTGCATTTTTGGCAATAGAATATACATAATTACTCATGAGCAAATAAGGTGTATATATAATTCAACTATTTAATAATGTCTAGCGACAATATTTATTATTATACACATAGTTTACACACTATTTTCAATCTGCTTTAATTTGTAGAAGAAGATAGTTGGAATAGTTTCTTTCGTATCAGACTTGATATTCACACGTAAGCAAACAATTGTTCTCATTATTAAGAGAATGTTACATGTTATGGTTGCATGTATGTTTTTTAAGGTTATTATTTATTCTTTTTCTTTTCTAAGAACTATTTGTGTTTTGTTTTAGGTATTCAGACATTAATTTTGAAGACTTGTTACCATGAAGAGCAAAGCATGGTGTTATTTGGATTTGATGATGCTTTACTACTTTTTCTTGCTTCCAGGTAACTATATATATTATAATTATTTTGATTAAACATCTCTCCTATAATAGATCTTTTATTTATACTTATTTGAGACATAAAACATAATAGTTTTAGAGGAGTCCTATCTAAATTCGAATGATATTTAATAGAATAGTCAATTCGTTTTCTTTTCAAGTCCATAGGCAATGAAACGCTTAGAGGGTTCGATCCCACTAATCTTAATTATTTGATGGAGCTTATAGGGTTTTTCCTTAATATCTATTCAGCTAGGATGTAACGCGGCCTGATTAAAACACGTGCCAACTATCCTAGTATAAGTGGCCCCTTACCGTTGAATTGTCACTTAGGCTTAGAGGCTTTCGATCCAACAAATGTCGTTAAAAACAAACACACACTTACCCATATGAGACCTCTTAAATCGAAAACTTAATTCTAGCCAATAGGATTGATGCGAATTGGTAAAATCTTTGACCTTTGAAAAATCGATGTAGGTTTGAGTCGGATTAGTGGAGGGGGGATGGTGGGGGGGAGGGTCGGAAGTCTTGAGTTACATCTCAGACATCTGTGTAATTTAGAAGTAGTACAATAACATGTGGTTAAAAAAAAAAATTGATTCTAAGTTTTGTCAACTCTTGTGCCATTACTTGTTACATATATCAAACTCATAATCAAACGAAATTGAGTAAATGGTGTTTTTTGTTCGTTCGGTTAATTGTATTGGCGTTTATTTTTATTTTTATGGTCTTCTTTTTTGGTTTTTTTTGAAATGTAGTATGTACATATTAAGCCCTCTACTTCTGTGGCAATTTTGGAATGTAATAAAAGTTTAGTTGATCGTTAAAAAAACTAAATTGGATAAACGAAATTGTGTAAATAGTCGATCATATTTTCCATAAAAATGTGTTATGTGTTTTGGCGCGTTATTATTTTGGTGCCGCAAAAAGTCAAGTTTATGACTACAATTGATGAACTGGTATTTATGGGACTTGAGACATTAAGGCCTTCTTTTTTTTTAATTCAGTGCTGAATTTATTAAGTGACTGAATATATAAATAATGTTTGTATTATTAAGTAAAATAGGTAATTGACGGTTATTTTTTTTTATTAAGTAAAAAAAGCATGAAATTTAACTGAATGTATTAATTTCTTAATTATTAAGTCTTTTAAGTAAAAAAAGAACGGGACGTAAGTCTTGGTTCAAAAGCAGATATAAGTAAAATGCATCCGTACAGAAGACAAGAGTTTTTTCTGAAAATATATCGTCTTAAATAAAAATGCACGGATGTCAGGGACTTTCATATAATTGACTACAATTCCTTTAAATGTCTATTACTTCCGTCTTAATGTTGTATAATGGATTGAAAACATAAAGTTTAAGGAATAGGCAATCTAAATACATATAATTGTAAAATTTTCTTTTTTTTTTTTTTTTTTTTTTTTTTTTGCAAAGTAATTGTAAAAGTAATTGAAGCAATTTTCTTTTCTCTAGATTTTTCGTAAATTTCGCGAGTATTAGCTCATTTCGCAATCCTATCAGTCAAAGTTTTAAGTCTAAGTTTGCTACTTTTATGATTTTTGGTTGTATTTCTTGACCTTCTACTTGTAATCTTTAGTTAATTGTTAGTGGGTCGTTTTTATATATAATATATATAACTAGGAAATTCCGGCTTCGCGTTGCGAGGCTTCAATTGTCTTGTTGAAACGGTTACATTATTATAGATTATTAGCATGGGCGGATGCATAGTGTTAGAAGTTAGGTCCTAGGACCTACCTAAGATTCGGAAATTTTTTAGAGGTTATGTGATAATTTTTTTCGAGGACCTAAGTATAAAATTGGTTAGGACCTACCTTGACATCTTATTCTAATATATGGAGATAATGTTATGTTCGTAGTTGTTTATGTTATATGAAATTAGAGAAAAAAAGTTTTCTGGCCGGTTAGTTATCGAAGAAGACGAAGTGACATGAAAGGGAGACAAGCTGAGGTAGTAGCTTTTTCTCTTTTTAATAGACATATAATTCTTGGTTTGTAAGGAGCCACGTATGGACGATTTAAAAAGTAAGACAAAGAAGTAAAATCATATTGGTAGTTACGTCAAAAGTCTACTAATTATTATATACAGTAATAAAAATCATCTTGTTGTGTGATATCATAATTCATATAATTCATATAGTCACAAAGTGAAAGTCGATAGACATTTTACATCTTGCCTTGTATTTTTAGCTAGAGAAAAAATCATGTCATTAACAATTTTAAATGATGATTTTCATTTGTACCTTCAATAAACGGGCAAAGTTTGATAAGTGATTAACACTTTTACCTTTAGAGACAGAGGTCAAAAGTTCTATCCTCGTACGTTGCAAAGGTTGTACTCCGTAGTTCTTTTTCTATTTTCGAAAATAAAGTTATAAATAATAATAAAGTTATAATTTTAATTTTTGATGTACGCGACTTAAAAAAGTAGTTCAGCAAATAATTTATATAATTCAAAAAAGTAAATAAAATAATAAAAAATATATGGTGTTTTGCATCGAATTCATGTTTATATATAAGCATTTTGACCGGATAAGTCGCTCCGGGCTATTTTAGTTTTTCTCATCTAAGTCGTGTTCAAAGTCAAGGACCTACGTAATTGGGAATCCTGGATTTGCCACTGTTTATTAGTGTTGAACCTTCAACCGCTTAATTACAAGAAACCAAAAAAGTAACTCGTAGTAGAAAACTCGAATGGGGTACATGTGGCAAAATCCTCAATATATAAGTTGAGAATTTAATCGGAATGTGATTTGAGAAAGTAAGAATAGTGATACCGGGTGTGGCCATATAAAAGTTGAATGACCCAAAAGGAAAAAGTGTGAAAAAAACCAAAAAGTCACCCATAGTAGAAAACTCAAACGGGGTGCGATGTGACAAAATCTGAATAATGATACGGGTTGTGACGTGGACGAATAGTAACTCGCTACGCAATCGAGTTAAACGATTACATTATTCTAGTGTTATTGTGTTGAACCTTCAACCGCTTAATTAAAAATCATATGGTCATGGATATGTTTATGAAACCAAGAAGTAACCCGTAATAGAAAACGCGAACGGTATAAAATCTTCAATATATTATTGTAGTTGAAATTCCAGCGAAATGCGATTTGAAAAAATTTGAATAGTGGTACAGAGTGTGGTCATGAAAAGGTTGAATGACTTAATGGAAAAAAAAATGTGAAAAAACCAAGAAGTAACCCGTAGTAGAAAACTCGGACGGAATGCGATGTGACAAAATCTAAATAGTAATACGGGTTGTGACGTGAACAAATAGTAACTCGCCACGCAGGCGAGTTACTATTCGCATTGTATTGCTTAACCCGTAGTAGAAAACTCGACGGAATGCGATGTGACAAAATCTAAATAGTAATACGGGTTGTGACGTGAACAAATAGTAACTCGCCACGCAGGCGAGTTACTATTCACATTATATTGCTTTATTGAAGTATATAATATAATATAATATAATTTATGTCGCTAAAAAAAAAATTGAAAATTTTTTGAGACGACACACCTAAAATGTTACTATTTCAAACTAAAAATAAATATATATATTGAATATATAATATATAATTATATATATTGAATATATATTATATCAATATTAGATTAGACGTTTCTGTTCAAACTTTACTAAGGTAATATTTTATTTTTGGAAATGATAAATCCTTTTAATAATCCTCTAAAAGTCATGATCATGACATTTGTTTGAATTAAATGTTAAAATTAGAAGAGAAAATTAATGGAGGACACTTGTCATGTATTCATGATATTAGGAGATTTTTATAAAGATTTATCATTTTCTTTATTTGTTAATACAGTACATTTTTTATTTTTTTATAATATATATATGTTCTTTGGTGTACAGGATTCTTGGGAGATGCGGTACCATATGATTATAGTTTTAATAGCGAGGTAATTTCAAACATCGGATTTTTGTCTCTGTTAGGGGTGTCATCATGTTTTTTATAAGTTTTCAAAACATTATTAACTTGTCATATTTTGCTACCTAGTATATACTAATATATTCAACTTTAAAGTTTGTAAAAGTGATTACCTTATCTCTACTACTTTATAAAAATTATCACTCTCTCTCTCCTAACATTTTTCAACATTCTCTCTCATAAAAATGTCTTCATGCGAAATGACTATTCTACCCTTAATGAATCAATTAATTCTCTCATTTTTATTCATTAATTTAAACATCTCCACTTAAAATACCTATAAATACCCTTAATGAAACCACACCGCCACCACCACTAACAACCGCCGCCGCCACCACCACACCGCCGCCACCGCCGCCGCATTGCGCGGGTAAAATGCTAGTATATACTAATATATTCAACTTTAAAGTTTGTAAAAGTGATTACCTTATCTCTACTAGTTTAGAAAACTTAAACACAATCTTTCCTTCTTAGAACAACCAATTAAGCGTAACTCTTGATCTGTTTACAGTGCTTGAAACACCCCGATAAGCCACAGTACAAAGGTGGAATAGTTGTGAACCCAGAGATGAAAAATGGGTCAACGGGTTGGGCTTCTTTAGGCAATGCAAAGCTAAGACTAGGAAGGTCAAAAACCGGAAATGACTTCATTGTTGCTCATCAAAGGAACCGATCATTTGATAGTGTATCCCAGGAGTTTTTCTTGGACCATGAGAAACTTTACACGTTTTCTGGTACTATTTTCGATTTCTAGAAAATGTTCATCTCAAGAATGTTTTGTTTATGCTGATGTTTTTTTTTTTTCAAACTTGGAAAATGTAGTTTGGGTACAAATAAGCTATGGGGAAGCTACGGTGGTTGCTACGTTTAAAACACCAACAGGGTTTCACAATGCTGGTTCGACTAAAGCTAAATCAGGATGCTGGTCCATGCTTAAAGGTGGGCTAACCGTGAACAAGTCTGGCTCGGCTCAACTCTATTTTCAGGTAAGTGCTGGATTTCACGACAACTTACAAGTTACATAAAGTCAGAAAAAAAACAAAAATTTAACTTGTTTGTTGTTTATATACAGAGTGAAAATACATCCATTGACATATGGATCGATAGCGTTTCGTTACAACCCTTCACACAAGATGAGTGGAGATCTCACCACCATCAAATCATTGAGAAGGTATTAACATTCTAATTTTATGATAAGTCTCTAGATATAGTATATTAGTATATACATAGTTGTATATAAAGTCTATTGACTCTATTCTATTAAAACTATAATCAAATGTTTATGAAGTGTTTTTTGCTATGACAGGTTAGGAAAAGTAAAGTGAAAATTCAGGCATTAGATAGTAAAGGCAAACCTTTAGCAAATAGGACAATAACTATCGCACAAAAGTATGCAAAATTCCCATTTGGATGTGCTATTAACAAAAACATCCTAACTAACCAAGACTATAAAGACTGGTTCCTTACAAGATTTAAGTACACTACATTCGAAAATGAGATGAAATGGTATGCAAACGAACCTAACCAATACCACGAAGACTACACCGCAGCTGATGCCTTGCTTCAGTTCACAAAGTCAAATGGGGTTTCGGTTAGAGGCCATAATGTGTTCTGGGACGACCCAAAGTATCAACCAAGTTGGGTTTCTAATCTTGGCTCATCACAGCTCGCGGCTGCAGCCAGAAAGAGAATAAACTCTGTCATGCGTAGATACTCGGGCCAAGTAATCTCTTGGGATGTTATGAATGAAAATTTGCATTTTAACTTCTTTGAAAGCAAGCTTGGTTCGGATATTTCTTCAAAATTCTACAAAACAGCTAAAGCTCTCGATAGAAACACTCCTTTGTTCTTGAATGACTATAATACAATCGAATCACCTGGGGACCCGGACTCATCTCCTGATAGTTACTTGTCGAAAGTTAAACAAATTTGGGCTGGGGGTTATAGTGGTCCTTTATCAATAGGATTAGAAGGTCATTTCAGCCAAGTGAACATACCTTATATGAGATCCACAATCGATAAGATTGCAAGTTCAAAATTGCCCATTTGGATCACTGAACTAGATGTTCAATCTGGCCCGAATCAGGTATCATTTTCAACTTTCAACACAATTATAATTTGTAACTCTTATAATATAAGTATATATATAGGAATTAATATTTTTTAATGAAAATGAAGTCTTGATACGTGAATTACAGGCAGAAATATTGGAACAAGTTCTAAGAGAGGCTTATGCACATCCAGCAGTGAATGGAATAATTATTTGGTCAGCATGGAGTCCCCAAGGCTGCTATCGAATGTGCTTAACCGACAACAATTTCAACAACTTGCCCACGGGGGACGTTGTAGACAAAATCATACGTGAATTCTTTGGAAGAGTTGTCACAGCCACCACGGATGTTAATGGTTTCTATGAGACCTCACTAACCCATGGCGATTATGAAGTTAAATTCGTAGAAGATCATCACCGAACTGAAAAACATATAAAATTCCCACCGGTATCTCAATATTTTAGGGTTGGAGCATCGAGTTCTTCAGAAGACGCTATGCATATCAAAATCATGGCTTGAGAAGAATTATTTCTGATTTTTTTTTCAAGAAATAATTTAGTCTTTGGATTATTTTTGTGTGTCCAAAGCAATTTTTCGTTTCTTGTATGTAGGTTAATCTTTCTTTTAGATCAGTTGTTGAGGATAAATTTTCAATAAAATGTTCGATTATGGAAGAAAGTACATATGAAATGACTCGATGTATGCTACATAAGACACCACAGGCTATTCCGTACGTGGTGCTTACTTTTGAAGGTACATTCGACGCTTTTGATCATTACCGGGTTAAAGACATATTAATTTTCACAGGTGTTCTCGGTAAACAAGTTATCAAAATCATAGACTAAGAACTAGTTAGGGAAGCTGAATGATAAAATTGAAAAAATAAAAATGAAAAAAGAGCTCAGTAAGGCCTATTAGGTCTTCATTTAGATCAAACATTTTGATGGACCCAACCACCAATGAGGCATATGACATCACAGCTCTATATTGCACCAGACAGGAATCGAACCCGGGTCTGTAGCGTGGCAGAACATTGTTCTACCACTAGACCAATGGTATTTGATGTTTAATGTGTTTAGCAGTTTCTTTATATCAAATGCAGTTATAACAATCATATAATACAAACATTTATCAATGTCATTAAAACAATCAGAAGCATAATCTAAGTTACAATTCATTTACACAACACAAAATAGAAAAGAATCAAGTTTCTTTTTATTTGTATCTTTATATTTGTTTTTTATATATGCGACAAACAATAAAAGTTGATTTTCTAAGTGTACAGACAACAGTCTGACATAATCTTACGCCGCCTATAGACATTCTATCGGTTTTTTGGATCAAAATTGTAGTCATAAGATTTAACAGCCATTGAGCTGAAACAAACCCATGAAGTAGATATGTAAATTAGTTTTCTTTTGAAATAACCAAATGCAACATATAGCTACTTCTGTCAAGCCTTCTTTCTATTTTTAAAGAGCCAAACACTATATAGGTTAGTACATTCACGGCTTGGTAGTTTATTAAGTAAATATTTATGATAAAAGTATAATCAATGGCGTACGAATATAAAAATAAAAGGGGATCGTATACTTGGGGGAAAAATGAGAAATACATATGATAAGTTTGTTATGGATACAAGATTTAAACATTTACACTAAACAATTATGGAACATTATAAGCCACACTAAGTTTATCAGACACAAAATTAGGGAGATAATGATACGGAGTATATTCCAACTGTTAAAGCCATCGATCAAAAGAATCGACGTGGTTTTAATTGAGGTTTAATCGTCCAATTTAGAACCCGTCAGAATTTGTAGTATTGCTGAACCTTAAATACACCTAAAATATTTGAAAAAGCAAACATTAGAAAGAAAATAAAACAAGTCAAAATGATGTAACAGTATAATTCTTATTATCATGATTGACATGCCAAGTATCAATTAAAAAAAGTGAGCAAAATTGTTTCAATTTTGGTCAACCTTGTTCATATTAAAATTACCAATTTGACAAGTTACCCAACCCAAACATTTTACGACATATGATACTTTGGTATGAAAAAGAAACAAAGAGAGACTATTATTGCTAATGCTACACTCCAATAAAACAAAGTTATAGTTTCGAGTAGGAGCACGGAGCACTTACATGCAATATGTGCCTTCTTTATCCCCTTATAAGAATATAAGCTATGAATGAATGGCTCAAAATGTAAAAGCAACAGAATGATATGAAGGGCTTCTTACTGTATGCAGGTGGCACCAAATCATCTCGGCTTCTGCAAGACTTAGTTCACAAGCTGCAAGACCAAAAAATAAAAAAACCGTGTACCTAGACTTACATAAATTGCTTTTACCTTTAGTTGAAAACTGAAGTAGATATAACTCATATAAGTGGCTCTACTAATAAGCTTTTAGACTTCAAAGTTATTTAATGTGCAAAACTGACATGATTCTTAATTACATTTAGCCTTTGACAAAATCAGACTAATCCCTATTGTCACAAGAGACCAAAGAGACCTAATAATTCTTATTATCATGATCTTTTGTACCTTTGTTTGACTTCATGCCATAGCAAGACAGTTTGTACGATCACTAAGAAAAGAAAACTTTACAGTTAACAATTATTGCTCGTATATAGCAATATTCTTTTGCTTTCTATGATTTGTAAGTCGGCTCTCATGTAGGTTTCCTGGGCGAGTAAGTTGATCGATATATTTAGGCAATCTTAAAGATAGGGAAAACTTTCCTCCAACTACTTCTTGCATACCTGTTTCTTCAAACATAATAACGGATACTAAGTCATTATGACATAGATTTGGGTTAAGGGATGAGGTTTTCCCTATAAACGATACGCCGATACCAGAAGAAGGCAAATCGTTTTTTTTTTTTTTGTTTATTTCAAATGTATGCAATAAGTCAGTATGACATACTCAGCCACAAAAGTCGGGAGGTTCTAAAACTTTAAGAAGTCCTATATAGTTAAAAAAAATAAATAATTTAAGTGCTAGTAGCTTTAAACCATAGTCACATGGTTTGTGGTACGCCCCGGTACAGGGACGTGGTATGGGATCGCAATTCAAAAGGTCCCTAAAACTATGATCCTGTACCACGTTTCCGTACCGGAGCGCACCGCGAACCATGTGACAATGGACATACTTATTTAATATTTAAAAGGAACTATAACATTTTTAAAAATTAACCATCTGCTTTATTCGCAAATAAACAAAAACCTCTGTTAATATACAAATACTTACCTTTACGTGATGCTTCTATATTCTGTGTAAATGCAGTCGATAAACCTCGTTTTAATAAATTTCATCTTCTTTCCAAGCATGTTCTGCATGTAACTTCAGCCCCATATTCTTGACAGTGCACCATGAACTCATAAAAAATTTGAGTTAATTATTTTAAGCTAATATGATGCTATGTTTTTAGAACTATACTCGTTGATCTTAACTACTGTACATATCAATCCATACATAAATAGAAGGTATATAGACAAAGTGTCCATTATGAATGCGAACTGAATATTAAAATATAGCAACTTACATGCAGACAAATGTGCAAACCTTGATAAGGAATCATATTTGATTTGAATGACAAGATGCACGAACTTGTGTGTACACCTGGTGACCATGTTGAATACCGCTCATGGTAAAATTCCAAGAATACAAATAGTCAACTCCTGAAGGAAGGAATCAGGACATATATAATGTAGCTGTATAAGCCAATAACAATTAGACCAAAAACGACAAACCCAGTTGCAATCCACGTTGTATAGCACTGATTCTAGGGAAACCTCAAAAAATTGATAAACTGTAATTAAGAAAGCCTCATCTTTTCTTGATTTCTTAATTGAAAGGGTTACCTGAAGCCGTCAGTTATTTGGTGACAGAAGCCAGACAAACATGAGATCTGTCCACTAAGCTTTGCCTTCAAGATGCAATTCAGAGAGATAAAAAAAGATCGATCACCTATAAGGCATCAGAAGTTACGTTTATAAATATAGCATCACATTTAAGAAAGTGTTGATCAACAAAACATAGTCTTAATATTTCTTGACAGATCAACTTAAAAAGGTGTTGATCATAAAAATGACAAAATATAGTCTTAAAATTCACAAAAACTTAAATTAGGGAGGTAGAGAGAAAATAGAATTCTTGATAAATACATTACTGAACTGAAGTTGCATAAAAACAGTATGTAGTAAAGAGAAAACTATACCTGCTGAAATATGCAGAGGTGAAACCAACTTTGAACCAAAATTCAAATCTCTGATAAAACTTAAATGAGAAGCTTTTAAAGCAGATCATACGAAAAACATTAATATCACAGCAATGAATCCAAAATCATTGGTTGATTTATAGCGAGTTTTCCACATCAGACCGTGGCTGATGTATCTTGAAGAAATCGCTCATTGATTAAACATAGGATGCTAAGGTGGATAGCCTGGTTGAATAACACTTAAGAATGAGGTGTCCTCACTTGTATATATATACACGATATACTATGAGCACAAGTAAATCGAAACAGTATGCAAATCGCAATTCAGGGCTCATTATTTCTAACTTCCAATTGTTGACTACATAACAAAGTGAATCAGTGAATCAAAGTCACCAGAAATGAATATGCCTATATCTAAAAAAACAAAAAGTAGACCATTCAAGGTTAACAAAATGATATAAAAACAGATATGTGCTCTTTGAGAATATTGCATGCACCAAGGGCACCTTTAAGAACACTAGTAGATACAACAGGAAGATGAGTGAAAGAACTCAAAAGATTACCAATAATCCCCACAAGAACATATACCATCCTTGAAATTATGAAACCGCTTAGCGTCCCTCACAATGATCTCCCTTTCAGTAATTTTAGATATAAATTTGGTAACAGTATGACAATCCCCACATACACGCAAGTTTTTAAAGATTCTGATAGGGGTCCTAGGAGGTGTATTAATAATTCCATACGCAATCGCCAATCTCTCACTGTGATATGTAAGAATATGTTGCTTTTCGTCCTCTTCAACATCCTGCAACACACAACTGTAGTCTGGATTATAACCAAGGATCTTCATTTTCGCCATTAACTTATCCAACTCTTCGTAAATTTGATCACATTGGGGATGCGAATAATTCCCAGCGTAAAAAACCTCTATATTATTGTTTAATTCAATGTTACTCCAACCAGGAGTCTTCTTTAAACCCCTACTATTAGCTAATGCTCTAACACTGTTTACACCTTCCCATTTACCAGCATTTGCATATATATTCGACAACAACACGTAATGTCCAACATTATCTGGATCAACTTCTACTAATTTAGCTGAAGCCACCTTGCCCAAATCCGAATTTCCATAAATCCTACAAGCACCAAGAAGAGCACCCCAGATAGAAGAATCAGGCTGTAAAGGCATATCTTTTATAAAGTTATATGCCTTCTCCAGTTGCCCAGCCCGACCAAACAAATCAACCAAGCACCCATAATGCTTCAAGCTCGGTTTGATCCCATAATCATTTTGCATTACACTAAAGTACCACTGGCCCTGCTCAACTAACCCTGAATGGCTACATGCCGACAGTAAGGATATGAAAGTTATAGTGTCAGGTTGAACCCCGTCATCGAGCATGTCCCTAAATAGCTTTAGGGATGTTTCTCCTTGTCCATGGATACCGAGACACGATATCACGGCATTCCAAGGGACCGAATTCACTCTGGGTACTTCATAGAATAAGTTCATTGCTTCTTCCATTTTTCCACATTTTCCATAAAGGTCAATGAGACATGTTCCAATGAAAACATCCAAAAGTAGGCCTGTTTTCAAGACCCGCCCGTGGGCCGTTGATCCTTCTTTTAGGGCTCCAATATGTGCATAAGCTGGTATAATGCTCGCCCAAGTTCCTTGATTTGGTGCTATGGAGGCGGTTTCTACCATCATATGGTACACCTCAATGGCCTCATTTGCAAGACCATTTTGCCCATATCCTGTAATCATTGTGTTCCATGATACGACATCTTTAAGGGAGGCTCTTTCAAAAAGTCTACGTGCAGAGTCAACATCTCCTAGTTTCGCATACATGTCCACCACCGCATTCCCAATTATCACATCCTTTTCAAACCAATATCTCCTTAGAACAAAACCATGGACACACCTGCTACTCCAAGAATCCCGAGATTGCGCAATACTAGAGGCAACACTTACTAGCGTCAACAAATCTGGCTTAAATCCATTCAATTGCATCTCATGAAAGAAGTTCAGTGCTTGATCTGGATTATTATTCTGCTCATAAGCAGCAATTATTGAATTCCATGATACTAAATCTCTTGTCACTAAACTATCAAAGACATTCTGTGCATGCTCTACTTCACCTAACTTGCCGTAAAAGTTTACAAACGCATTGCCAACAAACAAGTCAGATTCCAGCCCGTGTTTTATGACATACATATGGAGCAATTTTCCTTGCACCGTATCATCCTTTTGAGCACAAACAGGAAGAACAGTAGCTACAGTAACAGAATCCATGGTAATCCCTGCATATTTCATCTCATCTAAAACCTCTAATGCCTTTTCACCTTTCCCATTCTGGCAAAAACCCGAGATTATAGCATTCCAGCAACCCATATCTCGTGCAGGCATATTTTCAAAAATCTGGTACGCAGCATCAAATAAGCCAAAGCGACAATACATATGAACCAAAGAGGCAGCCACAAAGACATCCCATTCCAACCCCATTTTAGAAATCCATGCATGTATCCTCACCCCGTCATTCAAATTGCGACACGCTTTTAATACAGGCGGGAAGGTATAAAAATCGGGCTTAACTTCATTTTTTAACATTTTGTACAAACAACTGACAGCATCGCTAGGAATCCCATTACGACCATACGCAGATATCATCGAATTCCACGTGTAAACATCTTTTTGTGGGATTTGATCAAATGTTTGTTGAGATAAAGAGATGTTACCAAGATTTGCATAAAGGTTGACCAGCCTTGTGGAAATGAATAGACTTTGGACCTTCCCAGACACAATAAGCAATGCATGAAGGCGTTTGGCAAGGTAGGTATTTGTGCATGAGTGAAACAAGATATCATTATCAATATTCCAATCACAGCTCCCAATGTCATTTGATGAAGTTTGGATAGGATTTGCAGCAAGGAAATATGATGTATGAAGACACCGACCTGACTGAATAGGTTTCCGAATATGGTTATATTTGCAATTTGGCAGCAATCTGAAAAGAAAATCAAAAGAAATATAGTCAGCCAACATTGATCCGCAGTAATTTTTTGCATTAAATACTCGAACTAAGGATATAAAATTATATGTCCGGATTACACAAACACGTACAGCAACACTACTTTTATTAAAAACGAATCGAAAGTTACAAAAATAAAGTTCCCTTCTTGGCGCTGATCTCATCTAATCACTCACATATAATAAAATGCATATACAAACAAATAAAAAGAACAGAGTAAAATATGATCTTTATAAGATAACTAATAAAATTTAAACATAAGATAATGACCGATGACAAGAATAAAGAGTCTTACCTACCTCCAGTTAGAACCCTGAGCATTGGAAGAACACCTGCTAGATTATATAGAATACAACTTTCTCAACTCTGCTCCTAAACTTTAAACCTTTGGATAATGACCTACAATTATTGTGTAACCAGCGTGAAACTTGTAAGAAATATCGCAAACTTTATTTTAGATAATTGAACTTTCTAATCAGCAAAGATTGTAACTTGAATGCCCTGTCTAAGGCCATACTGCAAAACGACACAAATTTTGCTAACTAAGTAGTACCGTAGTAGGCAGCAGCACAACCGTCTACAATTTATTTGTCTTGAAAAGATAAACAAATTTAATTAATAAAACATACAATTGCGAGTTACAACAGTCCAAGATTAACAAACCTACACACTAATTAGCAAAAAAACAAGAAATTTAACAAATTGGTCATGCTCAAGTTTAGTTATATTCGAGGATTCGCAACCAGCTAAAACAACGAAATCATATTGGCAGTTAAATTGATAGCTAAAGATATACACAGATTATATATACAGCTAAAAATCCTTAAACCCTGAAAATGATAAACCCTAAAAGCATTGATTGTTTTGCAGCTGAAAATAAAGAGTACCCAGAAAACTTTGACTTTGACGGGATAATTAACAGTGTTAAACAGTAAATAACAAAAAAAAATGAAATAAAGAACTGTCATTAACAGAAACTAATTGTTGGAAAACTGTTACCTTAAAGAACAAAAGAGTCCTATGAAGTCTTGTTGGCTAAGAAGAAGAAGATGTGGGAAAGTGGTTAGTGACGTGGTGGTCCGACGTGGAGAGACGACGGCACGGCGGAGAGGCGACAATAGACCGGAAACATAATGCCTGCTGGTCGGTCGGTTATAGGTTCATTTTTAGATTTTGAAGTTTTGGATATAGTTACCACATAACCCCTCCTTGTTTCGAAACATGATCAAAGTTTCGCCTCTTCTAAAAAAAAGTAAAGTAACTCGCAATCCAATGCCGTCTTTCACGGGTTTTGGGTCCCAAATACCGTCTTCAATGGTGTATGGACGAGGTTGAGATGTAGACAGTCTTACCCTTACCAAAGGTAGAGATACTGCTTCCAGGTTCTACCAAAAGTAGAAAAAGGACCTCCAAGCCTTGCTGGGTATGAGGATCGAATCCTTGACCTCTGTTTCCAAAGGCAAAGGCTCCAACCACTAGTCCAACCCAATTGGTTAGTAAAAAAACTAATGTATGTTGTACAATATTAATTAGAGCTAATTGTTTAGAAAGTACCCCAACTTGTACCAAATAGCTTCATTGGGGTCCAAACAAAAAACGCGTCCTTTATGACTGTTTGATCAAATAATCGCACTATGGCTCAACCGAAGGTGTGAGTGGGGTTTTGGGTGTTTGTTGGCGATTCCCTTCCGGTCAGAGGGCCGTAGGCCGCTTCACGCCTTTAAATGGTGATCTAAGCCGATTCGTATGGCTTAGGGTTTATTCGCGGATTTGGAAGTCGAATGTAAGTTGTTATGATTATGTATCGTATAATATCTCCTCTCTTTATATAGAGGGTAAAGCCTTGGAGAGTAAGATAGAGATTAGGGTAAATCCCTTCGTGATATCTTCTAAGTATGGAAGATATATCTAGGACTCTTAATCCGTGTCCTAGTTTATAGGAGTATTTGATATCATTCCCTTTTCGGGAGATCGAATAAGCATGGAATGGATTTGTGTGTATCCGTTCTTTATTTTGTGATCATCTTTGGGAGCTCCGAAATTACGGAGGTATACACCGTAGCTTTGGCTACGGATGCGTCTGCTTGGTACAATGTATTAGTACCTTCGTTGTTTACGAAGGGTTCTTCGTATCCAGGATGCTATACGGAGGTAAAGCTCCGTATATGGTATATCATCAAGCCCCCAGTCTGAAAGGAGAGTCTATCTGTAGAGTATCGCATTAGACTTCAAAAACGATGCTCGCTTCCCAGGTCATCCTTTCGGAGGTCCCTCAGAAACAACGTGTGTTAAATCAAACCGGATATCGTGAGATACTTATCCCATAATTTGTACTTGAACGGTTGGGATTTGACTAACAATTTTAGCCTAAATACTCTCAATATATATCTTCTTTTACTCTTTTTTTTTTTTTTTTTCTCTTTTTTTTTTTTTTTTTTTTTTACTCTCAATATATATCTTCTTTTACTCTGTGTTCAAAATAAAAAGATTTTTTACCTTGTACCGGCGATATCTTCTGCAACAATTTTCCCATCTTCTTCCTTCTTCCGGCGTCGCTTCTGTTGAAAAGGTATATGGTTCTTCCCTGATCTTCTCTGTTTTTCTCTTTCTTTTTTTTTTCATTAGGGATACGTGTTGATTTTGATAGCTTGAAACCCTAGTATGACCTTTGACCGATGAAGGTCTTTAGGTCCAGGTTTCTCTGTTATGTGCACAACTTTATTGTTAGTTCCATCGATTCCATTATGCTGTTCCACTTTTGAATCTTGTATCCCATTATTGTGCTCTGCCCTATTTTGTCATTTTGAAATAGGGATAACGGCGTCGCTAGGTAGTAGTTCTTGTTTGATCGACTCCCGCCCTGTTATTGATATTGACTAATTTTAGGGTTTTGTTTCCCCTGTATTATTGGCTTGTTCATATCCCCATCCTTTATTTCTTGTAGAATGACATTCAAACAGATGATCAATAGGCAGTCATTTCTTGCTCAGCTTGTCATAAAGGCTACTCCATCTGTTGCGACCTCAGGCTCGGAGACCTCTGTCGGGGGCTCTGATGCTCAGGCCGCTGATCGGGCTGGGTTGGAGGCCATATGCCAGGCAGGCGAGACCATTTCACATGGAAATGACCCGGCTGGTCGTCCTGTCATTGAAGTATCTGACTGCCCTACCAGTGGGGAGAATTACGATCAACCTGTTGATGAATAGGGCACCGTTGTTGGTCGCCTTAGGAGCAGAAAGAAAACTTCTGCAAGGAGGCCCGGTATGTCCTCGTCCAGGAAGAGGGCAAAACGGTCCGATGATGCAAAGGAAAGTGTCGGTATGTACTTGGATGTCCGTTCTTCAGATCTCTTTCTTTCGCTCATCTTCTCACATGTGTGTTTTTGCATAATTTAACCCTTTTCTACAAGCTCCAGATGGTCAAGCTTGTCATCACAGCATTGGGTCTGTTGCTTCTTCTGAATGAAATTCAAAGTTGATGGGCATGGACTTGGCAAAGCTTTCCGAATTGTTCAATCAATCTTCTTTTTGTGCTTCCATAATCGGGAATGTGTTGGATTCGAGGTTGCGCGAGCTTTCAGAGGATGGTGGCCCTTCGCCTGGGCAGATTGACAAGCTCAAAGTAGAGAAGTTGTCGCTGGAGTTTAAGGTGTCTGAGTTGGAAGTTAAGTTGGGTAGTTTGACTGCAGAGCTTGAGTCTGTCACACCCCCAAAGTACGGGTCCACGGGTGGGGTGTGACTTCCATAATATCACAACACAAGAGTATAATGAACGACTTAAAACGTAGTCGTTTTGAAAACTTGCATTTTATAAAACATAATCATTCAAGATCCAAATACATTACATGAAATAGAAATAGTCTTGATTTGAAAAAGATTAAAAAAACACATTTGAACTACGAATCCATATCCTTTAGCAAAAGATGGAGCACTAGAAGGCATGGTGGGTAGGGTCTTTATTCAACAAGAACAAGCGAACAACAAGTAGCAATCCGAGCATAGCAACATCTAATCACCTGCAATACATACTAAATTGTGTCAACATAAAGTTTGTGAGTTCCTTAGGGTTTTAATAAAACGTTTTGCCATGAACCACAAGCCATAAGTTAACCATTGCTTTACCACAATGAAGGTAGCCATTGTTAAACAACAATGCTAGGAATGTAAAGAGTATACATCTATATAAGCTCATGATACGAAACTGACACGTAGTTATAGTTTTCCCCCCCGGTACTTGTTCAAGGTACCGAATGTTTACAAATATGTGTCACCCGTTCGGCTCCCAGCCGTGTTTATGCCGGGTGGGGTGTGTCAACCCAAATAGCGCTAATCAACTCATCCATTCTCATCATCCATACTCTCTTAAGGTGAGATCTCCTTAGTCCCATCTTACTTATATATTTCGGGCTGCAATACATACTCTTACTTTTATGAACACAAGTACATGCACAACGGTATACAAGGCTATTATAAGTTACTATGTTCACAACAAGTCCTCACAATCATGATATGTTAATTATGGATTTAAACGTGGATATGTTGAATAGCGCTATTTGGGTTGACATACCCCACCCGGCATAAACACGGCTGGGAGCCGAACGGGTGACACATATTTGTAAACATTCGGTACCTTGAACAAGTACCGGGGGGGAAAACTATAACTACGTGTCAGTTTCGTATCATGAGCTTATATAGATGTATACTCTTTACATTCCTAGCATTGTTGTTTGGCAATGGCTACCTTCATTGTGGTAAAGCAATGGTTAACTTATGGCTTGTGGTTCATGGCAAAACGTTTTATTAAAACCCTAAGGAACTCACAAACTTTATGTTGACACAATTTAGTATGTATTGCAGGTGATTAGATGTTGCTATGCTCGGATTGCTACTTGTTGTTCGCTTGTTCTTGTTGAATAAAGACCCTACCCACCATGCCTTCTAGTGCTCCATCTTTTGCTAAAGGATATGGATTCGTAGTTCAAATGTGTTTTTTTTAATCTTTTTCAAATCAAGACTATTTCGATTTCATGTAATGTATTTGGATCTTGAATGATTATGTTTTATAAAATGCAAGTTTTCAAAACGACTACGTTTTAAGTCGTTCATTATACTCTTGTGTTGTGATATTATGGAAGTCACGCCCCACCCGTGGACCCGTATTTTGGGGGTGTGACAGAGTGGTATCAGAGACAAGGTTATAGTGAACTAGGTTTTCAAAAAGGAAGATATATAAAATGTTCTTTCAAAATGGGAGCCTAGACTATAACCCTCCGGAAAGACCTTATGTGTTATATGCAAAACTTCTTGCTTGCCTAAGTGCAATAATTATTAGATTCATTAACATTACTAGTTTACATCTTATTATGTTTAAAATAGAAATAAGTGATTGCTTGGGTTATTAATAAGTGGAATTTAGTATAGTTGAGGTGTTTGTGCATTTTTCCAGATTCGACTCACCATTTTCTTGGAACTTGGGGGAATTTATTCGTGGTCAAAATAAAGGGGCTGGGCCTTGGTAAATTTATTTCTGAAACTTCAAGGTGTCTAGTTATTACATGAATTTTTCAAAAATTTTCTGAAAAGGATAGCTATTTTTAAAAATTCACCAAACCCGACTGCAACAGAAAATTTTCTGCACTGCGACATAAAAAGTTTTATAAACGTTTCCTATGAAGGAGACCTTTAAAATTATAAAATTTGTACCAAAAATCAACAACACATTGAAGATGTTACATTAGAAAAATAAAGTTCCAACTCTTACGGAATTGTGAGATAAAAATTCGCAAAGCTTACTGGTTTATGTGATGAGAATTTTCAGTTTTGACCACCTGTCTTATAAAGGCCTTTTGACTGACCTCTTCTTACTTTCACGACCTAAGGCCACCTTTAATGGAAGGGGGACTCTTTGAACTTGAGTTTGAGCACCTGAAATGCACAAAAACATGACTCCATGATCGATTTATGCCTCCCTGAAGGAGACCCAACAGTTCTGATCGAAATCAGGAACAATGCAAAGCTGAAATTTTGGGCTTAAAACCTTTGTGTACTACATACAACTATGATAACGAATGAGACATGCACACACTACATGTTTAACTCGATATTATCTACATGTGAAGGTTTTTACGCCCTTATACTTGAGTTACTTATGTGCATTACATGTATATATGCAATGCTTTGTGTAAGAACATGAATCATGCATCCTATTACTGAATACGAGGACTCGCTATGCGCAACACCCGACTCATCATTTCCGTCCACACCGGAAGATGTTTGGCCCGCAAATCAGGTCATAACCAGGGCCCCCGATACAATTGGTGTCCCCAATGGCGGCTGGATTTCTGAAACGGAGTCCGAAGGCGAGAGCATGGAGGTTCGACCACTTCCCGAGGACTTTTGGGTGCCACAGACTGTACCACTTCATCCCATCCCCTCTCCCTTGGTTGTTGATTCCAGCACCACAGCACCCACCATCCATCGATCTACCCCACCTGTACCGGCTTTCACCGGTGAGCCCCTCGAGGACACGGTGCCACTTTTGGTGGCCCGCGCTATTCGTGTTGAGGACAGACTTGTGAAGTTAGAAAAATTTCACCAAGAAACATTAGACGAGACGTATGTTGACATAGGGTTCATGTTAAAAGATAACACAATGGAGATTAGGTCGATGAGGGATAAAATGGAAGAGTTGAAGGCTGATAACAAGAAGTTCAAGGAGGAACTAGTGAGCAAGGATAGGAGAATCGCATAACTAGAGGAAGGTTTGGCGAACACCATGGAGTCGGTGGCGCTTTGGAAGGATATGACTCGGGTTATGGGTAACAAACTAATAGAATGGGAGGAGAAAATGAGTCACACATTCGAGGCCATGTCAAAGGCGACCTCCACCGGCATAAGTCATACACCACCACTACCATGAAACACTATCTTTATGCATCTTATTTTACTTTTTGTCTTCCTAATTCCGGGCGGGATGTGCCCGGCGGCTTGACCTTTTCTTACATTTACTTTGAAAAACTTGGCAAATTATCTTGGATATGATTTTTGGGGAATTTTACAAAAAAAAAAAAAACGACCTAAAAATTTGTCTTTTGGTCATTTCATCGAAATATCAAAATATTTTTAAGTTGGTTCAAGTATTATTTAAATGTTTGATTTTTTTTTATTTACATGAGATTTTAAACTCTATTAAGAGATGCCTAAACTCTTATCATTCTAAAATTCTCTAAAAATTCTATCAAATAGATTATAACTTAACTTTTGGATAAGTCAAATCCACTCTTTTGCTTAGTTAACGTGAAACCCAACTTTAAGTTTCTTACTAAGTTGTTCAAACCTTGAAAACCTTAAGAAAATTCTTTATTTATTATTATTTTACTATTAAGGGGAACTTAAAAACTTTTCGCGTCAGTATACAATGAACAAGATTGTTCACTCCTTTGAAACTCATTCCGACCCTAACATATGTATGTGTGAATCTAAACAAAGTTGCATAAAGATGATTGTGTATGTGGTGATTGATTGATTGATTGGTTTGCTTGTGGTTGCAATGTGGTAACGGTAATTATGACGTCAACGTATCTAACAATCCATTGAAATTTTCTCTCAAGGACAACCATGGCACCCGCTAGAGCTGCAAGGATGACAACCGAGGACATCAAAAGGCTAATAGCTGAAGGAGTGGCAGCCGCGCTAGCTGCACGAAACGCTAACCCGAACGGAGATGGAGGCCAAGGAAATGGCCAAATAGTTGGGCAAGGAGATGCACCAAGGAGATGCACATATAGAGATTTTCAGCAATGCAATCCACTCACTTTTAGCGGTACCGAGGGTGCTATCGGGCTGATCCGATGGTACGAGAAGATGGAGACGGTATTCCGCGTTAGTGATTGCCCGGTAGACTGCCGAGTTAAATATGCCTCTTATACACTGCAAGGTGGCGACTTAACTTGGTGGAACCTTTATGCCCATAGTGTTGGGATTGATGAAGCATATGCTATCTCTTGGGAAGATCTGAAAGAGATGTTGAGGGGTGAATATTGCCCAAGGAATGAACTTCAAAACTTGGAGGTTGAATTTTGGAATTTGAAGACTAGGGGTCTAGAGGTGACCGAGTACACTCTATGCCCAACCATGGTTGATCCGGAGTACAAGCGTATAGAGCGTTACATTTGGGGGCTACCACCCCAAATTCAAGGCATGGTTACTTTATCCAAGCCAACCACCATTGCGAGTGCCGTTCGTATGGCACACAACTTGGCAGACCAAGTTAAGAGGAGCATTGGTGAAGGAAGCTCTAGTGGTCACAAGGGGTTGGAGAACAAGAGGAAATGGGAGGATGATTCGGGAAGGAGTCTAGGGCATCAACAAGCTAGGAGAAACGAAGCCGGCAATACCCGTCAAGTTGCACCACCCGCCAAGAAGGGCTATATCGGCACTAAGCCATATTGCACACAGTGCAATACTCACCACTATGGCCAGTGCGCGATTGTGTGTGGAAATTGTAGGAGGTTTGGCCATGCGACTAGAGATTGTAGGAATCCTCAGCCGGTTGGAAATCAAGGGGCACCTAAGGGATGTTTTGAGTGCGGAGTGGAGGGGCACGTTAAGAGGGATTGCCCAAGATGGAGGGGGAGAGGGACGGGTGATTGGAGGGGGAGGCGTGGGAGGGAGAGTAAGGGAGGAGGGGGGGTGGGGGGGGTAGGAAGGGGGGGGATGGAAGGTGGCGGAGGGGGGGGGGGTGGGATGGGGAGAGGGGGGGGGAGGAGAGGGTCACTGAGGGGGCGTGGGAAGCGGGGGCGGGGGGCGGGGGGGGGAAAAGGGAAGTAGTTTGACGCCTCCGCTTTTCCCCGTCTTTTCTTTTTTTTTGAGTGCGGAGTGGAGGGGCACGTTAAGAGAGATTGCCCAAGATTGAGGAACCAAAACAACAACCGCCCCAACAACAACACCCGTGCCAACAACAACGCCAACCGTCACCCTCCTAACAACAAAAACCGTGGTAACAACGACGTTGCTCGCGGGAGAGCCTTTGTGTTGCGCGCCGGTGAGGCTCACGAGGACCCTAACATAGCCACCGGTACGTTTAATTTATATGTTTCTTGATATGTTATCTTTCTTATTTTCTACCGTTCCACCCTACTAGTGACACGAGCTAAAATTTCGGGACGAAATTTTCTAATAACCCGGGGAGAATGTGACATCCGGCAAATTCGGGGTCCGTTTGACTTGGGAGAAACCACTTTCCTTGACCATACAATATGACGATATATAATGAATATGTATATACTCATATATATAAATATATCTATACTCGAATGTGAAACTATGTGTTAGTTTATTTTTTTTTTTCGTGCAAGTAACTTATCGGTAAAACGTTAACTAGTATATGTGCTTTCACTCGACCACCTTTGCTTGAGATACATTACAAATGAAATATTAAATAAAAGAAATGATTATTTTGTTTAGTGATTATAATGATAATCATATGTTGTAATAATAATAAACCTTATGCTAAAATACTATACCTTAAACTAATCTACAAATTAAATAATTCTACTACTAACTAAACTAATAAAAATAATTAAACTAAATTACACTCCAAGCCCTCCAAAACCTTGTAAATTTCGGCCTCACCCCCTCCCCATACTAACCCTAACTATATAAACTCACTAAACTATTACATCTCAACCCTAATCACACACTAAACTATTCTTACACTACAAAAACACACACTCTCTTCCTTTCTCTCTTAAAACTCACGGCCACCCCATCTCAAAAAGGGGCAGCCGCCCTTACCACACAACATCTCAAAATCATCATCTAACTATTATTTAATATTTCATTTGTAATGTATCTCAAGCAAAGGTGGTCGAGTGAAAGCACATATACTAGTTAACGTTTTACCGATAAGTTACTTGCACGTAAAAAAAAATAAACTAACACATAGTTTCACATTCGAGTATAGATATATTTATATATATGAGTATATACATATTCATTATATATCGTCATATTGTATGGTCAAGGAAAGTGGTTTCTCCCAAGTCAAACAGAACCCGAATTTGTCGGATGTCACAGAGTCTGTTCGTGGCAACGTTCGGTCTAAAGGGGATGAAATCAATGAGCTAAAGGAAGAGCTGTCTGCCAAGGATGCTTTGTTGGGGCATGATCGTTCTGCTTTTGTGGATCTGAAGGAGAGGTATAGGCGACTTGTTGTTGATGTGATTCCTCATGCTTGCAAGTCTTTCTTGAACGGTCCTGAAGTTGGTAAGAGGATCTCGAATTTATGTAATGCTAATAGGGTGGATGCTGAGTCAGAGTTGATCCGTGTTCTTGCTGCGGAGGGTCGCATAACCGTTAATGGTTGCCCCCCCCCCCCCCCCAATACCCCGCCCCCCCTCCCGCATAACCGTTAATGGTTCCGAGCTTATGCAAGATACCACGGGTCCATTGAACAAAGCCATGAGTGAGCTAGTTTTATTTCAGTTCACTTTGAAGGATAAAGCAAAGCAATGGTTCTTGGCACTACCATCGGGTAGTATCTTTACATGGGCTGAAATGCAACAACAATTCTTGGATGAGTATTATACCATGCAAAAGACTAGTGATGCAAGGAATTCATAAGAACTTTTCAGCAACAATCGGGTGAAACATTCATGAAGCTTTCAAGAGGTTTAATGAGTTGTTGAGAACATGCCCTCATCATGGGATTGCTAAATGGGAGTTGATCATGGATTTCTATGATGGTTTGTTACCGGAAGAGAAAAGAGATGTGAATTCAATTAGCAATGGTACTTTCTTGACAAATCCCGAAGATGTTGATTGGGAATTCTTGGAGAAAATGAGTGTCAACTCTAAAAGACAAGCACAATCAAATAGGAGGGCAAGACATCCAATAGCTTCTTCATCAACAAGTGATCAAGCCACCAAAGATAGACTTGAGGCATTGGAGCGAAAGTTTGCTAAGTTGGGGAAAGCTGAAAATCGGAGTGTTTCTCAAGTATCTCAAGAATATCCGATTTGTGAAAGTTGTGATGAGCTAGGACACACGGCTTTGAAATGTCCATTAGCCCCGGAACATGTTGAAGAAGTGAATCAAGTGTATGGAGAAAAGAAGCCATTTGACATTAACTCTAACACTTATCATCCGGGCATGAGAAATCATCCAAATCTTCGGTATGGAAATTCATCAAATCAACTCAACCCGAAATTTCAAGAAAACAACCAAAACAGTAGAGTACCATCTCAACCATTCCAAGGCCGAAATTATAACCAAGGAAATTACCAAGGTAGCCAAAATCAGGTAGGATTCAATAGAGGTCACCCAAGGAATTATCAACAAGGTAATGATCAAGGTGGACCTTCGGGAGGTAATGAGGTGTCAACCCGGGAAATCATGGAGTATTTGAAAGAGATGGATAGGAAGAATGAGATTCGGGATAAGACGGTTGAGTCTTTGCAAAAGCAAGTTGGTCAATTGGCAGATGATGTAGCGGCTATTAGGAAGGATCCAGGAAGGCTACCAAGTGATACAAATATCAATCCACAACATCAAGGTGGTGGCTCCAAGAATGTCAAAAATGTGGAAATCAACAATGTAAGTACTCTTCGTAGTGGTAAGATTTATGATAATAAAGTTGTTCCTCCATCATCACTTGTTGATGGTGTGGTGGAGGATGTTGATGAGAGTCAAGATAGTGAGCATGAACCGGAATTTGTTCTACCTAAATCACCTAAAAAAGTGACTTTTAAAGAGGTAGAAAACAGTAGGTCTAAGTGGTAATTTTTCTGAAAAACAAGGAAAGGATATGGAGGGTAATACCATTCCTTTTCCTTTGGCTTTGATTGATCCAAAACTTAGGCCTACACTTAAGAAAAGAGGTCCCCATGAGGAAGAAATGTGGGAAATTTTTAAACAAGTAAAAATCAATATACCTCTTATTGACATAATCAAGCAAGTTCCGGCTTATGCTAAGTATCTTAAGGAGTTTGTGTACCCAAAAACGGCACCATAAACTTCCCAAGAAAATTGTTTTAAATGAAGAAGTTAGTGCCGTTGTGATGGGTATACTCCCACCTAAACTCCAAGATCCGGGAGCGCCTTTGATTACTATTCAAGTTGGTGATTTTAAAATGAACAACGCACTTTTGGATATGGGAGCGGGTGTGGGTATTCTTCCGGGAAGTTTGTATGACCAATATGACTTTGGACCTTTGGAAAAAGTCGACACCACCTTGGTGATGGCTGATTTGTCCCTTAAACTTCCTAGAGGAATTGTCCAAGATGTGATTGTTAAGGTTGAGGACTTCTACTACCCCGTTGACTTCTTGGTGCTTGATTTTGCATCAATTGATAACTTTAGGCAGCCCAATGTCATCATGGGTAGACCCTTTTTGGCAACCGCTAATGCCTTGATTGATTGTAGGAGGGGTACGGTTGAACTAACCTTTGGAAACCGTAAGTTGAGGTTAAATGTTTTTGCTAGTGTACCTAACCCCGTAGTTAGTGACAAATGCTTTATGGCGGACGTCATTGATGAGTGTATTTCTCATGAATGAGGAAGACACACGGGAGACTTGTGCTTTGGTTGACAGGTTAGTTTTGGAGCATAGTGAAGCATTGAAGGCTGAAGAGAAAGAATGGGAAATCATGGCCATTCAAGAAGGTAGACCACCATGGACTCATTTAGTGGAAAGTATACCAGATCATATTGACACCCATCTCAATCCATCAATCGAGAGTCCACAACAAGTGGAGTTGAAATAGCTCCCATCACATTTGAAATATGCATTTTTGGGAGAAAAGCAAACCTTACCGGTGATCATTGCATCCAATTTGGAAGAAGTTCAAGAAAGAGCATTACTAAAGGTGCTCAAGGAATACAAGGCGGCTATTGGATGGACAATTGCCGATTTGAAAGGAATTAGTCCATCAATTGTGATGCACAAAATCATCACCGATGCTGAAGCAAAACCTTCACGAGATGCTCAAAGAAGATTGAATCCCCATATGCGTGAAGTTATGAAGAAAGAGGTGCTTAAGTGGTTGGATGCTGGAATTATTTACCCAATTTCGGATAGTACATGGGTAAGTCCAACACAAACGATGCCATAGAAAGCTGGAATCCATGTGGTGAAAGGAGAAAGTGGTGAGCAAATTGCTACCCGACCCATTACCGGGTGGCGGGTATGCATTGACTATCGAAAGTTGAACACCGCTACTTAAAAGGATCATTTCCTGCTTCCATTCATTGACCAAATCATCGAGAAACTTGCATGTCAAAAGTTTTATTGCTTTTTAGATGGTTACTTAGGTTATAACCAAATTGTTATTCATCCCGATGACCAACACAAGACCACATTCACATGTCCCTATGGAACTTTTGCTTTTAGGCGAATACCATTCGGGTTATGTAATGCTCCAGCCACCTTTCAAAGGTGCATGATGAGTATCTTTTCGGATATGGTTGGTGATTCCTTAGAGATATTTATTGATGATTTTTCAATTTTTGGTCAAACTTTTGATAATTTTCTTAATGAGCTAACCAAAGTTTTGAAAAGATGTGTTGAAACAATTTGGTCTTAAGTTGGGAAAAGAGCCACTTCATGGTTCAAGAGGGGACGGTTTTGGGTCATGTGATTTCAAGTAATGGTATGGAAGTTGACCGGGCCAAAATCAAAGTCATTTCTACTTTACCTCCCCCGACAAATGTTAAGGGTGTCCGTTTTTTTCTTGGACATGTCGGGTTCTATAGAAGGTTTATCAAGGGATTTAGTGTCATTACCAAACCATTGTGCAATTTGTTGTTAAAAGATGTACCTTTTGTGTTTGATAATGAGTGTTTAAAAGCTTTTGAAACCTTGAAAGAGAAATTGGTTGAAGCCCCCATTTTGCAATCACCTAATTGGTCCATGCCATTTGAAATCATGTGTGATGCAAGTGACTTTGCCATTGGGGCTGTTTTGGGACAACGGGTGGATAAGAAACCCGTTGTGATTTATTATGCAAGCAAGACTTTATCGGATGCCCAACTGAATTATAGCAACCGAAAAGGAATTGCTTGCTGTTGTTTATGCTCTTGACAAATTTCGTTCTTATATTTGTGGTAGCAAAGTGATTGTATACACAAATCATAGCGCGGTTAAGCATTTGATGGAGAAAAATGATGCAAAGACGAGGCTAATTAGATGGGTCTTGTTACTACAAGAATTTGATTTGGAGATTCGAGACAAGAAAGGAAGTGAGAATGTGGTGGCTGACCATTTGTCAAGAATTCAAGCCACGAAGAATGAGCCAACCAAGGAGATCAATGAGACATTTCCGGATGAACATTTACTAACCGTTTCTGTTGTTCCTTGGTATGCAAATATTGTGAATTTTCTGTCCGCAGGTAAGCTACCGGAGCATTGGGCCAAGAGGAAGAAGCAACAATTCCTTGCACAATCCAAGCAATATATTTGGGATGAGTCGGATTTGTTCAAAGTTGGCCCGGATCAATTGGTGAGGAGATGTGTTCCGGAAAAGGAAATTCAAGAGGTGTTGACTCATGCACACTCATTTGCATGTGGAGGTCATTTCAGCGGTCAAAAGACAGGTTATAAGGTTTTAATGTGTGGTTTGTTTTGGCCTAGTATTTTTAAGGATGCCGCTGAATTTGTTAAGAAATGTGTTAGATGTCAACAATTAGGTAGTATTACTAAGAGAAATGAGATGCCCATGCAACCCATTTTAGTTGTTAACATTTTTGATGTTTGGGGTATTGATTTTATGGATCCCTTTCCTAATTCTTTTGGTAATTACTACATTTTGGTGGTCGTTGACTATGTTTCCAAATGGGTAGAGGCCATTGCCACCAGCACCAATGACCATACCGTTGTGTGCAAGTTTGTCCAAAGCAATTTTCTCAAGATTTGGAATCCCTCGTGTGATCATAAGCGATGGGGGGTCTCATTTCAAAAATTTCAGTTTGGAAAACTTCTCAAACGGTATGGCATAAACCACCGGATTGCCACTCCATATCACCCACAAACAAGTGGGCAAGTAGAAGTGTCTAATAGGAAAATAAAGGAAATTTTGCAAAAGACGGTAAGACCCGATAGAAAAGATTGGTCAACCAAGCTTAATGATGCTTTATGGGCTTACCGTACCGCTTTCAAAACTCCTATTGGCACTAATCCTTACCGGTTGGTTTATGGGAAGGGTTGTCATCTTCCAATTGAATTAGCACATAGGGCATTGTGGGCCGTTAAGGCCGTTAACATGGATTTTGAGAATGCAGGCAAGGAAAGGAAATTGCAACTATGTGAATTGGAAGAATTGAGGAATGAAGCATATGAATGCGCATCTACTTACAAGGACAAGATGAAAGCGGTTCATGATGCCAAGTTGAAGAAAAAGGTGTTTGAAGTTGGTCAAAAAGTTTGGCTTTACAACTCAAGACTTAAATTCTTTCCCGGAAAGCTCAAAAGTAAATAGATGGGTCCATATACCATCACAAGAGTTGGGAACTTTGGTGAGATCGAAATTGAGGACCCGAAAGATGGGGTGAAGCAAATGGTCAACGGGCACTGGTTGAAGCCTTACTTGGATGCAACCGACATAAATGGAGCTACAAAGGAAATGGTGAACTTTATTTCAAGTCCACCATCTTATGAGGTTGCTTGAGCATTTGAGGTAATGTCGGGCTGAGGACAATAAACTTAGCGCTACACGGGAGGCAACCCGTCATTTATTTGTTTTTTCTAGCTTCATATTCGGTATGTTTATTTTGTTGCACTTTTGTTTAGTTGTTTTAGTGTTTTGTTGCATAACCACACAAGTTGGATAATTCTCAGCACCTATGCTTGAGAATTAAGTTAGGGAAGGATGGTTTGGGTGAAAAAGAAGACGTTTTTGCAAGTTGTCGAGTCGTTTAACTAATTTCTAATTTGGGGTGTCATTGGGGACTGTTTAGGACCAGTTTACTGATAAACTAGCGAGTCTCCAGTTGCATCTGGAGACCAGTTGATTTTTCCAGAAATATACAAAGTCCAGTTGCAAGTGTACAGTTAATGCAACTGAGTTCCTCCCACATTAATTTTGAATTTTCAAGTAAAACAAGGGTGGGCATAAGAGTTTCAGGAACTGCATACAAGATCATATTTTGTAGCTTGGTATCAAGGTCTACCAGCCTATGATCTTCTTCAGACCAATGATCATTCTCCTTAGGTGATACCCTAGGAGTCTCATCGGCATTTCTGACAACAGTGGAGGCATTCATGGGGACAAAGGGTCCTTCTTTAAGAATATCGGCCAAATGTCTTTCAACACCAGCAATATATTTGAGCATGCACGCTTTCCATGTTTGAAAATTTCCACTGTTCCCATCAAACTTGGGAACAGGATTATTTGGAAAGTGTACGTGCACATTATGCGATGGTATATTGTTGTTGATGATAGGGGGTGGAGTAGGTGGAGTAGTAGCATTAGCATTAGGGTCACGGCATGTATTGAACATTTGGTCAACCATCTTTGCAGATCAAAGGTTAATGAATTAATATAATTCAACCTTGCTGCTCTGATACCAATTGTGAGTCCCAAATATAGATGATTAAAACCCGACTGGCAAGTAGTTCTAACTGGAAGTTGACCAGTTCAGAATACGATCCAGATATGGATAATCAATAAGGTAAAGATACTGAAAGTAAATGCTAGAAACAATAAGTGCTGAAACTATATAAATAATATGTATATTTCAAGTATGTAGTATTGAGACACGATGTACTTTTTCAATGTATTTGATTTATTGATATAAACAAATACAAAGGTTGTTGCGGAACAAAGATAAACACCCAAGTGTAAATATCTAAACAACCTAGAAATACAAGTGATCTAATAACTTGGAAATACTCGTAAGGATTACTTAGAGTATATCTCACAAGTTGCAATACTAAAGTTTCAAGCATTTTGCAAGTTGTGAGAAGATTTATATTTATAGACCAAGTCCATGATGACGTGGACCAGATCATACAAATATGGTTGGGAGCATTTAAGGAATTAAAGCTAATTCTTTACATGCGTACTTTTAACGTTAAGTATGTAAGTCAATTGATGTGACTTATCATACCTTATTCCCAACCTTTACTTTACCTTGTACTTTTATTAATAGTTAAATCTATTAACTGGGTAAAGAATGTAAAGTAAAAAGTCTTCCTCGTAATCAGTGTAAAAGTGTGTAAGTACTTTTACACTGAGATGCTCTGTCTTCGATCAGGTAGAATCAACTTCTGAGCTCCACATCTGAGCTGATTCTCTTTCTTCAGACTTCAGTCTTTGACTTCATTCTGAACGGTATTCTGATACGTTGATCTGAACTGAAGTGAAGCTTCAGTGAACTAATTCTGAACGACTTCAGAATTCTGTACAAGTATTTTTCACTGAGCTTCAGCTATTTCTGAACAAATTATACTTGGTCGATTTTCGACCTAACAATAATTCAACCATATTGATTGATTAGGGAAATTGTATTAAACGTTGGTGGTGCCAGTTTTTTATAATAGAACTGATTAGTTAATTGAATTGGATAGAGTATAAGCTTGTTGCGCGCCAAGTTAGTGCTTTGTTCAAATCTAGGTTTAATTGTCAACGAACTTGAATTTAGTCTTAATTTTAATGCAACCGGAGTTACTGTGTCATGGATTCGAAGTAGATGACTTTTAAATTAATATTGATATAAACAGTTTCTTTCCAATTGAATTCTTCGGGATTGCTAATTTTAATCTTTTCTAACTTCTTTTCAAAATCCAAGGTGACGGGAGTCCTTAAATCTAATCTTTTGAACTACATTAACTCGCTTTATTCTTAGTATACAGTCCCTGTGTTCGACCTGGTCTTACCTTTATTCTATACTATATACGGTTGGGTCCACTGCCCATAAGTGTGTAGTAGTCAGTTCTAGGGTATTTCTTGTTTTTTTAAATTTAACTCGATTTTTACACATCAAGTTTTTGGCGCCGCTGCCGGGGACTATTTTTGTTAGGAATTTGGTTTGAGATTTTGTAGTTCGATCCTTTTTCGTGTTTACTCACGAGAAAGTTACTTTTCTGTCTTTTATTTTTTTGTCTAGTTTAATTTAGTTTAGACTTTGTTTTCTTAAATCATAAAAAAACACCAAAAAAATTGAAAAATCTTAAAAATACAAAAAATATTTTCTTTTATTTGTCTAGATTAATTTTAGTTTTTGTCTTTTCTTTTTATTATCAATAAGTTGTGCTTCACGGGTATAGCTAGTGTTTGTTTTACAGGCTTAGTACTACCTATGGAAACCATATGGGATGAAGATGGATTGGAGGACACGCTTGAAATCGTTTGGGATGAAGAGGTAGTAACCACTCCGACCATGGGAACCAAACTTGTGTCGACTATAAAGAAAGTATCACCCGACATTCAAGTACAAGATGGTTTATTGAGCAAGAAGAAGAACCTAGAGGAACAGCAATTGTCTCATTCACATTCAGATCTTGGTGACATGACCATGGAAGAATTTTTGAAAGAATTTATGGAGCCGGATGATATTTTGAACATTCATGCTTATAGGATGAAACCCGCAAGTGTGGTCCTACAAGACGTACATCCTACTGATCATGTGCCTTCAACTGATCATACTGATGCTCCTTTCCATATTTGGTTAGGTAACTTATTGTTGGAAGGTACATATCATTACTTTTACCCTCACTTAAACTTAAATGTGGGGGAAAACATCGGAATTTTTTGTAAATGACGTTGGAGTCAAGCTAAAGACTCGAACAAAAATTAGCGCTTCCGGGAGGCAACCCGAGGTTAGGTAATTTATTTTTAATTTTTTTTTGTCTAGTTTAAATGTCATTTAATTTTTATAAATTTTAAAAAATTCCAAAAATATTGAAAAAGTTAAAAAATCCAAAAAAAAAACATTTGAAAACAAGAAAATACAAAAAGATTTTGGTTTTTAGTTTACTTTGTTTATTTTTCGTATTTATGGTTTTTAGTTTTTATTTTTATTTTTAGTTTAACCGTTTTTTTTTCTCTTTTCTTTTTATTTTTATTTTGATATTTTTAATGTGTTTGTTGAGATTGTGTTAGAGCTTAAAAAAAAAGAGTCAAATGCGGTTGAGATGCAATTAGCTTACACTATTTTTGGATCAACCGAGCATTTGGAGCACGCGCATTAAACCCGGGAAGTTTCAGTTCTTTTACTCTTTTTATTTGCTTTTCCCTATTTCCCATAGTTTTTATTTAGTTCTTTGTACATTGAGGACATTGTACAACTCAAGTGTCGGGAGAGAGGTCAATAGGAAAAAGCCGGGTGAAATTTGGGAGACTTCGAAACTTTTGCTTGTTTGTCCATATAGTTGAATTACTTTGTCATATAGATTTCATCATATTTATTAAGTAATTGAACTATAAAATCCTTTGGTTAAAATTTTAATGTGTGAAATGTGTTTTGAATGATCGATTATGCAAATCCCTTCTGGATTGATAACATGACTAGCACACTTATATCCCAAAACACCAAATATGTGAGTTCTTGATCATTTATAGATATGCTAGGTGTTTACGGATTTGGATTGATTGGCCTTATAAATTTGTCCCTCTCATAGGCTTTTGAACTTATTCAAGAGTAAGGGTTCGACTTAGAACTTTGAACTATGATTTGCAAGTTTGAGGTTAGTTTTTCCATTTCCGGGTTACTTTCTTTGATATGAGTGTGCCGGTGATTGCATTAATTCTAGAACTTGTCCTAGTTGATCATTTCGAGATCGCAATGAGATCACTTTGGTGATATAGGTGTAACTAGATGATAAAGAGGCAAACTTAGGATTTAACCGTATTATCTTTGTCTATTCACCCCTTGTTATGTTTATCATTGTTAAACCATGTTTTGTTCATGTGTTTTAGTAGCTAACTACATTGGTTAGTGAATTTCCTTTGTTTGACCCTTGTTGCACTCATTTTTAGTGCAAGAAACTTTTAGACAACTTGTTACGCCTCGCCTTTTCGTTTGTGTTTAAATCCACCCATAAATTTAACCTATCCTTACCATACCGATAGTCGAAATTCATGGTTGGTCATTAGTTGCCTATGCTAGTTGGATGGTTTGGGTTTGTCTTGTTGCGTCGGGTTGGTATATTCTCCATTATTGGGGGTAGATTGATTTCGTCATGATTTTTGATCAAGTCTAGATTATTCAGATTAACATGTTATTTTTGATTTGTCAATATGTTTTAAAGTTCAAAAAGGGGGTACCAATTAGGCAGGGTAAAAATAGTTCGCTAAAAAAAAAATCGAAAAACAGAAAAATACATAAAAAAAGTAAAAAATGAAAAAAACGAGCTTGGACTATCAGTTGGTATTTCCCACATTTTCGTCAAATCAATGAAAGTTGGTAGTTAGTTTAAACCAGCAAAAGCTTTATTGTTAGATATTTCTCTTATATTATAGTTAAGTTGGCAAGATTGTAAACCAACCTTTGCTTAGATGTTTAATATTTTGATAATTAAGTTGGTACATCTATTTAAGACCAACTAAAATGTTCTTTAATGTTTATATTCTTCATTTGGAGTTGACACATTCGTTTAAGTCAACATTGGTATGTTATGGTTGTTAGAAGTCATTTTGAATGTCATACACCACAATGGTGTCGGTTTTTATCTTTCTATTGGGGGAGTAGTGTCGGATAACGTCTTTTGGGCTTTGGATAGATGGCAACTAGTGATATGGGTTGTGTTGGACTAGACTATAATGTAAAACTTTGTTAATTGTTGTGTTATTTCTTTTTAACACCAATTATATCCCAAATTTCCATACACAATTTTAATGACCCTTGTAAGCCTACAGATGTACATTACATCCGAATAAAAGATCTCTTTTGATAGTTATGTTTGGTGCTTACGCCATGACGGTGGAGATTTGATTCTAGAACAAGCCTATGGTAAAATAGTATGCATCACGACTAGGCTTTGAGTGATTGATACAATATTTCAACCGCAATAGTTTGTTAGTTGGAGTAGGTTAGTTGAGATATTATTCTCTCATTTGATTAAAGTGCTTAGTCGTGTTTTCGAGGCTTGTAGATCATTCAAGTATTGTCAAACATTTCAATTTTTATTTAAGATTAAAACTGCTTAACCATTCTCATTTGTTTTCTAACTTTAATGGTTTAGCTTCTTTTTGATAATTGTCATGTTTCAAAAATATTAACAAGTTGTCTAGAAAGCAACTGACATATAGGATACCTCCAAGGAAAAGCCATGTCCAGGGTGTGAGATGGGCAAGCAGAAAAGAGCCAGTTTCAAGACCAGGCAAAACTTTAGCATCACTGAACTCTTCACATGCTTCATATGGATCTCTTTGGTCCAGTGAATGTTCAAACTAGAGCTGGAAAGAAGTATACTCTAGTTGTGGTTGATGAATACACCAGATTCTGTTGGGTGGTATTCCTCATATCCAAGAGTGATGCAGCTGCTAAAATCATCTCTATTATCAAAAGAATTGAGCTCAAGTACACTCGAAAAGTTTGTCAGTTGAGAAGTGATAATGGAACAGAATTTCAAAACAAGACTCTTGAATCCTTCTGCAATGACACTGGCATCTCCCAGAACTTCTCATCAGCACACTCTCCAGAGCAAAATGGAGTTGTGGAGAGTGTGCTATCTGAATCTGGTCTTCCTACCAGTTTTTGGGCAGAAGCTGTGGCAACAGCTTGTCACACCCAAAACCGGTCAGTCTACATCAAGAGACATAAGAAGACTGCCTATGAAGTGCTCAGGAATCAAAAACCAAACATTGGATATTTCCATGTGTTTGGTTGTCCAGTTTATATTTTAAACGATTCCAGTCAGCTTGGAAAGTTTGATGCAAAAGCTAATGAAGGTGTGTTTCTAGGCTATTCAGATATTCGAAAGGCCTTTAGAGTTTATAATTATAGACTCCAAAAGGTTCATGAGACAATTCATGTCACATTTGATGAATCTAATGATGCAATCAATAAAAGACCAAGCCTTGATGTTTCTCCAGTCATTCCATTAAGTTTTGGTGAAACTGACCAAGTTCATCAGTCAGTTGTTTCACCAGAAGATGTTTCCAGTCACTCTGAACTGGAACCAGTACAGATGAAGAAATCCTCCAGTGACACTCCATTTTATCCCTCCATCAGTTTCAATTTACCACAGAAACTGGTGATTGGATCAGATGTACGTGTCATTCCAATATCAGCACCAGTTCAAACTCCAACTTCTCCATTTCTTCAAGAAATGCCTTTAACTGAAGAATTTCATGATGCCAATCATGACCTCATCGACTCTGATGAGGATGTTGAAGTAGTTTGGGCTGATCCTCCTCCAGAAGCAACAACTGAAGAGGATCATCAGGTGACTTGCACTGATATTGTTGTTCACCAACCTAGTCAATACACTAAATGGACAAGAGCACATCCAATTGAACAGATTGTTGGAGATCCAAGTAGTGGGGTTCAGACTAGAAGAGCCACAAGTGAGCAATGCTTGAACGTCACCTTCTTACCAGTGATTGAACCGAAGAAGATTGGCGAGGCTATGGCAGATCCAAGCTGGGTAGAAGCAATGCAAGAAGAGCTTATCCAGATCGAAAGGAACAATGTTTGGGAACTTGTTCCTTGTCCACCAGGATTGAAGAAAGAACCCATTGGTACAAGATGGGTCTACCGAAATAAGATGGATGAAGATGGCAATGTTGTAAGAAACAAAGCCAGATTAGTTGCCAAGGGTTATTGTCAAGCAGAGGGTGTTGATTTTGATGAGACTTTTGCTCCAGTTGCAAGACTTGAAGCCATCAGAATTTTCTTGGCTTATGCAGCCCATCTGCAGTTCTAAGTCTTCCAGATGGATGTCAAAAATGCGTTCCTTAATGGGACACTGGAAGAAGAAGTGTATGTTAAACAGACTCCAGGCTTCATTATTGAGAAGCATCCTCACAGGGTATATAGACTGAACAAAGCTTTGTATGGTCTAAGACAAGCCCCAAGAGCCTGGTATGACACTTTAACTAAACATCTTCTCAAAAATGGCTTTCAAAGAGGTGCAACAGATAATACCTTGTTTATCTTGAAAGAAAAGGTAATATCTTACTGGTACAAATTTATGTTGATGACATTATATTTGGGTCAACTGATGATGCAATGTGTAAAAGGTTTTCTAAAATCATGTCATCTGAGTATGAAATGAGTTTAATGGGTGAATTAACATTTTTTTGGGTCTTCAGATTAAGCAAACTGAAAATGGAATATTTATGTAATCAATAATTACCATTAAAGACACACATAAACCACCAATCAATTCAAGATAAATTAAAAGGAAGAAATACGCTAAGATCACAATATAACGTTAAATGAAATCAACATTGAATTAATAAAATTGTGCAATCTTTACATATTGTCTCACTTAATCAAGATGGATGATAAAGTGATTAGCCACTCATATTAAAATAAGAATAACAAATGAAATACGAAGGATTCATTGTTACCGAATGATAATAAATGGAAACTAATAACGAGAATGATCCAATCGCAATATTCAACTTCAAAGGACAAAGAACTGATGAAAAATCTCCTTTTTGATCTTCTAAAATATGCATTCGGCCCACACTGTGTCGCAGTCCACACACTGCGGCGCAGTGGCTCATTGACTTTTTTGACTTTTGTTGACTCGAAGACTGCTCTCAACTGGAACGACTACGGTGCAGTTCCATTCACTGCGGCGCAGCTATACTCTCGACTATTTAGATGTGACATAGTCCCATGACTACGTCGCAGTCATCCATTTAGCAAGCCAGTGCGGTGCAACTCCTTAGCTGCGTGGCAGTCTGGTACTGAACAACTTCAATCTCCAGATTCTTGTCTGGTAAACCTTCCATAAGCGCTTATTTTACTTCCAAATGTCGTTTCTTCTAGAATTCATGCTCAAATACCTGTTAATATCCTGAAACACTAACAAATACCATAAACGCACCAAATATACACAAAACGACTCGAAAAGCACTTAAAAACATCTAATAAATCCGTGGGAAAATGGTATAAAATAAGACATATCAGTTATTCAGATTCAGATCATGCAGGTTGTAAGATAGATAGAAAGTCAACAACTGAAAGTTGTCTTTTTCTTGGAGGAAAACTGGTGAGTTGGACCAGCAAGAAGCAGACGTCAGTCTCTATGTCCACTGCTGAGGCAGAGTAAATTTATGCGGCCAGTTGTTGCGCCCAGATTCTCTGGATCAAGAACCAGTTACTAGATTATGGTCAGAAGTATACAAGGACCCCAATCTTTTGTGACAACACCAGTGCAATTACTATATCTCACAACCCAGTGATGCACTCAAAGACAAAGCATATCGCCATCAGGTATCATTTCATTCATGATCATATTATGAAAGGAGACATTGAAATTCATTTCATCCCCACTGATAAACAGCTTGTTGATGTCTTTACAAAATCTCTTGATGAGAAAACTTTTAAACATCTCATCAGCGAGTTGGGAATGCTAAATCCTTAAACTGGAGACTTTGTTATGAACGCATCAGTGACACTGATGAAGTTCTCCAGTTGAGGAGGTCCAGATAATCTTTGCTCGCCAGGCTATCGAATGCCTTTGTGATACTATCCTGGCACTAATTGATTCCTGGATCATCATCCTAGGGGGAAAGACTCAAAAATATTTTTCTGACTAAAACTTGTTTTATTTGAAAAATTGCAACTGGAGAACTCTTCAGTTGAAACTGGCACTGGACTAACCCTCCAGTGTACTTGTTTGGTCTTGTCTTAAAAACTGGTGGTCAACCAGATTTCATAACGTTGTAAAATACTTGGTCAATTTTTGTGACACGTGATGGTACTCGAGTGTTTTAACCCACTCACAACTGTCACATGACGTGTCAAAGACATTTTTGTAAAAAGATGCACTTTTTATGGGGATCGTGGAAAGTTAGTGGGCGCGTGGGAATACCAGCCGTCGTAGCATTTAATGTTGACAAGTTGGTATTAAATGTTTTTGAATTTCAAATTTTCAATAAATCAAAATATCTTTTGTTTTAGAAAATTTGGGGATTAAAATAACATTTTTGTATTTATAGTGAGATTTTATACCCTTATAAATACCCCCACATTTACTCCGGTTAAAATTTACTTCCTTTCACATTCCTTCATTTACTTCCCAATCATCAAAATCGCTTCCTTTCTCTCTCTGCTTCATAAATCCAAAACCCTAATTCCAAAACATTCAATTTCAATTTCATCTCATAAAATGGCTCCTAAATCTTCTCGTAGCAGAGACATAAATCTACTTACGGTCCCATATAATCCATCTACAAATCTCAAACGTGCCCATGGTGCTCCCTCAAACGCCACTCAAATAAAATTAAATCCAAACAATCCCATGGAAAGTTTGAGAGGGACTCAAGCCGCCGATACTCTTATTGGGAGAATCCAAAACTTTCTTGGTGATTCTCCACTCGGCGAGTCTTTTTCCCTCAACCCACGCAAGATGTATCATGATTACTTGTGTGAGTTCTGGTACACTGCTGAACTTTCTGACGACTGTTCATCTATCACCTTTACTCTTAAAGATGGATCAGTCGAGTGTACTTTGACAGCTGAAACCTTGAGGAATGCCTTGCACCTCAACTATTGGAGACAAGGTGAATCTCCAGTGGTAATATCCCAAAATATTAACTTTCGCCAGGTCCTCCTTGATATGGGACACAAGGAGTGCCTAGAAAATGGGGTATTGAAAACCAAGGGACCCATGACTATGAAGAGCCTGACACCATCATGGAAATATTTTTTCATCCATCTGGTGGAAAGCATGGGTGGGAGTTCTGGTGGTCTTGACCAGATTAACTCCACACAAGCAGAAATGGCTTACTGCTTGTGGAATGGACTCAGAGTGGACTTTGCCGATATTCTATACAGAAGCCTTGTGTAGAAACTGAAGGGCTCCAGGGGATTATGCATCCCCTTCTCCAAGTATTTGTCACTCTATTTCCTACAACTTCTGGGCAGTGAAGAGTACAAAAATACTCAATCACTGTACAATGTCCCAGAGTTATTGAGGAATCTTGACTCCCTTACATCTGTAGATGGGGAGGTTGAGATTCCAGAAAGAATGCGGCTGGCATTCGCTAAAACTGATGCACCAGTCCAAGGTGAGTCAGAAAGACAACTGGGCGGGCCTCAAAACAATGAGGGACCCACCGGTTCATCTGCTGGACAAGAGACAGTTGTTGAGCCCGAACAACAGTCTAACCCCTCCAGCTCCAGCTTGTCAGTTCCCTCAACTGTCACTGGAGACCTCCAAACAGGTCTCCAGGGTATTCCAAAGGAAACAAGATCTCGTCGTCTTAGGAAACAGTCAGAACTTGCCACTGACAGTAGTAACCCAACCAGCCCTCCAGCTTCCTCCCAACAGGTTGCTGGAGATAGTCAAATGGGAGAACCGCAAGCAACCACTCTCGAAACTTCTTTAGGAGAGAGTGGTGAAGAAAATACTGGGCTACCCCAACCCATAATAGAGTCCGTGTCAGCACTCAACTTGCAGAGCCATATTTTTAACACTTCTATTGCACGAACTAATGATGTCTCTGGCCAGTCACATCTGGAGACTGAAGTTCCAATCTCTTCGGCCAATGAAGTTATGACTGAGGATAGAGCAGTTATAACTGAGGCAATTCCAGTGACCTCTATTCCTGGCGATGATGTCACCACGACTGAGCCAACAACTGATGAAACCATCCAGGAAACTGGAGATGGTCATCAGGAGTCTGAACAACAAGTTCAGCCATCTCAATCATTCATGAATCTGGGCATGGATGTTGATGAATTCCAGTTAGAGTCTTCGGATTTTGAAGGAACTACTTTTGACCAGGAGATTGTTGATGCTTCTGTACAAGATCAACACCCTTCATCTCCTGGTTCGCTCCCAGATCCAACAACTTCAGTTTCACCCTCCACACAAATGCTTACTGAAATACCGTTGCCTCCCACAGGCTTTGTGTCTAAAAATAGACATACTGGCCCTCAACCATCTGGCATGATATCTCTATTTAGAGATATATCTATGCCACCACCACCACCGCCGTTGGACACACCTGAGCATTCTCAGCATGTCCAACACATTGATCTTTCTAGGCCTCCTTTTTCTTTCCCAACTCTTGGTTCTATTTCTATCTCTACTGTCCAGTCAACTGATGAGGAACCCTTTACTTTTCCTCATCCAGTTGCTCCAGTAGCACCTGTTGCTGGTCCAGTGACACCTTCCCCTCCGTCACTGGTCAATCAGTTTGTCTCCTTTCAAGCCGATATCCAAAACCTTCTTACAAGGGTGGAGGATATTCAAAAGACAATTGACAAAAATACCAAGTCCATCTCCAGATACAACAAGGATACTCTTACCAATCAAAAGGTTGTTGATCTGGGGATTAATAAATTTGCTGCTAATGAGGACTTGGTATTCCAGAAGCTCAATGAGTTGGTCAGAAGCTGCAACACTTTGTCAGCTTCATTAAAAGAAGCTTTTGACCTCACTCAGACGAAAGTCTCCACCTCTATCTCCAACTTGTTGGGTACAACTGTTCGATCATCAGAAGTTGATCTGAAAGAGATAAAGAGGCAGGTTAAGGAATTAGTTGAAAAACCTGGCCTTAATGTGGTTGAGCTTGGGCAACAGGTGGCCACTTCAGTTGGCCAGAAGATTGATGATACACTGGCTGCCAGAGAAGACGAGTTAGTTAAAAAGGTGATGTCTGAGATCGCCAAGATACCCCCTCCTCAGGTTGATCTGGCCCCACTTACTCTTGAGATCAACCAGTTGAGAGGTGTTGTCAATGCTCTGAACACCCGGTTATCCTCCCATACAACATCTATCGATAAACTGGTCACTGAAGTGGGAGACTTGAAAAAGAAAGAAGAAGAAAAAGAAGCTGCACAGACTGGTCTCTCTCCAGAAGTAATCGAAGAATTAAAGACTGGTCAAGCACAAGTTGCTGGTAATGTCTTGACCCAGTCCAGAGAGACCAACCACCTTTGGAGATCATTCAGGATGGTTTGCACGATCTTCAAAGAGTGCAAGGACATGCAGTCATGGCAGCCTCTTGACCGGTTGCCAAGCAGCAAATCAGACTGGTAAGCAATTAGGGCAGGTCTAGATGCTGCCAAGGGGGAAAGATCTGCAGTCCTTGCCCCCACGTCAAGTGGAAGTGCAAGGCCTTTGGTGGAAAGGCAAGTGGTTGTTGTTGGTGCTGGTAGTGATGCCAGCCAGCAGGTCTTTGAAAAGTTTGATGATGTGGTTGATAGGGGGAATCTTGAGCTGGCCACTGACACACAAGCAAAAGCAACTGGTACTGATGCCAGTGTGCTAGAAACTGGCAACATTGATAGACTTCCTCCAGTGTCTGAAAGTGAAAGTAAAAGACTGGCAGCTATTGGCGACTCCTTTAAAGAGAAAAGAAAACTAAGAAAAGAACAACAAAGGGTTGCCAGGGCTCAAATTTTGGATTTGGGTGCCTTAGATGCTAGTGATGCTGCTTTATTGGGCATCACACTGGAGCAATATGCAAATGTTAAAAATGATCAAAGGATAGTAGGTATGGTGAATGAGATGCTTGACATCCAACTTGACAAAGACTATCCAGATGATGAAGTTGAATTTGATGCCAGAAATATTAATGTGTCAGTGGAGAAGGCGAAACAGATAAGAGCATCTGGGATCGAAAGAAGAGTGCAAAATGTGCAAAAGGTTGTCAAAAGGGTACTTAACCCACCCAAGCTCAAGGGTAGAACAAAGCCACTGCCAAGAGATGCAGACCTAAGAACTTGGGTGCAACCTTCTGATCCAACAACTGAAGATATTCGAGCTGCTGTGCAAAGACTGAGCACTGGCCAGATCAAACTGGCAAATGAATATGAAGCCAGGGCATTCTTAAGTGATCTGATGCAGCGTCAATACAACCCTGGCAAAATCACTGATGTCAAAGTAACTATCAATCCAGGAACCAAGTTCTTCAACGTTGGGGTTAAGTACTTCAATGGACCTATGTGCTACACTGAAGATCCAGATATATTCATAGATATGGTCATGCTGAGCATGTGGAGATGCTAAATTTGTTGGAGGCTAAGCCAGAGAAGAGTAAAATTGAAAGGGGTTGGATTCACATTCTCCAGAATCTCATTAAATTTAAAGAGAATGTGGAAACAAGACTGGGCATTGATGTTGAAGATACCCAACCAATCTCTTCAGTGGCAAAGAGAAGGAAAACTGGCGAAGGGCCATCTGTATAAGTTTTCCTTCCAGTTATCTACTTGTAATTTTATTTACTTTCTTGTAACTTGTGTAAATTTCATTTCCTTGTATAAATGAAGTTGCCAGATTGTAACAACAAGATAGATAACAGATTAAATCTAACAAACTCAAAAGATATACCCAAGACATTTAATGATCTATAAAAATGCCTTGGAAAATTAGATAGATTTAGTCAAACAAGTCCTTCAAGTTCATACGTGTATAGATACAAGAACTTGAAAAGACTTGACAATATTTCAGGACAAATAGGGGGAATTTGTTAGGTCCAGTTTTGGTGAAAACTGGAGAGTCTCCAGGCGCATCTGGAGACCAGAAGATTTGTCCAGAAATATTAGAAGTCCAGTTGCAAGGTACAGTTTATGCAACTGAAGACTTCCTCCAGTTGAGATCTGATCAAACCTGAAGACATTCCAATTGAAGTCAAAGACAACAAGTGGAAGATAGAAAACATACATGGCAGCGAAGCCCAGTGGATGTTTTTACCCAGATCAAGACTGGAGATCCATCAGTGTAAAGTACTTACAAAGCTTTACACTGATTACGAGGAAGACCTTTTTGCTTTATGTACCTTTATCCGGATAATAGCATTTATTTATATATAAAGTACAAAAGTACATAAAACAGGTTGGATAAAGTGACTTTATGTCATACTTTATCAAGCATTTCAAAGGAAGTCAAATTGCTTCCTTAAATGGCCTCAACCATATTTGTACGACAAAGTTGGAATCCCAATACCAACTTTGTCTATAAATAGAGGTCTTTGCACAACCAAGAAACAACTTTGCATATTCGACATTTGCATACTCTTGGTGAACTTGTGCAATATTCTCTCAATCGCAAAAAGGAACATTTCACTACTTTAAGTGTTTCGATTGTTTAGAGAATTTCCAAGTATTAGATCGATTGTATTTCATAGGTTGTTAGGATATTTACACTTTGTATTATCTTGGTTCCGCAACAACCTTGTAATTTATTTAACATTAATAAATAAATTACACTTGAAAATTACAACTCGTCTCACCAGATTTACTTACAAAGCTTTACACTGATTACGAGGAAGACCTTTTTGCTTTATGTACCTTTATCCGGATAATAGCATTTATTTATATATAAAGTACAAAAGTACATAAAACAGGTTGGATAAAGTGACTTTATGTCATACTTTATCAAGCATTTCAAAGGAAGTCAAATTGCTTCCTTAAATGGCCTCAACCATATTTGTACGACAAAGTTGGAATCCCAATACCAACTTTGTCTATAAATAGAGGTCTTTGCACAACCAAGAAACAACTTTGCATATTCGACATTTGCATACTCTTGGTGAACTTGTGCAATATTCTCTCAATCGCAAAAAGGAACATTTCACTACTTTAAGTGTTTCGATTGTTTAGAGAATTTCCAAGTATTAGATCGATTGTATTTCATAGGTTGTTAGGATATTTACACTTTGTATTATCTTGGTTCCGCAACAACCTTGTAATTTATTTAACATTAATAAATAAATTACACTTGAAAATTACAACTCGTCTCACCAGATTTACTTACAAAGCTTTACACTGATTACGAGGAAGACCTTTTTGCTTTATGTACCTTTATCCGGATAATAGCATTTATTTATATATAAAGTACAAAAGTACATAAAACAGGTTGGATAAAGTGACTTTATGTCATACTTTATCAAGCATTTCAAAGGAAGTCAAATTGCTTCCTTAAATGGCCTCAACCATATTTGTACGACAAAGTTGGAATCCCAATACCAACTTTGTCTATAAATAGAGGTCTTTGCACAACCAAGAAACAACTTTGCATATTCGACATTTGCATACTCTTGGTGAACTTGTGCAATATTCTCTCAATCGCAAAAAGGAACATTTCACTACTTTAAGTGTTTCGATTGTTTAGAGAATTTCCAAGTATTAGATCGATTGTATTTCATAGGTTGTTAGGATATTTACACTTTGTATTATCTTGGTTCCGCAACAACCTTGTAATTTATTTAACATTAATAAATAAATTACACTTGAAAATTACAACTCGTCTCACCAGATTTACTTACAAGTTATTTAGTTATTGCATTGTCTTTACTTATTTACATTTGTCACCTTAATAAGTAACTCTTCAGTTAAACCTGATATACTACACACTGCAACTGGTCACGTCCAGATCAGTGTGTGTATTGCAAAGTATCTCACTATTGACATAGAGGTGTCTTCAGTTAGTACCATCTAGTCAGTTGAGACTTACAAAATTCAATCAACATACTTATTGGCGAGATTCTTGGAGATAACCAGGTAAATAAAGGCGTTGCGGGGTCTTGAGTGATACAATGTATGCTTTTCTATGTCAAAGGCATAATTTTGGTGAAACATTGTCTTTTATAATGTCAAATGTCTTTGGTAGTGTCACTTTTGGTAATGCTCAGCTTTTAATCCATGAGTGTTGTATTTGATTTGTTTGGTAATGTCAAGAAAGGTAAAACCATTTAGACTAACAGGAGTGATTGTCGGGCTGGAGTCGTCCCCACGTCGCCCCTGTGTTGTTAGCTACACCGCCCCCATAGACGGCTCCAAGCATGGGTGTTTCCTTGTTGCTTAACCAGGCTTTGCTGTTTCAATATCCCAAAAAATATATCCTTTGGAAACGAATATATATGGGTTAGGGAAAAAAAATTGGGTTAGATCCACCGGAGTAGAAGACTTAACCGGAAAAATCTCGATCTCAGATCTACTCTCGATCTCAAAGAGAAGCCGGAGAAACCTCTCAACGGCTCTCTAGAGAGAGAGAAGATCAAGATATATACCAAGTTCTAGATAGATTACTATATAAAAGACAATAAGTAAAGAACAATGCAATAATACAAATAACTTGTAAACAATCTTGATGAGACAATATGTAGTTTTCAATGTGTAATTTATTTATTGATATTAAACAAATTACAAGGTTGATGCGGAACCAAGATAATACACGAATGTAAATATCCTAACAACCTATGAAATACAATTGATCTATACTCGGAATTTCTCTTCAACAATCGAAACACTTAAAGTAGTGAAATGTTCCTTTTAGCGATTGAGAGAATATTGCACAAGTTCACCAAGAATATTGCAGGTTTGCAAAGTATGAAGTTATTCGATTTTGTGAAGTAACTTGAATTCTTGGTTGTGCAATGACTTGTATTTATAGGCAAAGTTAACATTGGGATGTTAACTTTAGCCGTACAAATGTGGTTGGGAGCATTTAAGGAATAGCATTTAATTCCTTAAAAAGCATTGTAAAGTCGCATGTTAAAGTGACTTTACATAACCACCTTTATGTACCTTTTAATACTTAAATAATAAGATAAGGCTTATTATCCGGGTAAAGGTACATAAAGCATTACAAGTCAATTCCTCGTAATCAGTGTAAAGCTTTGTAAGGGCTTTCCACTGATGGTCTCCAGTTTGTAATTGACTAGAATGCCAACTGGGCTTCGCTGCCATTGCTATTCTCTATCTTCCATTTGTTGTCTTCGACTTCAACTGGAATGCTTCTTCAACTTGGTCAGTTCTCAACTGGAGGAAGTCTTCAGTTGCGTTGACTGTACGGTGCAACTGGACTTCAATATATTTCTCGACAAATCATCTTGGTCACCAGTTTACTGGGTCACCAGATGCAACTGGTGACTGGTCAGTGTGAACTGGTGACTGGCCAGTTCCAGGTGAACTGGTCCTAACAAATTCCCCCTATTTGTCTAGAAATATAGTCAAGTCTTTTTCTAGTTCTTGTATCTATACAAGTGTGAACTATAGAGACTTGTTCGATTTAAATCTATTTAAGTTATCTAAGGCATTTTTATAGATCAATAAATGCCTTAGGTTTTTCTTTTAGGTTTGTTAGATTTTAATCTATTATCTACCTTGTGGTTACAGACTGGTAACTTCATTTATACAAGGAATGAAATTTACACAAGTTACAGAATGTAAAACAAATTACAAGTAGATAACTGAAGAAAGAACTTAAACAGATGGCCCTTCGCCAGTTCTTCTTCTTTGGTCACTAGAGAAATAGGTTGAGTGTCTTCAGGGTCAATATTCAGCCTTTGCTCCAGATTCTCTTTATGTTGAATCTTGCCCTTTAGGAAATTTACCCATGCCTTCTCAAACCTATTCTTTTGTGCCTTCGCATCAAGCACATTCACCATCTCGACCCATTCGCTGAACCCAAATTGCAACACACCAGGATCATCAGTTCTCATTAGTGGCCCACCAGCATACTTAACTTCAACTTGAAAGACCTTGGTGCCTGGCTTAATTGTAATATTGACATTAGTGATAGTACCACCATGTCTTTTGGTTGACATGATCTGGGAGTAGTAGTTTCTTGCTTCAGTTTCATTAGTGATTTTAATACTCCCAGCACCAGCAGCCAGTACGGCGGACTTAATGTCTTCATTTGTGACCTCGCCAGTTGGTTCAACGAATGTTCTAAGGTCAGCATCCCTAGCAGCTTTGGTCAGTGGTCTTCTAGGTTGTGGAATCCTTCTTCTTGGTGGATTCATCACTTCCTTCACAACCTTCTTCACATTGGCAATTCTCTTCAGAATCCCACTGGCCCTTAACTCCTTAGCCCTCTCCAAAGAAATGTTTAAAG